>OU342513.1:10497500-11097500 GCA_910589525.2 Ennomos quercinarius
AGTTTTTGTAAGTTTTACGATACTAACTATAATATCATATTACTTTATAATATGCAATTTATTATATTTTACAATGTCGGCTTAGATAAAGAGTTGTAAAGTAAGTAATTGGTGTAGGTGTCAGTTCAAGGCATTATTTTAAAAGGTGGATTCCCTTATCTCTATTACCTTCTCTATGTAAGAAAGTAATAGATTGACGGTTTTTCTAATAGAAGGTTAATTATTATCTATGATTTACTACTGTATTTTATATTTGACAAAAATACATTTTATAGAAAATAAAAACATAAAAAACTGCTCGATAAAACTTCGATATCGATAGCACTTCACTATAGTTTTACAATGTCCCTTTCTTCCCAACTTGCACTTTGCGTTATGTAGCGAAAGGTCGCATTTGCTTGGCTAATGTAAATATTTTCGGTATAAAAAAAACTCGTTTTAGGTAAACTCCAGGTCTGACCGCCCTGTCGGGATGGGTGTTGTGTACTGACTGATCCTGCAGTAGACATAAACAGGATCTTATTTTGAGTTGGCCTTTAATATTCTCAAGTGCTGGCACTTTGTCAAGAGGCTGGACTGGGTTAAGTGGCTGGATAAACAAAGGCAGGTAGTTTTTGATCCTATTTTAAATTTAACAAAATGTTATCCTTTTTTTGTTATGTTTTTAATTCACCGTGTTGCATTTTCAAAGGACGCGATGGCACGGCAGCCTGGCGTGTGGCCGACCCGCACAGGTGGAGTGAACTGGTGATCTTCCGCACAGAACCGCGCTGGAAATTCTGAAACTTCTATGTACCAACACATGTACACTGTGGCTGAAACTAAGGCCGTGTGCACTGTGAACGATTATCACAAAATATTTCTATTATAATTATAACTTACTAATGACGCGCATAGACTCTCCCATTTTACGAGAACATTCCTTTTCCGTTAGCGTAACTTGATCTTGGTAACATACGCAAAAGGAATGCAAAACTGGGTAAAAAAAACGTTAGAAAAAACGGACGGCAGTGGAGCCTTTAATTTTTAATCAATTGTTATGCAATGGTCAACATTTTGATTTGAAAATCTAGTTTAGGCCTAGCACGATATCTTCCGGTAAGGAGTGTTACCACAAATGTTTATGAAAAACATTTTATATTTTTGTATTCCTATCATTTTTATCATAAAAGCAAAATTAGTCAATATTAAAGCTTTATGATACATAGTAGTAATGCTTATTTATTTAGATCAAGCGTTCGTGATCAAAATTTTTCATTTAGGTACATTAAAATGAATCGGGTGCCTATTTTTGTTCTTCCATCGAATATGAGAAAGACTAGTTTTAAAACCTAACTATTTAAGCCGAGATAGATGCTTTTGTTTATTTCACCATAAACAAATTTAATTTAAGGAAAATATATTGCAAATTGTTCACTCGAGCCTCGATGTTAAGAATCCAGGGCATCTTAATTAGGTCAATCGTGTTCTATTCACATTGCCGCCTACTTATTAGATGACAGCTAAAATAATCTAGAGCTGCTCATACAAAGTATCAAAACGTGCAGACTTCCTAGAGAGCTAACGAAAAAGCCCATAAAAATAGACAAATTAATTACATAAGGAAACATAACCTGATTAATTTTTTACATATATGTACTATCGGTATTAACGTCAATAGAAAATTAGAAACACTATATTATTAACAAATTAATAAAAGTACAATGGAATATTACTCAATACTCAATTATTTATAGCCAACATATGTACATATTATACGAAAACGATAGATTTACTTTTATCATCATCAGCCGAAAGATGTATAACATATCCCAACTCTTTTATTTATAACAATTAAAAAATTGTTACTGTTAACATTTTCAATTAGTACTACAGTGGTATGTTAATCTGTGACACTGCTCTTCTCCAAGATCGATAGTATCGATACTCATATCATCGACAGTATTACACCCTAAAAATTTTAAAAATCTGAGTTATTTTGGCAGTTTCAAAGAAAAAAAAAGTCCATCATTATGCTAACAGTAAAAGTAAAAGCATTACATGGAATATTCCCATATCTGTCCTCTATAGAGAGATAGACGGGAATAAAAATTGGTAAACTACACTCTTTGGTGAACTCAGCCTTAGATTACGAGCAACGATCCGTCATTGCTGATTTACCTGAGTTTGTCTAGCCAGTTAGTGCGTCCTCGACCCTCGGTACAAGTGATAACAGAGCCTAATGCACGATAACCTGCCATAATTGAACCACCATCATGTGATTTAGTGAGAGCGAGTGTGGCTCAGCGGTTGCTCGCGCGACTTTCAATCTTACGCGCCATGGTTCAATTCCCGCTGCGCACTAACGACTTTCCAAATTATGTGGGAAATTTGCGCTGGCTCCCACAAGGGTCGGTAAAACATAGTAAAGAAACTGGCATGTTCAAGAATTGTGTGAAAAGTGTCACTCGGAAATCAAAATTAGTTTCGCGTGACACTGCGCACTGCGCACTTCATCCTGAGACATCACACAGTCTAAAAAAGATTTCTAGACTGTGAGATCAGTTCTTAAGTTTCATTTGCCCAGAAATTTCACTAGCTACAATGCTCTTCAAACCGGAATACAGTAGTGCTTGCACACTACTGCTTGGCGGCAGAATAACTGGCAAAGCGGTGGTACCTACGTAGACGAACTTTGCAGAAAAGTTCTACCACCTAGTAAACCATGTTTAGCAGTGGACGTCTTCAGGCTGTTAATGAACCTATTATCTTTTATACATATAGCTATATTATATTTGCTGAAATTTTGGTATGGTTATAGTCAACATAGGTTCTCACATAGGTCTTCGGGCTGTTGATGTAATTATTTCATCACAAATTGAAAATTACAATGAGATATTTTTGAGCCGTTATTGTTCCCCATTGGTGGATACCGTTTGTTTCCCGATGTTCACTACTGCTGGGTTAGCACGTACGGTAGACAAAATTGTCTTTCCCCGTTTTACGTCACTTTCGTCATACTTGCTTGGAGCAAAACAGGGGAAAGACAGTTTTGTCTACCGGCCGTGCTAACCCTAAAGGACTGGCAGTGGAGAGGACCACAAGTGAAGGACCGCATAAACGGCAAGAGCAAAGCGACTTTGTAAAAAAAGTTTAGATTATTATAACCGCGATCGTGGTTTGAACAGACAGCATAAAAAGAACCGGGGATCCCCCGAAAGCCTACAAAACAAACTATAATACATTTGAAGACTAACTATCCTCACTAGGTGGACCCACGACCTCGCGAAGCACAGTGAAGCTTTCCGAAACCCGGAACCGAGCTTCATTAGTAAGCCCAAAGTCGCGTAACGAGCTGTGGAGAGAGCTATGCTCGGTGTTTCCCTGCGAGATAAGCTCCGGAATGAGGAGATCCGCAGGAGAACTAAAGTGACCGATATAGCTCTTAGAATTAGCAAGTTGAAGTGCCAATGGGCAGGCCACATCGCTCGTAGAACTGACAACCGATGGGGAAGAAAGGTTCTCGAGTGGCGACCACGAACCGGAAAACGCAGCGTAGGCCGGCCCCCCACTCGGTGTACCGACGATCTGGTGAAAACCGCGGGGAGCCGATGGATGCAGGAGGCGAGCAGCCGCTCAAAGCAGCGCTCTCTGGAGGCCTTCAGGCTGTTAATGAATCTATTACCTTCTATTATAGCTATTAGCTATATTATATTTGCTGAAATTTTGTATGGTTATAGTCATGTCATAGCAAATTTTTTTGAACAACATTTAGGATACTTTATGTTTTCTAAAACGGCCAAGTGCGGGTTGTACGAAGCAATACGGATGTAATTTTTATACAAGAATTTTATGTTTGTATATTATTTATTTATACTTACCATGCCTTCCTTCGCCGTCCCATCCATTCATCCTTTTCCCCTATATTTTTCCCTTTCACTTCCCTCTTCCCATCAACAGCGTTAGGACGTAAAACCAATTAACCCGTGCGAAGCTAAGTAATTAATATACTTACTTAGATAAGTGTGTAGGTACAGGAGAATACTAGAAAAAACCAGTTTCCTAGTACGGTTATTGCCAGTATTACGAAAAGTGGAAATCGAGATTGCAATAAGAAAACCACGTTTTCCCTATCACGACATTCACGACAGAGGGGTGTTGACAGTAAAAAAATTATGTACTTACTACTTATAAATCACCATCTTGATGTAGATAGTTTTTTTATGTGAACAAATGACGTGACGAGCGAGTCGTTCGCCTGATGTTAAGCGTCACGGCTGCCTATAACAGATTGCAGTGTCACTTTTTATATGATGTGGAGATTTTGATGTGAATGAGTCTGACAGATTTGTACAGAAAGAACAGTTGACTCGAGTCGAAAAAATGGTACGGTGACTTATCGCAAGCGTAGCTATTTACAATATGTTTGTTTCTTTCCTTCACCACTGACGTAGCTTGACTGGCCTGATAGCTCAGTTGGTAGTAACCCTGCCTTCTGATCTGTAGGTTGTGGGTTCGATTCCCACTCGGGACAAACATTTGTGTGATGAACATCGATGTTTGTTCTGTGTCTGGGTGTTATATTGTATTCTATGTATGTATTTACAAAACAAAAAGTATCTAAGTATTACATCAGTTATCTGGTTCCCATAGTACAAGCTATGCTTAGTTTGGGGCTAGATGGCGCTGTGTGAAATGTCCACACATATTTATTTATATTTATTTATATATTTATTTAGCTATACGTGTGAGCAGTACAAATATAATATCGTTTTGATGATCTGCTTTAGTCTATACTCTAAGTTATAAACCATCGTCTTGATGAAAGTTAATATAGATAGTTTGAAGTCCCGACTTCAAACTATATGAGTTAAGTCTCTATCCCTGGATAGAGCCTTGTTTAACGATGACATTTTTTATTGGAATAGCGCCCACGTATATCTGCCATTGTTCTTGCGTGCTAAGGGTGGGTTTTTGATCAGTAGTTAAGGTAACCAATGGTTAAAACTCTAACAAATTCTAACCAATGGTCAATATTTGTTAGCATATTTAACCATTGGTTACCTTAACTAGGGGTAAAATAACCCACCCTTAGCACGCAAGAAATGTGGCACTTATACGTGGGCACTATTCCAATAAAAAATATCCTCGTTAAATATTTTATATATTAATTTGTAAAGGAAAAATTTGAATCACGAGCGGGACTTGAACCCGCATCCATCCGTCCCTAAAGCCGGGACATGCTTTACTTAAGCTACCGTGATAAGTGGTCTCATGTCCGAATTTATCCTTCACCTCACCCTTCTATCCTTCACCGCTCGTGATTCAAATTTTTCCTTTACAAATTAATCTGTACATTACGCTGAGCAGGCGATACTGCTATAAAAATCATAAATATGTTATTTAACTCATAGATTGAAGTTGGCTCTTCACAAGTAAAATTATCAAACTTTTCATAGAATAGCTACCTATAAAAAATCAAGTACATTCGCGAAATGTAAACTGTTTAATTGGAGCCATAAATGGCTGCAAACGACGCTCGCGCGGGTCAGCGCTATGTGTGAAGAGCTCCCAGAAAGTTTTTGGAATGACAATTGCGCGGTGAAATCGTGCCACAGCCACAACCTGTATTTATAGTCAATGCCCACAACACATCAGAGCATCATAAGAGTTCTGGGGCCGTACTGTGACCTCTTAGCGCGATTCAAATGACGATCTAAACTGAACCGCTACCGTACAAATTGTACTGTAGCGGGTCAGTTCAGGCCGTCATTTGAATCGCGCTAAGAGGTCACAGTACGGCCCCTGTTGTGGCATTCCACTGGTAAGTTATTAATTTTATAGATTAGATCGACTAAAATACTAAAATAAGACGTTGTATGGAAACTTGCCTTCTATAGGTACTAGTATTCTAAGCAAACTTTTCCAATGCGATCCGTATACATTTCTGCAATCAACTTCAATAGATTAGAAAATTGAGGTCAATCCAGTAGCTAAAAACAAGTAAATCAGGTTTGACACATTGATAACTTTATCATACCAATCTACAGCGCATAAAAATCATGTAAACACGCACTAAATTATGTAGTACAAGCAAAGTACAGCAAGAGATAAAGTGATTGTGGAAAAGATCGTAAAATCTCTTCCACTTTCCTTTGTACAGTAGTCTAAACGGCTTATCTGATAAGGAAAGTTTGCAGAAGATAAACTATGTTCAAATACTTTAGGGGTCAGTGGAGAAGGCAGAAGAAGCCCAGCACCAGATTTTCAGGGTTCCGTACCCAAAGGGTAAAACCCCCCTACCTAACCTATTACTAAGGCTCCGCTGTCACCAGGCTCTATCTCATGGACCGTGATAGTTAGACAGTTGAAATTTTCAGATGATGTATTTCTGTTGCCGCTATAACAACAAATACTAAAAAACAAAATAAAATAAACATTATGGGGGCGCAAATGAATTTCCGCAGAAGTGAATATGGCAGGTGAAAATTTTGCCTCGCATCCGAGGCTACTGGAGGCCGATTCTGGTAAAAATATTTAATAGGTAGGAAATCCTGAGGGTAAACAATAGTTTTGTTTGGACAATGAAGATGACATTTACGAGTCCGTCCGTCTCAAGCCCAATACATTCCCACAGCTGGGACACGGGCCTTCTCTCAGATGGAGAGATTGCAGGCCACAATCCACCACGCAGCACGCACACATTTTTAAGTGATGAAACACTTTTAAATAATTTTGCGAAATCAAAAATGAATCATCATCGTCATCAACAGCCTGAAGACGTCCACTGCTGAACATAGGCCTCTCCCAGAGCGCGCCACCTTGAGCGACTGCTCGCCCCCTGCATCCATCGGCTCCCCGCGGTTTTAACCAGGTCGTCGGTCCACCGAGTGGGATGCCTACGCTGCGTCTTCCGGTTCGTGGTCGCCACTCGAGAACCTTTCTTCCCCATCGGTTGTCAGTTCTACGAGCGATGTGACCTGCCCATTGCCATTTCAACTTGCTAATTCTAAGAGCTATATCGATCACTTTAGTTCCCCTGCAAAAATCAATAACTTATGTATACTTAAACGCTGATTTTATCCGGATCCCGTGCTAATAACATCACAAACACGCTTAATCAAATGCAGTCGATTTCTGCCAAACATTTGTCGTCATCATTACACTGATTTATTGACGTCTTCGAGACTTGTTTGGAGGCAAAGTCACGGGTGGAGCATCTAAAGTGCAAATTAAGTCTAATCATAAAAATTAGTCTAGTTTTTAAGCTTTTGTTATTGAATTATGGCGTAGTAATAAATGATCGTTTATCTATGGGCTGTCAATGCCGTACAAAAACACCATCATGGAAGAGAGAGCTATAGAAAATAAGCCTGAATCTTGTTGTATAGTTTTTTTTTTAATGTAAATGAATTACGTGACGAGCTATTCGTAGTCGCATTTTGAGATTAACCACTTTGTTGCTTTGTTTTTTTTATTTGCTTACAACATTAATTTTCATCGCCAGCCTGAAGACGTCCACTGCTGACCATTGGCCTCCCCCACAGAGCGCCACTTTGAGCAGCAGCTCGCCTCCTGCTCCCCGCGGTTTTCACCAGACCGTCGATACCCCGAGTGGGGGGCCTACGCTAACAACCCAATGATTAGGATTCCATAGCACTAATAAAAATAATTTGATACTTTATAAAGGCTATGAACGTACAAAGTAAAATAAAAATAGTTAAGAATCATTCTTTACGCAAACAAATTAATAATTCAACACTAATTATACATCTAATTTTCTTTTTTTTACACTAAATATTTGAATTATTTATTATTACAGCAACTTAAAACATAATAGAATTAAAAGTATTAAAATACAAAGTACAATTACAAAAACTAAATTAAATCTAAACTAAGTATTTATCTAAAACTAAAACTAAACTTATAAATAAAAAACCGCGTTTAAGTCGCTGTCTGCGGGTAAGGTGCCCAAAAAGCTGGCGACATTACCTCGTTGAATGGCCATAAAAAACATATACAATTACATCTAATTAAATAGAACATAATAATTTAAAGATACATTGTATTAAAAATCCGATATCTAATTACTATAATATGAAACAGAAACTCATCTCTTTTTCACAATAGCAAAATTATGTTAACAACGTAAAACGCTGTCGCTCATGAGTTTGCACCAAACGCATAACAGCGTTTATCGACACGATACGATTGTTTGGTTTGTGGGGGTAGTTCGCGAGTATGCATTCTGGTCGTTGGTTAGTAATCTGATTCCAGTTAAATAATAAAAAATACGAGCTATGATACTTACCATTACTACTTTTTGTTTTAGAATGAAATATAATCATGTGAATCTTATTGCAAAAACAATTATAGTTTCTACCTATCTGAACGTTATTGAAATTAAAATTATAAATGTTGGCCGTTGTGATATAAAATCGTAGGCTTAAGTGATTTTGAGTGTGATATTTGGGTGGCTGGTGGAAGGTATACCTGCCCATTGCCATTTCAACTTGCTAATTCTTAGACCTATATCGAACACTTTAGTTCTCCTGGGGATCTCCTCATTACGGATCTTATCTCGCAGGGAAACACCGAGCATAGCTCTCTCCATAGCTCGTTGGGCGACTTTGAGCTTACTAATAAGGCCAACAGTAAGAGACCATGTCTCAGTTCCATAAGTCATCAGTGGGCTGGCATACCATGTGGTAAAAGCCCTACACAATTTTTGAATTAAAAAAAGACTTGAAAAGGTGCTAAAAATATACCCCTATTGCCTATTTTGCAATAATTATTTTAGTTTGATAGTATAAGAAGAGCCGTGTCTACCACATTCAGGCTCTCATCTGCTGGCCATTATAACAAGGATATAAAAAAAACCTAACTAGTACTCATACATATAGACAGTAATACATACAATATCACCTGGGAGCAGAGCACAATAATATGCCGGAAGCAGTAAAGGCCGCGAGATTTGCTATTGTGGTAGAGATCCATTGTTACATACGACACGATTTTCTGTTTGACGCGTCTTGTGTTAGTTGCCAGATGCTAATGTACCGTAATGATTTAACTAAGGAAGCATTGGCTTTGCTGTGACTTAAGTTTATCACAGAATTAACGATAGTAACTACTGCGTACGTAGGTTAGATTTTGTCATTTTGGGGAAAAGTTTGTATCTACTAGAGAAGCTATTTGACAGAAGTTATTTAACTTGTTGTTATTTTCATATTTTAGTTGTATTGTGTTCCGAAATCTGAATTTACTTATGAAGGGTGATTCCATCGCTTTTGTTTGTGTTCCCCGACTAGTTTTTGCATTATCAGTGGACACACGATGGCATTTCAGATAGGTACGTAATTTTCTAACGCAAAGCACGTGGAGTCGCCTTAAGCAAGTGCTTAGTTTCACATGAGTGAGAATATGCTGGCCGGCTTTCCCACAATGGCCAGTTCAAGATGTGCCGTCTAGTAGTATGAGATAAATATTAAGTACCAATGATTTAACCGGAAAACGGAAAAAAAATTATACATTGCGGGTCTACCCATCAGCAACTTCTACATTAACATAGGTAAGTATAATATCTGTAGACTAGTAAGTCCTATTCGTTGCACATAGGTACTATATAATCACCTTGCATCGTTTATATTTATATAGTTTTATTTTATTATTTATTTATTGTTGCAGAATGAAACAATAGTTCCTTCTTTCTCTACCCGGCCGTAGTCGTGAATGTCCGTCACGAAATTTCGCCAGTATTCGTGACGGATAAAACAATGGACTCGCGCAACATCTTCCCCTTACACGCAGACAATTACCCATTATGATTGCTCCTCCGTGTGTGATACGTGGCGCACGCGCAGGGATTCTTAGCCAAATAGATAACACTAGCCGAGTCCCGCGGTTTGGCTCGCTTAGTACCTAGACTCTCGAGAAAAATATTATGTAATTTACGGGATAATAATAAATGAGATATTCTGTTAAAGAAAGGGGTCTACGTGACATCAATTGCGCTGGTCAAGTCTGGTTGACAAGGGGTCTAGCAAAGATACCTTTCATAACTAACTCAAAATACCTCAAAATGTATCATTTTAAGTTATCGTTTGGCGTTAACGCTAAATAAGTTAGAATTGGCAAGTTGAAATGGCAATGAGCAGGCCACATCGCTCTTAGAACTGAAAACCCCGGGGTAATTACGTAAAATTTGCAACAGCAATGCAACAGCAGTAGCAAAGCAACAGCAGTAGCGAAGCATACATGCTCGACACCACTAATGATGTATGTAAGACAGCAATCATCGCGCAATTTACGCCTGTTGCAAACCTGTTGCGAGTTAGGTAATACACCCGCCGATGGGGAAGAAAGGTTCTCGAGTGGCGACCACGAACCGGAAGACGCAGCGTAGGCCGGCCCCCCACTCGGTGGACCGACGACCTGGTGAAAGCCGCGGGAAGCCGATGGATGCAGGAGGTGAGCAGCCGCTCAAGGTGGCGCGCCCTGGGGAGGCCTATGTTCAGCAGTGGACGTCTTCAGGCTGTTGATGATGTTAACGCTAATGGAAAGGTATCTTTGCTAGACCCCCTGGACCATAAACTGCCTTAATTTCATACTGCTTTTTAAGTGAAGAGTTTACCCTCCTCTTGTGCATACAAAAAGTGCCAACGCTTTTCCACCCCTAAATGTTATTATGTTGTCAACGCAGTAAAAAGCTACGCTCGTTAGTTTTCTTTTTTATATGTTGTCAACACAGTAAAAAACTATGCTCGTTAGTCCTCTTAGACCAGGGTCGATAATTTTTAAAACCAAAAAAAATAATAGTAGGATGAAACCCATTAGAAAAGGAGGGGAATATTATAAAAATGAAAGGAAAAATAATTTACGGGCGATCTGAGGTCGGGAAGGGGATGGGGGTGAGTTTTTAAGGGTAAAAAATGGTTTTTCTCGATTTCCGGCAAAACTAAAAGTCGTATCGAAAAAAGTCAAATGGCAAAGTTGTAGGTAATAAAAAGATCTAAAACTTTTGTATTTACACTTTTTTCACATAACCTCAAAATTTATGTGAAAAATCCAAAAAACCAAGTTTTTGGTTTTTTATTTTTATCTTTTACAAAAAATTTTTTTTTTAACGAAATTTGGTGAAAACTTACCTTTTTATGTCCCAAATACGCTGTAATTTATTTGATTAAAAATATTTATTTTTTCACCTTATTTTGAATTAATATCAAAAAAACACCCTAATTTTCAATCGAAAATTCACCCGTCAAAATATCAGCTTTTTTCAAAAAGTTGGTATGGTTTCTGTTCGTTGAAATCCCTACTTTCCGATGGTGAAAAAAAAAAAAAAATGTTACTACAGTAAATCTTCTCAGAAAATGCAAGAAATCAAAAAAAACTTGAAATCGAATAATTTTTTTTTAATTTTGAGCTATTTATTAAAATTTACACTTTAATTACTCGAAAAACGTTAGATTACATGTGACATTGATAACAAAAAAATTGCAAATAAAAATATACTACTATAATTAACAAACAAATAAGTTAATAAAATTAATATTTAATAAGACATCTACAATATTTGGAGAAAGTTGTCGAATCTTCTTTAAATTATATGCGTAGATGCCTATTTATAACTATTTAAAGATAAATTATATATACCTGAGTAGATATACCTGAGTGACCTACGAAAAATTGTAGCCCATCAAAAGGTATTTCGTGGAGAAGTGGGGAAGGGGCTAGGCGGGTCTGGGTCTTACTACATACATACCTACACCTACCTACCTATATACTATATATTTCGTAGTAGCTGTTACAACCGTTAGCCTAACCAGTATTCGAAATACAGTACAGTATACAACATCGTTTATAAAAATACACGTGCACGCTGAGTTTCTTGAAGATAATTGTGACAAGTTTACTTAAAAAAACAAAAAAACTTTTCGAATCTGCATAGGAAGGTAAATACTATCTCTATTTTTATCTGTATCAATCAACTCAAACATAAAAATCGTAATATTTTCTTTAAAAAATAGTATGCTTAACGTAACATAACCTAAAGATTGAAATTAAATGATATTTTAGTACAAGATAAAAAAATAATAATCTCCTTAATTTTGCACAAACAAATTTAGTTAATCCCATGAAAAAAAAATATATTTCAAAGTACATAAAAAATATATTAAAAATCTATAAAATATATATCGTAAATGTATTTTTAATAACAAACTTTTGGCCGATTTCCATATATATTTAATACATTTTTAATAACACCTGTATGTAATGTATAATAATGGTTGCAATTTTTTGATTGATTTTTTGCATTTTCTGAGAAGATTTACTGTAGTAACATTTTTTTTTTTTTCACCATCGGAAAGTAGAGATATCAACGAACAGAAACCATACCAACTTTTTGAAAAAAGCTGATATTTTGACGGGTGAATTTTCGATTGAAAATTAGGGTGTTTTTTTGATATTAATTCAAAATAAGGTGAAAAAATAAATATTTTTAATCAAATAAATTACAGCGTATTTGGGACATAAAAAGGTAAGTTTTCACCAAATTTCGTTAAAAAAAAAAAATTTTGTATAAGATAAAAATAAAAAACCAAAAACTTGGTTTTTTGGATTTTTCACATAAATTTTGAGGTTATGTGAAAAAAGTGTAAATACAAAAGTTTTAGATCTTTTTATTACCTACAACTTTGCCATTTGACTTTTTTCGATACGACTTTTAGTTTTGCCGGAAATCGAGAAAAACCATTTTTTACCCTTAAAAACTCACCCCCATCCCCTTCCCGACCTCAGATCGCCCGTAAATTATTTTTCCTTTCATTTTTATAATATTCCCCTCCTTTTCTAATGGGTTTCATCCTACTATTATTTTTTTTCACTTTTTATTATTTTTCAAGGCTTCTACCCTGGTCTATCTTTTTTAAGTATTCGCAATATGTTTGTAGTTATAGCCACCTACAATTACGAATTTTGACGTCAAAATTATGACGAAGAAAAGTAGTTGTAATTAGAACAAGAAACATATTTTTAAAAAATCTAGACGTACAAGCAAAAAATCTAGAAGTCATAATATATCAAAACTGTCAGTTTACCTGCATCTTCATGGTCACCAAGCACCTGAAGCACTTTGCACACAACACCGATGTCCAGGTCTATTCTAGATCTAGCCCAAGCTTGTTACCATCTCATGAGATAAGGTAAAAAAGTACTACACAAAAAATCCATTCTCTACTATTGATCTAAGATTGATAAATTGATATGCTTAGCAATTTGATAATTACGCCACGGAAAAAACTTAAAACGGTATATAATTGTGGTTCCCATAAAAAAAAACACGGAACAATAACAGACTACATAATAAATACCACAAAATCTAAATTACAGAAATTGCGTCCATCTAGGAAATCTATGGACAGACATATAATGAAACAATCATCTGTGGTCTCAATGAGGCCAATAATGTTGGGGTACGGGTTGGCGTGCATTGTGCGGGGCCCGTCCGATCCGAAGGTGGGCTTTGGTCGGTCGACATCAACATGAAATAATAGTATTACATTCCTCTTTTTATGATGTCAGTAAGCAAATATTAATAATAATAAAGCCCAACGATCAAATAATATTGTAGTTTATTTAGCTTTTTGTAATATGGTTGTAAATAAAATGTAAATATGTTTACGGTCAAATGCGGACCTATTTAGTTATAAAAAAAATAAAGGCAACATTGTATTTTATTAATTTGTCACCTTTATAATTATATTGAGTGAGTATCGTTTTGTTTAGAATAGAATAGAATTCATAGTGTATCTGAAAGTAGTTTTATCGGTATAATATGTATTAATAATTAAGAAAATATTTTTATTAGGTCTATTGTACCACCATTTGTAAAAAAAATATATATTTCATGAGACTAAAGACAATACAAATTGATAAATCAGTACAGTATTTGTGTAAGTTTAGGATTTTTGAATAAACGCAAGAGAGAACTGGTATCTTCTAGGCATCTAGGCATAAGCACCACAGTAGGCCATCATCAGTTACCATCACCAGATGAAACAAATAAAAATATTCTATCCATAGATGCACCTACCGTCTGCCACAGCTTGGTGTGTCGACCAGGCCCAGGCAGCCTGATGCACGATAACCTTGCTAGTTTTAGCTAATAAAGAAGTGGAGTACGATCAATGAAAAGTAATTGATTTTATTTGATTTCTGCGAGTTTGTTTATTGGCTTAAATAATAAATTGATTTTTTGCAACATTGACTTTGTTGATTTCTATAAATGTTTGTGATATTTATAATAATAATTCTGTAATACGGTACTGTAACTATCATTACGCAGTCTTCTTTAGGACAGAGAGAGGAAGGAACACTATTCTTGTATAGCTCTTTCACTTTATCAAAATTAATCACCTTTCATATATTTTTATCTACGATCTACGACCAAAAGCCGCACGACTTTTAAAAATAATGCTATAATACTATCAGTGCACTCCTTGCGCAAAACCCTAAAATAAGTTTGACTGCACCATGAAATGAAAATTATGATAAATTTACTTAATGAAATATGCCATTGACTCAGTTTGTTGTAGCTTACCTATATGTATTGCACAATCATGCAATTTCTTACGACAACAAAATTCGCCATATTTTACGTTAATTCTTTGCAAATACGTGTAACAGTTATGTTGTAATTGTCTACGTGTGTAGCTTCCTACTACCTTCTTTTTATATGCAAGACTGCACTCTCATAGTCAGCACTTACACAATATTATTTTTGGACTTTCAATATATATTTTTAGCAGATAACATAATTCGTTTCATCTCACCTCAACAGTGTGCGTTTTGTATTCTGTGCTTCGTCAGAAGACTGATAACAAGAACCAACATAAGCGTGTAGGCAATGTGACAATTGAACCTGGGTCACCTAGGTCGATAGTGCATCATTCAATCAATCAAAATTGAATCGTATGCCAGCTCCAAACGCACTGTTATCGATTGTCTTGTCAACAATAACTGCTTTACGTGATCTGTGGTTCGGGCTCCCCGGAGTACGGTGGTCATCAGAATACCTAGCACGGTACACAAAATTGTTTTTCTCCTGATTTACTCCACTTGACAATGAAGCAAGTATTTTTTTTTATGCGATTAAATGACGTGACGAGCTAGTCGTTCACCTGATGTTAAGCGACACGGCCGCTCATAACAGTTGCAGTGTCACTCGAAACTTTAAAACAAAAAGTTTCGCGTGACACTGTACTGCGCACGTCATCCTGTGACATCACACAGTCTAGTAATCAGATTACTAGACTGAGTGATCAGATCATAAAGTCTCATTTGCCCAGTAATTTCACTAGCTACAATGCCCTTCAAACCGGAACACAGTAGTGCTTGTACCCTACTGCTTGGCGGCAGAATAACTGGCAAACCGGTGGTGCCTACCTAGACGAACTTTGCAGAAAAGTCCTACCACCTAGTTAAGTATTAAGAAACTGACATAAATCGAAGAAAGACCGTTTTCTCTACCGCCCGTACTAGGCAGGCTGGTAGGTTATGAACTTATCCGTACCATCCTTGCCCAAGTCCACTTCCTTGCAGCAGGGCTAGCATGATTAGGCTACTTGTCTGATATGTTCTTTATTGTTTATTTTAATAATATTCCTCAAAAAATAAACAGTCGTGAAAACAATAATTAAATATCTCAAAAAATAATAAAGTTACAAGCATTTTAAAATACTGGAATAGAAAGAGACAGCTCAAACATGCAGTGACGTCAGTTCTTGCCTCTTCATAGTACCTAATTACTAAGCTGTGGTAGCTTTACTTACAATCTCTTTGGCATGTGACGTCATAACGTGCGTTTTCATAGTAACTGTGGGGAAGCTCCACACGATCTCTGTTTCGCGAGAAAGGAACAGTTGATGCCCCCTCCAGAAACTTTAAAAGCTTATTACACAGTGATTTATTTACCGATTTTACTTATTTTTTACTTAATGCATTCATTTTTACCCTACTTTATGAAAATAATCGTCATCGTCATCGTCAACAGCCTCAAGTCGTCTACTGCTGAACACAGGCCTCTCGCAGAAAGCGCCACTTTAAGCGGCTGCTCGCCTCTTCCATCCATCGGCTCCCCGCGGCTTTCACTAGATCGTCAGTCCACCGAGTGGGGGGCCGGCCTACACTGCGTCTTCCGGTTCGTGGTCGCCACTCGAGAACCTTTCTTCTGCATCGGTTATCAATCTACGAGCGATGTGGCCTACCCATTGCCACTACAACTTACTAACTCTAAGAGCTATATCGGTCACTTTAGTTCTCTTGCGGATCTCCATGAAAATATGAAAATAATATATTTACTTGTTAATTTTTAATAGCACGCAACTAGCCTATTTACGTCTCTTCTCTCTAGATAGCGTTCGACCAATTAACGTTCACACGGATCACGTCAAAAAACATTTCTTGCGCTGTCATTGGTCAAACGCTTTCTCCAGAGAAGAGATTACATTATGTCGTTTTTTATAACCCTGCAGGACGCTTTTGAAACTTGTTCAAGGCCTACAGAGGATGTTTACAAAGGCTCGCCTTCAAGCTTAACATTAAAATATTTTCCTTTTGTGAATAAAGTTATTATATGTCTTTCCTTACGATTTCGCATGCGTTCCTAACTCCCTATTGTCTAGGCTAGACGATTGTTCGCACTCAGGTGTTTTACGTCCAGGGTCGTAGTCATACGCTCCTTGCATTCGATATAGATCAACATATTAATGTAGGTAGAATGCTGTTAATATTCTAAAATTGTTAGCTATACAATAGAAATCACTTACAGGCAAAGCGGACAAAAATTTGAATTTCAAGAAAACTAGTAAAATAAAATCAGTTTTCAGCATACGTTAAAAAATAACTTTAAAAAAATGTAACGTTAGCCTTTGTAGTGACACTGTGACACGCCCACGCACTGTATTTTATGTAAATATTTTTATGTAGTATATAGGTATAGTTAAGCATTTTAGGTAGGAATAAATATTATATTTTTGTTGTACAGTTATTAACCCCATTATTAGATAAGTATTAGGTAGGCTTTATAATAAGTTAGGATTAATTATATTAATACTGGGAGGCTCCCTCCTGAAGGTAAGGCTGCGACGTAGGATAGGGAAATGTTTTTATTTTAAGCGTGTCACGTGACCTCTGACGTCATATGGGTCTCCAGAAAGCAAAGATCCGAGGTAGCTTAGGCAGATCCTACATTTTGTATATAAGGCCAACCGTTTCTGAATAAACACAATATAATAGGAAAACAGAGTCTCAGTTAACAACCAACCTCCGACCTGCACGCACCTTCATCGCTCCAGCTATCGTTGCAACATCCAGCACCAAAACACCACAATGGTGACCCCGACTCAGGAGGCAAAAATGCAAGATGGCGCCTTGAAAGTTTTATGGCTCAATCAATTGCCTACACCAGTTCGAGCAGTTATCTCCGTCAATGAAGAATCCACGCTCGACACACTTGCGTCAATGGCTGACAAAATGCTGGAGCACATGGATCCACAAATCGCCGCAATTACAACTACCAGAAACTCAACTGAAGACTCTAAATTGGAAGTTTTATCGAAAGAAATTCAGAAACTCACCTTAGAAGTTGCAGAGCTGAGAGGAAGACAACACTATCGCCGTCCTGCTTACACTCGCAATCGCTCGAGATCCAAGTCTGCGACCAACAAGTCAAGAAAACCTGGAGATCCCGATTGGCTATGCCGTTACCACTACAGATTCCGTAATCGGGCAAGAAGATGTGAACCTCCATGTTCATGGAAAAAACCACAACAGAACTCGGAAAACTAGAAGAGGCATCGAAAGCGGCGGAAATCGATGTCGAAGCCATTATGAACTACCGCCTAAGCATCACCGACCGTCAAAGTGGTGAATGTTTTCTCATAGACACCGGCGCCGACATCTCAGTACTAGCAGTGAAGATGAAACGAAAATGCACCCCAAGCGAATTCACATTATACGCAGCCAATGGAAGCACTATACGAACATATGGAGAAAAAACGCTTCAGTTGAACTTAGGCTTACGACGCAACTACGCCTGGACGTTTGTAATAGCAGACGTCAAAAGATCGATCATCGGAGCTGATTTCCTGCGTCACCACAATATCCTGGTGGACTTAAAAGGACAACGATTAATTGATGGGCTGACCAAGCTATCAATCAAGACATTGTCGACCAGCAGCGATGACTCATCCGTACACGTCATCAACGAAAGTCATCCGTACAGCGACATACTCACGCAGTATCCAGACATCCAGAGACCGATGTCGCTAAAGAAACCTCCACCTCATGACGTGACGCATCACTTAGAAACAACGGGAGCGCCTACCTACGTGCGGCCTCGACCGTTAGCGCCTGACAAATATATGGAAGCAAAAGAAGAATTCAATCGCTTGATAGAAATGGGGATTTGTCGTCCGTCCAGCAGTGCATGGGCTAATCCATTGCACATCGTGAAAAAGAAGAACGGACAACTACGCATCTGCGGAGATTATCGACGCCTCAACGCTATGACAACTCCAGATAGATATCCAATACCGAGAATCCAAGACTTCACATTTAGACTTCATGGCATGAAGATATATTCAAAAATCGATATCAAGAAAGCATACTACTGGATACCAATGGCCAGTAACGAAGATTCGCAGAAAACAGCCATTACAACACCATTTGGCTTGTTTGAATTCACATCAATGACGTTTGGACTTCGTAACGCCGCCCAGACCTTTCAACGATTCATGCATCAAGTACTGCGCGGTCTGGACGAGTTCACGTTCAGTTACGTGGATGATTTACTGATTTTTTCTCGCGACGAAGAAAGTCACAAGCGCCATCTTCATGAAGTTTTCAAGCGCCTCACGGAATATGGACTCACCATCAACGCAGAAAAATGCGAGTTCGGAAAGGAAACACTAACCTTTCTGGGCTATCGAGTATCTTCAGCCGGCATCCAACCACCAGAAGACAAGACAGAAGCCATATCGTCATTTCCTAAGCCAAATACCATTGAAGACTTGAGAAGATTCATGGGAATGATCAACTTTTATAGAGACGCGCTGCCTCGCCAAGCCGAAAAACAGCTAGAACTCAACAAGCTGTTACACAACGCGAAAAAGAAAGACAAGACACCAATTTCATGGACGCCCGAAACAGAAGCAGCGTTCGAGCAATGTCGTGACAGCATCAAACAAGCGGCGATATTGTCACACCCAATCGCTGGCGCCACGCTACACATCATGACTGATGCATCAGACAAGAGCATCGGTGCAGTCCTACAACAACGACAAAACAACACATGGAGACCTATAGCCTTTTTCTCGAAGACTCTCAGCGACGCACAGAAGAAGTACAGCGTGTACGACCGCGAACTATTAGCGATGTACACGGCTGTCAAGCACTTTCGACGTTACATAGAAGGCTTGGATGTGGTTATTCGCACCGACCACCGCCCGCTGACCTACGCCTTATCAAAAGCACCGAGCAACAGCGACACGCCTAGAAGAGAGAGACAGCTGCAATTCATAAGTCAATTTTGCACCGCTATAGAATACATCCAAGGCAAAGAAAACACAGTCGCCGACGCATTGTCAAGGTTAGAAGAAATAACCTGCACTTCAACACTGGACTATACCCACCTCGCTGATGAACAAGAACAAAATGAAGAACTGAAACAATTGCAAACAAAAGACAACTTAAAGTTTGCACACATATCGCTGCCTGGCATTTTGAAACCGATAACGTGCGAAACGTCCACGGCAAATCCAAGGCCGTACCTACCTACTTCGTTTCGTGAAATCGCCTTCAAAGCACTTCACGGATTAAGTCATCCGGGGATCCGCAATACAAGGAAGCAGATTGCAGAGCGCTACTTCTGGCCTGGCATGAATGCTGATATAGCAAGATGGACCAGAATGTGTTTGGCTTGTCAAAAGAGCAAGACACAGCGTCATACTGTCACACCTCTCGAACAGTTTCAAGACGCAGGGCGATTTGACCACATTCACTTAGACGTGGTCGGACCGCTACAACCGTCCGAAGAATGCACCTACATAGTTACCATGATTGATCGACGCACCAAGTGGCCAGAAGCAGTACCAGTTAAAAACATCACCGCTGATACAATAGCCAGAGCCGTCTACGAAAACTGGATATGTAGATTCGGTTGCCCGCTCAGAATCTCAACCGATCAAGCTCAACAGTTCCAGTCAGCCTTATTCCATGCACTGATGAAGAAACTAGGAGTCACTCGCATACGAACTACAGCGTATCACCCGCAATCAAATGGGCAAATAGAACGCTGGCATCGAACATTGAAGGCCGCACTAATGGCTCGTGGAGCTAGCACCACTTGGACGAAAGAGATAGCAACAGTTCTACTTGGACTACGCGCATCACTGCATAGAACGTCGAATTTCAGCCCAGCGTTATGCACCTACGGATTAACGTTACGCCTGCCAGCTGATTTCTTTATACCGGCAAAGAACGTGAAAGATGAACCAGCCGATTTCATAAAGAAGATAGCAGAAACTATGACGTCATTCACACCAGAAGCACAGAAGCTACCACAGAAACGCACTTCGTTCGTGCACAAAGACCTGTCAACGTGCACACACGTCTTTGTTCGAGTTGACCACGTGAAGAAGCCACTTACGCCCCCGTATGAAGGTCCATACGAAGTTTTACGAAAACACGAGAAGTACTTCAAGGTACAGTTACTTACTCGTACAGCAGTAATATCTTTGGATAGACTGAAACCAGCTTACTTATGCGATGACGAAAACGAAGACAAGAATCCAGATTCTTCGACAGCTGTGACGTCTACAAGGCGCAGCGAAACAACATCAGCTTCAACCGTGGCACAACGCGGCAGCAGCAAAAACACGGCAGCAGCAGAGCCAGCCCAGCAGCCGTACACCACGAGGAGCGGCAGAATCGTTCGACGTACCGTACGTTTTACTTGAAGGGGGGTGATGTAGTGACACTGTGACACGCCCACGCACTATATTTTATGTAAATATTTTTATGTTGTATATAGGTATAGTTAAGCATTTTAGGTAGGAATAAATATTATATTTTTGTTGTACAGTTATTAACCCCATTATTAGATAAGTATTAGGTAGGCTTTATAATAAGTTAGGATTAATTATATTAATACTGGGAGGCTCCCTCCTGAAGGTAAGGCTGCGACGTAGGATAGGGAAATGTTTTTATTTTAAGCGTGTCACGTGACCTCTGACGTCATATGGGTCTCCAGAAAGCAAAGATCCGAGGTAGCTTAGGCAGATCCTACATTTTGTATATAAGGCCAACCGTTTCTGAATAAACACAATATAATAGGAAAACAGAGTCTCAGTTAACAACCAACCTCCGACCTGCACGCACCTTCATCGCTCCAGCTATCGTTGCAACATCCAGCACCAAAACACCACACCTTCATCCATAACCGTTCTAAAGTAGTACAATATCGTTCAGAAACAATTGAAATAATATTTAATTCCGGCTATTTAATATTGCTCAAGCTGCAAAGGCACTTCATTACTAATTAAAAAAAATGCCAGCGTATTAGTAATAGGTACCTACTTTTGTTACGCAACTCGGCATCGACCTAGATCTAGTATTCTGGTCTAGATTCTAGATAATATTAAATACACCGCGGGATGTTGTTGTTGACATGTTGACACGACATTTACAATTTTAATGAAATACCAAACTACTAAACCGATTTTGATGAGACCAATCTGAAAATAAATTATGGTAAATAAAAAAAAACAAAGAACTCCTTTATAAGATCGTTTTAGCAGTTTTTTCGTGAAAATGTAAAAAAGCCAACTGAATGTGAGAGAAAATGGAGAGTATTTTCGAATTTAGACTTCCTTATCATATTTCTATGAATTCCGGGTGCGGGAAAATTACAAAAAGAAATCTGTAGATAGCCGTTTTCAATTCATGAAAGTATGTACAGTATGTCAACACAAAACAGTTAGTTATTTTAAATAGACATAGGTACCTTTTGATTACGATTTCTTTAATCAACTATTATGATAGAGAAGTAAAATAATGTATTTTGCTTTTATCGAATTATATCCCTACTTTAGTTTATGACGGGCATTAGGCACTACTCTTTCTCAATTCAGCCCAACACTTGGGAAGGGGGTCAAGACATTGCATTTTGTACCTTACCGCGCATTACTTTAATCAGGAAATAAACAATTGGACCTTCCGGTTCATTTTTTTCTGCGAAAGCTTACGACCGCTATATAATCTGTAGAGCAACAGACTTATCCTCAAGTAGGTAAGCATTTTATTGTCACTGTTTACATCTCAATGATTGGAATCCCTACTCTTTCCTATTTTGTCTCTAATTCCTAACTAACGCCTATGAAAGGCAAGGAACAGTCAGAACTGGAATCCCTACCACCATTTGAAAAGCAAGGTATAGTTAAGAGGAATTAGGGACAAAATAGAATGAAAATTAAAATGGATTCATTAAAATAATGTAAAAAAAGTATAAATTTACGTCAATAAACAATTTTGTACTTTTTTTTAGAAAGGTAGGGATTCCAGTCATTGAGATTTGAACAATTACAATAGACTGGTCAATGTGGTCAGTTCTAATTCCTAAATATCCCTTATCTTTCATAGGGATAGTTGGGAAAAGAATTGTTATTAGTAAGTAATACGATAGGTTAAGGATTGATAATTACTGATTAAGGGTGGGTTTTTAGGATCCGTGATTAGTGAGTAAATAACTAAATAATTATCTCATTAGTCATTAGAATAAATTGAAACGAATTACTAATCTGAGTTATGAGTTATCTTGGGTGATGTTTTTATTATTATTATTAATATTACAGGGTTATTCCTGTCTTTCCCCTCGTGCTGTCTCCTCGATAGGACAGACTAGAATAAAAATTCCTGTCTGTCCCCAAATTCTAATTCGGGGACAAACACAAATTGTTTTTTCTCGACTGTCCTCGAATTTAAAATATTTAAATATACAGACCTATTCTCTATTAACTCATACGTAAACGTTGTCTATTTTGTAGCTTTCCCGTCACGATTCCCGTTACGAATAAGCTGAATCTATTTAATGTAGATAATGAGATAAAAACTATCAAGATTTCATGTCAAGACAAGTATGACGTCATAGCCAGCAGGTGATGACAACTAAAAGCGAAAGTACCCAATCTTCTTATCATGCAGACACATGACTGGTTATCAGACAAGGAATTTATACAGAACGAACTATGCGCTATTCTGTGGTAAAGGATTAGATAACGCCTCTGATAATCCGGCGTATCAATGTGACATTTCTTATTTTTCCATTCTGGACTGATTTCCTATATTTTTGTGATATCGTTTTGCGGACTTGGTCATATGACTGTGTTTACTGTATTTTAATCTATGTAGGATCAATGTTTGTGTGTGTGCGTAGGTGCGTAGATTAGAATTAGGTACTTACCTAACAATAATAATAAAAGTATGTATTACATATAGGTATCAGTCATTTCTAGAACTGATGTAGACTTCACATTATGCTAGGAATATGGCCTTTGTACAAGAGTTTGGTCGATTACATTAATATTACATTATATTTTATCAGTTCATGAATGTTTCGACTCGACCACCAAACCAACGCTGGGCACGGGCGGGCGGTACGGGCTTTTATATGACATGCATAAAATGACGTCATAAAAATTATTGACGCCATGTTATACATATTTTTAATAAAACCTGAACCCTGTTGCTACAAAAACACTAATGGTCATGAGTGAATTAATGAATAACTAAATAAATTTACCTGCAGTCAATTTGATGTGCTACGAGCTACGACCTGACATCAATGTGCTGATTTTATCACAGATTAAATAATAGAACAATATTTTTAAATAATATAAGTAAAACAGGGGACATATTATTACGGTGAACTAGTAAATTAATAATGCGGAATGGCCATGTCACCTATACATCTCATTCATCTCGAAATCTCGATCTTCAAATATTATCTACAGTATTATTTGATCATCGAGATTTCGACAAGCGTATTATTAATTTACGATTACTACGATGCTCCTAGTATAAATGCGTAATTAATTTTCTATAGCTTTGAGAATTGGCAAGTTGTAATGGCAGTGGGCAGGCCACATCGCTCGTAGAACTGACAACCGATGGGGAAGAAAGGTTCTCGAGTGGCGACCACAAACCGGAAGACGCAGCGTAGGCCCCCCCCCTAGGTGGACCGTCGATCTGGTCAGAACCGTGGGTAGCCGATGGATGCAGGAGGCAAGCAGCCGCTCAAAGTAGCGCTCTTTGGGGGAGGCCTATGTTCAGCATTGGACGTCTTCAGGCTGATGATGATTATGAGGAGATCGTTCCACTAGATCAAACCAACGCGGAACCGATAGACTGAAATAAGAGAATTTAAAAAACATTTAATTTAAATTAATATAATAAAAAGACTGTTAAAATTGTATTCGTGACAATGACTGACAAGCCGGTTTACTTTATCGCACAAGTACAGAAATTATGCAACCGACAGCAAATATAATCAGTAACAATCTACCTTGTATCTAATCAGTTTAGATTTTATCAAATGATACCAGACATACTGGTTTCAAGTGCAATAATAACGTTGTATTACGTATTTTGATAATGGCCTTGAAATCGGAATCAGGGGCCAAGTGCTAACCAGTATATTTTATTGAGATTTAAATAAAGATTGATTAGTAAAATTAAAACAAATATTTAAAAAAATATGTGTAGCTTTTTAGTGACGTCATAAAATCACTTGTTCTATTATTTAATCTGTGATAAAATCAGCACATTGATGTCAGGTCGTAGCTCGTAGCACATCAAATTGACTGCAGGTAAATTTATTTATTTATTCATTCATTGAATCATGACCATTAGTGTTTTTGTAGCAATAGGGTTCAGGTTTTATTAAAAATATGTATAACATGGCGTCAATAATTTTTATGACGTCATTTTATGCATGTCATAAATAATTAATGTGAATTTGAAAGCCCGTACCGATTAGAAAACTTATTGAATTGTCCATAAATAATACAAATACATTAAAAAATAATATAAATGTATATATTGGCCATTTGTCATAAGGTTGGCATGGAATTGTTGTTATGGTTATTATTTTGTTACCCGACTACTGCAAAAAGGAGGGTTTATATCTATTCTACATAATATACTTATAATAAAACTGTAACATGGTCAATTCTGTACATTAAAGATATTTAGAAAAATTTTGTTGGAGGGCTCTCTAATCGATACTAAAACTATAATTTTTCTCATTTTTGTCTGTCTGTCTGTACTATGGGAAAGAGAGAAGGGAGGGGGGGGGAAAGATAAGTTATCTTCTTCCCTCTTTCTTTAAACTGACATAAGGCGTAAAACTAATTAACGAAGCCGGGGCGGGTCAGCTAGTTTATTATATATGAGCCCAAATTGTCCCACTGCTCGACAAAGGCCTCCCTTCCCTCGTTCATTATAACTCAAGGGGATTTATACAAAAAAATATGACTGTTACCATTTTGATATTTTTTCTGCTTATATTCGCGACACCTATGACATGACCAATTTATCCTTAGTAATTTACCAGAAGCGGTCTTCGGGATTCTCGACGTTGGATTTATGATCAAGTCAAACCCCACAGGACTATGAATTATGACCTCAAACTATAACATTTTAAATATAGTTTATTTTAACTAAAAACTGAATCTCAGATTGGATAATTAATTGAACTAGATAGTCACGAAGTTAGTCTGAGAATATAATCAATATAATGATGTCAACTACTGCTCTTTTAAAAGTGTTAAGGGCTTATGCTAGGCCAAGCCAAAACCATAGAATAGATATATAGTACTAGGCCAAAGCGGGGATGGGTCGGGGGGTCGAGCGGCAGGGGCGATCTAAGTTAGAATGGTTCCAACGCGCAATAATTTATAACTTTGTAATTTTTTCCATCGAGAAAAGTTTATTAATTTGTGTTCTCACTATACATAAGCATTAGCATTAGTCGTGAACTTTACCACATATTAATTTCAAAGTCATTGTTGCAATATTGTTGACAGGACCAAAGAGATATATGTACCATAGAAGTCTTTGGACAGGACACGGCCTCATGCTAAGCCATTTTAAGCATTTTGGGGTTGTATAGGCTCTTAATGATGTCAATCCAAAGATGTGAGGTATGTTTTTTATTATCGATAGGCTAACATTTGACCACGGTCTCACCTGAAGGTAAGTGACGACGCGGTCGACGATGGAGCCTGCTAGAAGATACCGGTTCACTCTAGCCTTAAAAACTCCCAGATTATATTTGTCAGGAAACAAAGACCCTGGTAAGATGTTCCATTCCTTTGCTGTCCGAATTATAAACGAGGAATCAAAACGCTTTGTACGTATTCGAGGAATTTCTACCATATACGGATGCCATGTTTCCGTGCGTCTAGTTGCACGATGGTAAAACGGGGATGGGGGAATTAAGTTGTGCAATTCCATCGCACACTCTCCGAAGTGCAGCTTGTAAAAAACCGATAGGCTGGCAACCTTACATCGGTGTTCAAGGCTTTGTAGTTTTGCCTTTTTTTATGTCCTAGTAATCTAGACTAATAAATTACACAAACAGTCACCTAATTAGTAACGTAGGTAAATAAATCATGTAACTGTCCACCGATCGGATTGCAAGCATGATTATCAGTGCATGATTGAACAATGAAATGTCTAATTAAACAAAAATGTTTAAATCGCGTAGGTGTATAGCTGTAGCTAGGCTTTAGGAATGTTATGTAAATTTGTTCCGGGTATCGTTATTTTGATTGCTTTTATGTTTTTTTCTGTTCTGGCGGTAGTATAACAGAACAATGCTCAGTCGTAAATCGGCTGGATATTTGTGTAACTAGCAACAAGTTCAACTTCAACTTCTTTCTTATTGTGGCTTCTGCGGTTTACCACAATTTCGCCAATGTCGCGCAGTTAGAACGGAGAACAAGCGATGGAGACTGTAAATACGTAGGCTTTTGCTCGGATAAATAATAAATATGAGTTCTGAGTTCTGACCTCTGAAACAAATAGGACAACACAAAACATTCACAAGACGTGACATATTAATAAGCATAATATTATAGCAGGGGTTAAATGAAAGGATTTTATATAATTATAATATATAAGTATGATAAAATTATAGCCCATATTAGTTATAACTTTATTTTATTTAGCAACAAGTTTGCAACAGCCGTAAATTTCGCAAGATATCATTGCTGTCAAACATCACTTTGACAGAGCAGAAAGCGATCGAGCGCTAGATCACCGTCTGTCGGAAAATCGATGAACTAAAAAGTTAAAAAAGTATTTTGTTTCCATCTATCGCTGTTCTGTTGCTAGTGGTGCTAGTATCAAAGGCCAAAGTGTATTCAGCGACAGGCGAGCAAGTTTTTGCTAAGTGAGAGTGATTGCCAAGTGTTTGCTGCTGGGTGTTAGCATGGACGGTAGACAAAATTGTCTTTCCCCGTTTTATGTCACCTTTTTCATACTTGCTTGGAGTAAAACAGGGGAAAGACGGTTTTGTCTACCGGCCGTGCTAACCCTACTGTCGTTTTCTACTGCTGTTGCTTTGCTACTGCTGGTCACATAATACGGCTACGGTGCTCAAATCAAGATTTCATTCATAAAGTAATGTTTTTGTAAATTAAATCTTGACTTGATCATCGACTGATGACTGAGCGTTCGTTCTGTAATATGGGCCTGAATATCGATGAACAATGTTCAATTGGGAACAGTGTTTTTGTTTGATTAAATATACTTAATAATTTTTAATAGTGCATTATTTACAGTAAATTATTTAGCGAAAGGGTGCACTCGAGAGGGGTTTAAGTGAGGACACCATTTATGTTAGAAGGAATAGGTGACGTAAGTAAGCCGCTTGAGCTACGCTTACTTTCGAATGTGTTTCATGCAGGCCTTCATTCAATTTCATAACACAAATATGCATGACTGCATTCTAACTACCTAGGGTGCTTACTTCTTGGAAAAACACCTTTCGCGAGCACTCGCCATTTATAGTAGGTACCCACTATGTGCACCTGACCTTCAACCTTTCCACCTAAACCTCCCCCAAAACTCCCTATTATACTGACAGAACCATCCAGCCGCCATCATGACTGGTTGAACCACCCTTCCACCAGTTTTTTACTAGGTGGCAGGACTTTCCTGCAAAGTTCGTCTAGGTAGGTACCACCGCTTTGCCAGTTATTCTGCCGCCAAGATGTAGTGTGCAAGCACTACTGTGTTCCGGTTTGAAGGGCATTGTAGCTAGTGAAATTACTGGGCAAATGAGACTTTATGATCTGATCACTCAGTCTAGTAATCTGATTACTAGACTGTGTGATGTCTCAGGATGACGTGCGCAGTGCAGTGTCACGCGAAACTTTATTGTTTTAAAGTTCAGAGTGACACTGCAACTGTTATGGGCGGCCGTGTCGCTTAACATCTGGTGAACGACTAGCTCGTCACGTCATTCAGTCGCATAAAAAAAAAAAAAAAGTTTTGGCAATCAAAGCAGTATTTAACATTCTACCATAAAAAAATAACGTCTTTTTACTTAATTAATAAAACACTAAGTTTGTATCAATGAATTCATGACATTGCTAAAACCTTATCTTCCAGGCAACCTTTCGATGGAAAGGTTTCATGGAAGTGGTAAAGGATGGGGTGTGCAACGCGCAACAACAACAACTCGAGTCTTTAACTATGACAGAAGGATGTTATTTATTTACTTTGAGTGTGGCCTCAAATAGTCCTTGCTGATTAATACTCATATGAGGGGGTACTTCAACTCAAGAGCATACTCAATATAGTATATTTGTTCGCTCCAGATCATTAAGCACACTTAACACAGAACAGTTGCTATTTTGATAAGATTATGGACTTAATGTTTGATGCCTGTTGGTTTTTTGTTTTTTTTTTTATCAATGATAGGCTAACATTTGACCATGGTCTCACCTGATGGTAAGTGATGATGTGGTTGACAATGGGGCATGCTTGCCTAGAAGATACCGGCTCACTCTAGCCTTAAAAACTCTCAGATTATATTTGTCAGGAAACTATGATGCTGGTAAGGTGTCCCATTCCTTTGCTGTCATGTTATAAACGAGGGATCAAACCGCTTTGTACGTATTCTAGGAATTTCTACCATGATGCTTTTTTGTTTTGTTTTTAATTTATTTAATCTTAATAAAGGATAAAGCATATTTCAATAATACTCATATTAACTAATGTTAATAAAATACAACTACCAGTGAAATTTTAAGAGAAAACTTGCTTGTTAAATGATTAGTTTTCCGGTTATTTTTTTTATAATAAGATATATTCACTCCAATACTTAGACCATGAATGGTTTTACAAGTGAAGACCTAAGGGCCCAGCAGTGAGAGTGTACCCAGTAGGATGCCTCACTCTAAAAGATCTTCTCGGGCTTGATGGTGATAACTAGAAACAACTGTAAAAAGGTAGCAAAGAAGTTCTACCTACTGCACAGATAAATAATACTGCATTAGAACCTATGTACAGTAATTTTTAATTTTTTGTTGTCTATCAGCCAATAAAACAATCTGATTGCTACCTATTCAATTTTTGGATTCAATGGCATTCATTCCAAAATGCTGGCATCTACTTTGGCCAAAGGTTGAGCATTGCCATTCAATGTGCCAATGCTGCCAGCATTTTGGGCACTTTGCCTACTGGTAGTGGTTTGTTAGATTAGTTTTGTATTATATTGTTAATTTTATAGTTTTAGTTTGGTAGTAAGTAGTTTAGATTTATACAATAGTTTAGTTTTTATGTTTAGTTTAGTATAATTATTATCTTTATGTTTCATAATGGTAATGTTTGGAATAAATCAGAATTATTGATTGCATTCTGCAGTTATTAAACCTTTTGGATAAACATTTTTTTTTAATCTTATTCAGTTAATTTCTATTAAGACATGAAAATAATAAGAAACATGACGCCGTAATAAACAAAATACCTCTAACTGATATTCAAAACATGAACAAATTCATAATACATTGTGTAAACAAAAATATTGATGGATATTCTATGAAGATAATAGGTCAAAAACGAGAAGGAACATGGGAAATACAGCATGTGAGACAAGGATAGCTTGAATAATTAATATTTATTTTAAAGTTCTTTGACTTGTAAAAAGTTTTGTTATAATTTGTATTGCAATTGAATTTAAAGATTCGCCTATAAAAATCAAGGTACAGTATTCTTAAGCTGAAAAGTTCCAATAATGCTACCCACTCAATGTGAACCCGGAAACGAAGTGTGGAATCCACAAATACAAAAAACAAGAAAGTTTGGAACAAAGTTTCAAAAGCTACTCACCAATGTATTCTGATATCCCAATCCGGATTCATCATCGGAAGTCTCGTCCTTGTTCTGTATCTCCTTCATCGTACACCAGAAAGTTCCTTAGTTTACACACAAAACTGATTTATCAAAACAAAACAGCGAACACCGCGCGACACGAAGTGAGTGAGTATAAAATAACTTTTTTATTAGTAGAGACGACTAGCCAATGTTCACTGCGTCCGACTGTGGTCAGGCATCTCCCCGCTGCTCGTCTTATGGGACCTCGCGATACGATACTAAATAAGATAATTCTGTAATTGAGTAAATGCGATTTCATGCAAATTGCTTGCGAGCCGGCGGATATCAACACACGTTCACGCAGAACGTCATCCAGTGACCGACTGACATGACATTTGATTTTGTTATGTTTTGTGACAAAAACTTGACACTTGACAAATGACAGATCAGCGCAAGTTCGAAAGTTATAACACGAAAGATTGTATATTTAGCCTTGAGCTTGAACTTACTTTTAAATCACTATCTATTTTATTTTCTGCACCCTGCAATTTAATAAATGAATTTGATGTATATTGTATTGTAAGTAAGTAAAAAACAATGCGTGGGCAATTTGTGAGTATTGCGATACATTCTTCAACGTCACTCAACATTTGGAACGCAACTAACATTTGTTTATCAACGTTCCGTTCCGCGTACGATTTTATGTTTATTCTACGTCTTTGCCTTTTCAGATAGGTAACATTTTTTATCAGATTAATTTGCAGAACCATGTGACTAATGAATGACTGATCTATATGTACCTATTGTAGATATTTACACAATCATATATATATTATTGTAAATAAATCTTGAGTGAAACAGCTGTATTCTGCTACATTTTTATGCAGTAGACCGTACCTATTGTAACTCTTTTGGCAAGAAATGCCTAATTAGCTTCCACTTCCGGTAGATATAGGTACTTTCTTCCGGTTTTTATGACTACTCATAGTACCTACCTAATGTAGGTAGATTATAGATAGGTACTTACTAAACTTAGATTGAAATAAAGTTGAGTGGTGGTTGAGTGTTATGGTATAATAAAGTAAACTGCCCGTCTTTTTAACTGATTTTTAAAGAAAAGGGGTTTGTCTAATTTGCCGGATTTTCCACAGCCTAGTTGCGCCCTACACTGCAGCGCCGCGATGGCAAGTTGGCGAGACATGTCGGACGGACGCCGTGTGTGTAGCTATCACATCAATAATAATTAACAGTAAATCCATTGTTATGCAGCGCGTCGCGTAATTCCACTGGATCTTGTTTCTTAAGTCTTGGTCTATTATAAAAAAAATAATGTCGGTACCAGTTACGCCGTTTAGTGTAATCTTTCACAAGGATGGCGTTGAGCGTCGACGACCGTCTGATCGAATCATACATATTTTATGAAGGGAATTTCAACAGAAATTGGCTGAAATTTATAATGAGCGGTCTCTTTCTCTTTTTATTTGGTGCACGATTAAACGGCTGAACTAAACTTGATGAAATGAATAGAGATAAAAAGTTCAAATTGGAAGAAAAGGATACTTTTTTATCGCGGCAAACGGTAGCCATAATAATATATACGCAAGAAAAAAGACAGGCACTTTAGGTACACATTAACAATGGTTAGGTATAATATACCTAGGTACTGCAATTTAATACCTATTTTCCTTACGTCGCATGTCCAAAGCAACCTTGATCTTGACCGATGAAAACTCAAGCATAATAAAAACCTTAGAGAACGAAGCTATTCATGCTCCAGTGATTGCACATTCACATTTGCTCAAATAGCCATTATTTCCGTCTAAAAATAGTACAAATTGCCATACACACCTACCTTCTTATAGTATACTTACAGCGTAGTGATATAAAAATGTTAAAAAACGGGGTTTCCCTGCGAGATAAGATCCGTAATGAGGAGATCCGCAGGAGAACTAGTGACCGATGGCGATATAGCTCTTAGAGTTAGCAAGTTGAAATGGCAATGGGCAGGCCACATCGCTCGTAGAACTGACAACCGATGGGCAACAGGGAAGAAAGGTTCTTGAGTGGCAACAACGAACCGCAAGGCGCCGCGTAGGCCCTCACTCGGTGGACCGACGATCTGGTGAAAGCCGCGGGGAGCCGAAGGATGCAGGAGGCAAGCAGCCGCTCAAGGTGGCGCTCTGTGGAGAAGGCCTATCATATGCTCAGCATTGGACGTCTTCAGGCTGTTGATGGTGAGGTATTATTCCCGTTTGTGAAAAAAAGTAAGATTTGAAGTTTTAGGTAGGTACAGTTTTAGTTTTATCAAAATCGGTCCTTAGACTTCTATATATCTGCAGTTTTCATTATTTCCCATACTTTTGGATTTTTCATCACTCCAAATCCGGTTAAAAGTTTTTATCTGTAGGTTTCAAAGAAAGATTACATAGGTGTTCAGGGCCTAGATTTACACCATGCCATTAATTAAAATAAAATTCTCGATTTGTTAAGTCTTTTAATAAAAAACGTAAACTCCCAATTCATTGCTTTGTATTCAACATAAAACTTACTTATCCAACTCTAATAATATACATTACAATACTGTTTAATTATGAAGGAAATGATCATAATATTAAATTAACCACTAAAAGAAACAATTAATTGGTAATATTTATATTTTACGCAGCTAAGATTTACCAAACGTACTTATCTATTAGTTAGTAATTAGTAGCCTACTTATATATCACAAAAATTAAACCTACCCTAATTACTTTAGGTGTAGGTCTGGAGATATTTGATGCAATTTAACTCATTAGCATAGATTGAGAACATGATAGTAAATCATTTATTGATGATTATTAAAGAGTAAAGAGTGCAAATGAAAATATTATTTATTGAAAATTATGAACATTGCCGCTGCGCCTTACGTAATTGGCACGAATGATTTTGATACTATAAAAGTTTTTTACCTTGTATGCAATAATTAATAACAGCTCGCAATTATTTTCATGTAATTTTGTACTGTAGCAGTTGATTATGTATGTTATCCCATTTTTGGAGTTATTATCAAAACCAAATCGATGCGTTAAGATTTCAAAAATGTTGGTCCACACGTGACCGGTGTCAGGAGTAGGTACCTAGTTTCAAAGGGTGCTAAATGAATTCAATTACACCCGGTATAAGTATGTAGGTACTTACAATATCATTATTAACAAATACACATAAGTATGGGTTTATATTACAATACAAACAAGGAATTTACAAATTATGCTAAATGGATCACACAATGTTACGCATTATAAATTAATGACAAAGTATTCGAATTTCGTTAGGCGTTATATGAAATAGAGTTCTTTTTACTATCTCTCTCTCTTCGCTTAACCTTCCGTGTTAAAAATTAAAAATAGGCTCTATTTTGATATCTGTGCTGTAAGTAATTTGTGCAAAATTTGATCCAAATCGGTTCTACCGATTTCGCGTAAAATCCACACAAACAAAACCCAAACAACCACTTATGCGTTAAGTGAAAAATGGACAAGTAAAACGTGTTCAAGTAGTTTTTTTACCTAGATGCAGCCACAGAGTTTATAGGTAGTGCAGCGAACCAGATAGGTGCTAGACCCCATCATCACTTCTCAAGTGTTCACTAAAATCGTGTTGGACAAATCAATTTCCCAATCATTCTTCTAAAAACTTTATTTGTCTAAGGGTGGGTTTTTTCATCCGTAGGGTGACCAATGGGTAAATAACAAATTCTGTAGAATTTGTTAGAGTTTTTGACCAGGATCAAAAAACCCATTTTAAGTCTAAAACTTTAGGTTAGACCCCACTATATTTTGAAGTCATATAGGTACCCATAACCTTCTGTTTTTGTATGCTGTCAGCACGCTTGTGTTCGTTAGGTATGCTGACATTATGGCGTCTTCTAAATAGTCTGTGATGCCAACGCAACGGTATGCTGGAGCACTTGTAGCTAGGTATATATGCCATTTTTTGTGTAACGATACTACCGAAGGCAGGTTAATTACAAGTGTAATTAGTAACGATTGGTGGAGACTAGATGTTGTAGGCAGTTAGTGTACAATAACTCCGTAGTGTATCTAAATATATTGAGCAAACTGGATCCAGTAAGTAGCGTTGAGCACGGAGAAGAGAAGAGGGAAGAAAACGCGGGAGAAGCGGTCAATGTTGACTGCGCGCTGCTTCGCCTTCGCAGCTTCTGCTGCTTCCTAGAAGCAAGATTATAATTTCTTTGTTAGTTATTAGTATTATCATTCTGCAGTATTATTGCATGCAAATTAAGTAGGTATTCATAGCAATGTTAATTCCCGCCCTTCCTACCAAAAATACTTAAGGCTGCTGTATACGCAGATCCACCATCTCGCTCGCGCATTGCGACATTTTTGAATATAATATATTCAAAAATGTATAATAATATTACAAAAATATCATATTAATCCAAACAAGATGTCATAAATACAACGGTATCAAAGTTTTTTTTTCATTCGTAGCCGTTTTTATATATTAAAACTTGTTTGGATTAATATGATATTTTTGTTGAACATTTGTGACGTTATTCATGAGAATATAGTTTAGCCAGATTTTGCGTAAGTAAATTCAGTTATTTGATATTAAAATATATAAAAATATCATATTAATCCAAACAAGTTTTAATATATAAAAACGGCTACGAATGAAAAAAAAACTTTGATACCGTTGTATTTATGACATCTTGTTTGGATTAATATGATATTTTTGTAATATTATTATAAATATAGGTATGTAATTAATGTTATTCACGAGAACATAGTCTAGCCAGATTTTTCGTAAGTCAATTCCAACTCCTCCTACCAATCGGAGTGACAATACAATACAATACAATACGATACAAAAATTCTTTGTTTCTTTTTTTTACTTTTGGAGAACAGGAAATACTTTTTACATCAAGTAGACGGTAAAGTATTAAATGTTAAAGCGATAGTGATGGTGCCATCATTGATTACATAGTTACACTAATGTTTCTGTGACTGGCTGGCTCACTTCCACTACACTTTTTGTAATGGTGGTGGGAGTGTAGGAGTATAATATTCTTTGTGGCCATCGTCTGTAGGAATCATTATTCAGTGTTGTGTGTTATAATTTATCCCATAGTATTTAGATTCACATAATTGTAATTTGTAACCTGTGCCGTGACGACACTGAACCGGTCCCAACGGAAGACCAGCGCTGGTTGTACGACCAGCACCATGCTGAGTTGGGACCGATTCGTGGCAACGGGCAACAAATGTTTATTATTATTGTTTGTAGTACTTAGTTTGCAACTTTGCGTTGTTTTTGTGCCTTTTGTCAGGAATAAATATTTTCTATTCTATTCTTTCTATTCTAGTTCTGATTTTCGAGGTACCAGTTGCGACGTCTGTAGGGTTAGCACGGCCGGTAGGCAAAACGGTCTTTCCCCTGTTTTACTCCAAGCAAGTATGAAGAAAGTGACGTAAAAGACAGTTTTGTCTACCGGCCGTGCTACTGTGTTAAGCTTCAGCCATACCGGCGGGTCTGAGAAGCGTAGCGTTAGCGACTCGAAACTTTTCGGTACCCATCGCTGCGCGCAAGGATCACGGCCGGCGCGGCCGTCTAAACACGGGCAGCGATGGGTGCCGAATGGCCGATTTTGACGCTTCCCTAAAGTATGTCCAGCAGTGGACAAGAGTGAGCTAATGACATGAACTAAAGTAAAGCCATCAAGCTTTAGGAAATACCCCATCTGTTCAGGCGTTATTATTCTTTTTAATATGCGGTCAGTCACAAACTGAGATTCCAACGAGCGGCAGCAATATGACGAAACTGAGGGTAGTTTCGTGACGTATCTACCTTCGAACTTTTGGAGCACACGCAATACATGACCTTTAATGCACCTCGGGCGGTACGCGACATTAGACGCGTAATTCATCGGCGGTTTTCATTGTAAGGAAGTTAGGAGTTTGTGAACTGTTTTGGACCCTAGGGTCGCTGTGGTTGTGGACATTTCATGGACTAGTGCTTGCACCCGGGAACTTTGCCTTTGGACATTCTGGATGGATGCGGAGTCGTGCACATACCTACTCTGCGGTTTCAAGGTACGTGGTTGGCCTATATTCGGAGGAATAGTAAACCTGAACAAAAAAACCTAACCAGAGAAAATCTAGGACTAGGCGACACTCTGAGCTTTCGAAGGCATGAGTAATAAGTAGTAGTTCTCGCAAACATCATTTGGTCCGTTCGATTCGGATTTGATTTTCATTAGTACTGGTGGGGTAGTATATCTATATTTCGGTTATAATCTTTTATTTCGGTGATTCATTATTCGGCTATTTTGTTCGGTTATATAGTTATCTATCTTACGAGGTTCGGTTAACGGTCCAAAGTCCAAAATGTCTAAAGCATCTGAAAGTAAGTTTAAAATTAAATATGATTGGTTTATTTACTCCCAGGAGCTAATAAATACAAAGCCACAAGACTCGGCTGTTATCGCTTCAAGGTTACGGAAATTAGAGGGGCACTTTGTACTGTTAACAGAAGCATATGAGTCTATTTTGAATGCTTGTACGGAGACAGCTGGCGATGACGTAACTGTAAAGGATTATGATAAAAAGTATCGGGAAGCTACGGAGATATATAATAAGTTGGAGGCAATTGCGGCGGCATACCCGAACTTATCGGGTACGCATATACCTACGGAAAGCGCACCGCAGGCTCGGCTGCCACCGATTGAATTAGCCACCTTTGATGGGGATGTATATTCGTGGAGTAGTTTTATTAGCTTATATAATTCCCTGGTGTTATCTAGGAAGGATATATCTAAGACGGAAAAGTTTCACTACTTGTTCTCTCACGTAGAAGGGGAACCGCGGTTACTGATAAGACATCTGCCTATGGTGGATGATTCCCTGGATACGGCCTTGGAAGTGCTTAAGGCAAGATTTGAGAATAAACGGCTATTAACGGATTCACATATATCTCGGATTTTACATTTACCGGTGCTAAGTAGGGTTCTAGAACTTAGAACGAAAATACTGAATCCATTATTAGAATCTACCCGGGCACTGCAGAACTTAGGTTTACCTACTGATCAATGGAGCTATATGTTGCTGTACATCGGTCTTTCAAAGTTGACCCTGGAACTTAAAACTCGGTTTGAACAGTTGTACGGCGGAAACAATATTAATTTACCTACATTCGATCAGCTGATCGAGTTCTTGCAAAACGAATGTAGATGTATAGACACGGCGTCGTCAGCGGCGGGACCGGTTACTTACGCGGAACGGGTGCGTAGAACTGATAAGCGAAATGTGCACTTAACACAAACCGATAATAATATTGAGCGTGTGAATTATAAACAATGTTGTTATTGCCAAATGTCGGGTCATACTATAGTGGATTGTTTTAAGTTCGGCAATATGATAAGACTCCTGTCTTATCATATTGCCGAACTTAAAACAATCGTAAGCGTTGGATTCAACTAAACGGCTTATGTTTTAAATGTTTCGGAAATCATTCGGCTGCATCATGCCGTGTTTATGTTCCGTGCGGTCGGTGCGGTAACACGGGACATAATGAGTTAATTTGCACATTCATTGCGCGCTCGACTTCTCCAGCGGCTGATAGACAGCCAACGCGGCACGCACACGTCTCGGCTCGTGATAACGTCCCTTTCGGTTACGGTACTGGTAGACAGTCGCCATGCGAATCTCAGCGTGCTGAGAGTATTTTACGGGGATACTACGAGCAGCGGCGCGGGCGGCGTGCATCGTCGCCACAAGCGGAGCGTGTTTACTATCGGCGGCGCGCGGGGCGCAATGATAATGAACAGGTCGCCGAATATCAGGATAACGGTAACGGTGCATACGGGCAATACGGGGGGCGTGACAACCGGGCGTCTAGCCCGCCGGCCGCGGTCGGGCCGCCACCGGCCCGCCGACAACCGGATAGTTCGGCATAGCAATTACAGCAATCAAGTAATATCGCCTCTTTACCGAAGTTAGCTAATAATGTTATTTTACCAACGGTTATTGTGGAAGTTAAAAATATAAATGGAGATTTCATTCGGGCAAGAGCTTTATTAGACCTCGGCGCTCAATTAACATTTATTAGAAGCGACTTTGTTTCAAGTTTACGATTGAGGCGACATTACACTCATACACCTCTGGTAGGTATCGGCGGAGTACAGGCGGGGGACAGTCAATATGTCGTGCATATCGACTTTAGACCTGAAAGGGCGGGTAAACCTTTACTATCGGTTACGGCAGCGGTGTTAAAAAATCCTACCGGCTATTTAGCTCGTAAATTAGAGTCCGATTATTGTAGCGGTGTACGGATCTCGGATGAAGGTTTATGGAATAAATCTCAAGTAGACATTATATTTGGTTGCGATATTTTGGGTAAAATTCTTGGTCATTCAGTCAGTCTAGGCGCGGAGGGGCCTTACGGTTTAGATACTATTTTTGACTTCGTTATCTTCGGACCGGCTTCGGAAGGGATTAATAATTCGGATGAAAATTATAATGGGTTGTTGACACTTGTAGAAGCAGTTGAACGGTTCTGGCGTTCGGAAGAGCCACCGAATATTAAAATAAAGGATCCGGCGGACATAGAATGTGAACATTTATTTAGGTCAACCACCACTCGGGGTGTGGACGGTAAATATACGGTTCGGTTGCCACTTGTGCCTGGTCACAAGCAGTTGGGCGATTCTCAGCAAACAGCGCTGCAGCGCTTCTCATCCATTGAACGAAGGATGAAAAGACAGCCTGACTTTCGAGATAAATATGTGAAGTTTATGAACGAATATATTGAGCTTGGTCATATGGCGGTGACAACTAAGGACTTAGACTCAGAAGGTGAGCATTATTTTCTCGCTCATCACGGTGTGTTTAAAAAATCCGGAGACGTGGGCAAAATTCGGGTAGTCTTTGATGGATCTGTGAAGTCTTCTTCCGGCGTGGCTCTCAATGATTGTTTATATTCTGGCGAACGGTTACAGAATGACATTGCGGTAATTATTCTTAACTTTCGGTGGCCGCGCGTTGTATTTACCACTGATGTAAAGATGATGTTCCGACAAACGTGGGTCCACCCGGATGATCGGAAATATCAACTTATATTTTGGCGGTCATCTCCTTCGGAACCGTTGCAAATTTACGAGTTGACAACAAATACATACGGTTTAAAATCCAGCCCCTTTATTTCAAATCGGTGTCTTCATCAACTGGCATACGATGAACAACACAAGTACCCACGGGCCGCGAATATTTTATTGAAAAATTCGTATGTGGACGACTTGAGTGGCGGGGCCGATACGTTAGGAGAAGCTTGTGAGCTAAAAGACGAATTGGTGGCGCTCATGAATACGGCGGGTTATGAATTGCGAAAATGGTCATCTAACAACCCGGTGTTATTGGGTGAATTTCCTTCGGACCATTTAGAGACACCTCGGTTATTTGACGATCACACGGATGAACACGGTTATATTAAGGTGTTGGGTATCCAATGGGACCCAAAATCGGATTGTTTCACATATCGGCTTAACTTACCTCCTGATCGAACGGTTACTCGGAGAAATATCTTGGCACTGGCAGCTCGATTGCATGATCCTTTAGGATGGATATGTCCTGTAGTTTTCAAAATTAAGTTACTGTTACAAACTCTGCTTAGTAGCGTTGACAATTCGCGGAAAATAGATTGGGATACCCCGGCACCTGACAACATAGTACGGCAATGGCTTTATATTATCTCGGACTTACATCATTTAGAACAGCTGTCTATACCACGATGCTTGAAGCCGACAAACAATGCAAGCTATTCCTTGCACGGGTTCTGCGATGGTTCTTCGGTAGGGTTTTCGGCAGCGGTATACATTCGGGCACAACAGTCGGACGGAACAGTGCTTTTACGGCTGCTTATAGCAAAATCTAGAGTGTCTCCACTCAAGACTAAGCGAACTATTCCTAAGCTGGAGTTAAGCGGTGCGGTACTTTTGACTACTCTTTTCAATTGTGTCATTTCTGCAATGGAACATGACATCACATTTGATACGGTAGTAGGTTGGTGCGACAGCACCATCGTGTTAGCCTGGCTGCGCACGTCACCACATAAGCTACAAGTATTTGAAGGCAATCGGGTGTCTCAAATAAATTCATCTACTATTCAGATCACCTGGAGATATGTTCCTAGTGAGATGAACTGTGCTGATGTGGCGTCACGTGGAGCAATGGCGGCTGAACTAATGCAGCATCGGTTATGGTGGGGTGCACGGTGGCTACATGAATCTCCAGATCAGTGGCCGAAGGATTGCTCGGAATTTCCTTCAGACTTGCCCGGCTTAAAGGTTATCACGGTTAATGTTGGCACGGTAGAATCAGAATTTGATCTGATACAACGTTACAGCTCGTTTGAAAAATTGGTAAATGTTACTACATATATACTCCGGTTCATTAAAAATTGCAAACTTAGGGTAAGAACACACGGAAATATTACGGTATCAGAACGAAAAAGTGCGATTCTGCAGCTGATCAGATATGTTCAAGATATACATTTTAAGACGGAATTTACGGCTCTAAAATTAGGAAAACCTATTAGGACGGCATTACGCAGACTGAACTTATTTATTGATAAGGATAATATACTTCGGGTCGGCGGAAGGATAAACGCGTCAACCTTGCCCTATGATGCGCGGCATCAAGTGTTGTTACCGGGCAGGTGTCGGTTCACGGAATTATTAGTGACATATTATCATCAAATACACTGTCACGTAGGTGCAAACACTCTTGCAGCTATTTTATCTCGGTTCTATTGGATAATCTCGGCACGGCGGCTCACTCGGTTTGTTACGTTTCGGTGTATTCAGTGCTATCGGTCAAAGGCACGTCCAACGCAACCCTTCATGTCAGACCTGCCTCCGGACCGCGTAAGGGGTGTGCGTCCGTTTCTCGGAGTCGGTACGGATTTTGCGGGCCCTTATTATATCAAAACGAGCTCGATACGGAATGCAAAAATACTAAAATGCTATTTGTGTATTTTTGTCTGTTTGGCTACTAAGGCGGTTCATCTAGAAATTGTATCAGACTTATCGGTTGAAGCTTTTATTGCTAGTTTTACTCGGTTTGTTTCCCGTCGGGGACTTCCATCACTGGTAAGATCTGATTGTGGCACCAACTTCACGGGGTCCGACAGACTTCTCAAGGAATTGTATGTTTTCTTACGGAACAATCAAACGGACATTGAACGCAAATTAACCATGCAAAATATTACGTGGTTATTTAATGCACCGGCTAGTCCTAATCACGGCGGTCTCTTTGAAGCAGCAGTGAAATCGGCTAAAACTCACGCGAGGCGCGTATTAGGTGAGACTCGGCTCACATTTGAAGAGCTTACCACGTTCTTTACCAAGGTGGAAGCGGTTATGAATTCCCGGCCCTTGTGCCCCTTAAGTACGGATACGGCGGACTTAGAAGTTCTGACACCAGGACATTTTTTAATAGGACAACCTCTGGTTGCTCTTCCGGAATACCCTTATACGGACATAAAAATAACCCGGCTGTCTCGGTACCAACAAATTCAAAAATTGACGCAACATTTCTGGTCTCGGTGGAGAAATGAATATCTCCACACACTTCAGCAACGATATAAATGGACTTCGCAAACGGAACCTCCTAAACTAGACGACTTAGTATTGATAAAGGAAGATAATGTGCCACCTCTTCACTGGAGGCGCGGTCGGATAGTCAAATTGTTACCCGGTTCGGATGGGGTTATTAGAATTTCGGAAGTAAAGACACAGAATGGGGTCCTCTTAAGACCCATGTCTAAGCTGTGTCGGTTGCCCATAAGCAATTAGCATGCAACCAAGGCGGGCCTTGGTTAGGCGGGGGGGATGTTCAGGCGTTATTATTCTTTTTAATATGCGGTCAGTCACAAACTGAGATTCCAACGAGCGGCAGCAATATGACGAAACTGAGGGTAGTTTCGTGACGTATCTACCTTCGAACTTTTGGAGCACACGCAATACATGACCTTTAATGCACCTCGGGCGGTACGCGACATTAGACGCGTAATTCATCGGCGGTTTTCATTGTAAGGAAGTTTGGAGTTTGTGAACTGTTTTGGACCCTAGGGTCGCTGTGGTTGTGGACATTTCAGTGACTAGTGCTTGCACCCGGGAACTTTGCCTTTGGACATTCTGGATGGATGCGGAGTCGTGCACATACCTACTCTGCGGTTTCAAGGTACGTGGTTGGCCTATATTCGGAGGAATAGTAAACCTGAACAAAAAAACCTAACCAGAGAAAATCTAGGACTAGGCGACACTCTGAGCTTTCGAAGGCATGAGTAATAAGTAGTAGTTCTCGCAAACACCATCAATAAGCAAGATAAACTCATCATCATCCGCTTTGCCTTTTCCCATTCGTTATTGGGGTTGGTTCCCAATCTAACCTGTAGCGGCGAGCTACCAGAATTACACGAGCGACTGCCATCTGGCCTCGCAACCCATAAGGGACCAGTAACAGGGATGGTCAGACCAGGCGTCAGATTCTATCAGGCGTTTTACTACCCGAAACGCTTATGACAACCGGGACCGACGGCTTAACGTGCTCTCCGAGGCACGGAGCGAGGGCATCGAAAAATAATATCTGTATCAGTATTAATTAATAAAAATTACTGTAGATTACCTTTGGTTTTCCAGAACCATCTCCTAAGACGATATTGATGAGGCAGTACTCCATCAGAGCCATGAACACGAATCTGGTATATGGAAGACAGTTTTTATGTTTTATGATACTGTCAACATCATCATCATCATCATCAATTCATCAACAGCCTGAAGATGTCCACTGCTGAACATAGGCTTCTCCCAGAGAGCGCCACTTTGAGTGGCTGCTCGCCTTCTGAATCCAGCGGCTCCCCGCCGGCGATGATACTGTAATACAGGACTGCTGACCACTCCAATATAGTCAATGCAAAAATCAGACTACATGCATGGTTCGATCTCTTCCCGCTGGGTGCCATAACAGCTGGCTAAGGGCATATCGAGAAATGGGCAGCAGCATTCTCTTCGGTACATTAAAATCTTCTGCAATCACCAAGACGCATGCCAAGCGTGGTGATTATGGCAAACCCCTTCTATGATAAACGTCCAAAGTGGCTTTTTATGAGGGAGGCCTGTGTTCAGTAGTGGACGTCTTCCGGCTGATGAAGATTCACTTTAGGTCTCGAATTGAATCGCGCTAAGAGGTGACAGCTCCAGCTGAAAGTTGTATCGTAAATCACAAAAACAAGACTACAAATCTAAACCTAATGAAATCTATACTTACACTGTACAAACCGACATAAAAGCATCGACTGCCTTCAAGTAGGAGACAGGAGGTAGCTGCGCCTGCGACTTGGCGTGCTGGGTGGACAGCGTCAGCAGTGACGTCACGCCTAGCGTCACCCTCGCCGGGGCAGCGTCTGGTTTTATCCAGAATGATACCCACTGGAGAATAGAGGGATCTTTAAGGTACCTGTCTAGCATAATTTAATTACTAATGTCCGTCTGCACTAAAGTCAGACAGGTCCTAAGTCCGCCCTTATCCCTCTATGACATACCCAACTGCAATGCATTTTAATTAGCTTGCTACATATATTATAGCTCTCCGATATAGCTCTTAGAATTAGCAAGTTGAAATGGCAATCTGCAGGCCACATCGCTCGTGACAACCGATGGGGAAGAAAGGTTCTCGAGTGGCGATCACGAACTAGAAGACGCAGCGTAGGCCAGCCCCCACTCGGTGGACCGACGATCTGGTAAAAGCCGCGGGGAGTCGATGGATACAGGAGGCGAGCAGCCGCTCAAGGTGGCGCGCTCTGGGGGAGGCCTATGTTCAGCAGTGGAGGTCTTCAGGCTGTTGATGATGATATATTAAGGTTCCACGTATACCGGTAATTGTTGGGAACGATACTCTCGAAGTTGTCAACAAGTATGCCTACCTAGGACAGACTGTCTGCTGAACCAACTCGCGCGGAATTGCGCCGTTTGAGATTTTACCATAATCAGGGGAGGTGAGGAGGGGCTTGTATCCGCGCCTGTATTACTGTACCTCCCACACAGGATGACCCCCTCCCTCCCCTCCTAAAGAGGCACGGCGGCAGCCTGGTAAAGGCTCCGACTATAGGTTGCTGATTTCCTACCTAACATTTACTAAAGCAATAAAATTGTGAATTGTTTAGGTAGATTGTTTAATCCTTCCTAGACGTGCGATTACCTGCTATCGTTGTTGTTTGCAAGTTATTAGGACAGTTGACATTTCTCTCTGATAGCGTTGTAGAGGATTAGCTGATAAAGGGATTAATTAACATATTGAGGACTCTAGCCTTAACACAAAATTAAAACATAGATAAAAATGTCCTTTTTAAAAAATGTGTTAAAATAACGCCCAACGATCACATACATAGAATCTGGACCCTAACTACGACTCCCTGTATCTAAGGGACCCAGGAACTACGAGGACCATGGTCCCACAACACCCAGACACAGAACAAGTATTTGCGCTTTATTTTCATGTGCATACTTGTCCTGTCGCGGGAATCGAACCCGCCGCCTCCAGGCTATGAGCCGACCTGCTCAACCGCCACACCACAGCGGCTGTCAACAAACGACTACAATCACCTTAACGTCATACTTTTCAGATATTTTTATTTGAAATATGGGAGCCCCCTTAAATATTTATTTTATTCTGTTTTTTAGTATTTGTTTTTATATCGGCAACAGAAATACATCATCTGTGAAAATTTCAACTGTCTAACTATCACGGTTCATGAGATACAGCCTGGTGACAGACGGACAGACAGCGGAGCCTTAGTAATAGGGTCCGTTTTACCCTTTGGGTACGGAACTCAAAAAATCATATTTTTTGGAACGGAAACGAACTGTGAACTGAAAACGAAAAAGAATCTCTTTTTTTGAAGTTGGTTAAGAAATCTACACCACTATTATAAAGAGGAAAGATTTGTATTTTTGTGTGTATGTTTGTAATGAAAAAACACAAAAACTAATACCAACCAACTAATGTGCCAATTTCAAAAATTATTTCACCACAGGAAAGCTACATTCACCCTGAGTAACATAGGCTACATAACTACACATGCGAAGCCGGGGCGAGCCGCTACGCCGCTAGTGATAAATATAGGGCTATGTCAAAATATTTCGTTTTGTTCATTATGTAAACACGACTTACAGACATAATGACGATCAGACACGTCGGTATGTAGGTGTTGAAGAGGTGATACCCGAGGCGTCGCTTCAGCTTGAAGATTACCTCCAGGCAGGTGAAGTTACCTGGAAACCAGAACCACAGTGTGAACGAAGACAGTTTGATAGCGTTGCTAGGTATACACATCCTGAGAGGTACCTAGAGGTATGGGACAGGCATCCAGCCGTGAGATTCGAGTGGACTGATGTTAATTGGAAAGAGAGTAGGCATTAATACCTAGTTCGGTGCTTTGAGTAGATAAAGTTGCACTAGTTCTGTCACCCGCCAAGTCGGCGTCGAGGCGACTGATAGTCCAGCGAGGGAAAACTGGGCCTTCTGCGAGGCTGTGATGACGCAGAAGAAGGCTGCGGAGCGGGTCAGGGAGGATAATCCCAACTCTGACCCCCTCCGGCGCCGACGGACCGGGGGACGGAGGTGTTTCGCGCGCCCTCCATCCTCCATCCATCCATCACGGGGTCAGCGGTGGAGAGTCGGGGGACTCTCCGCCATGCTCACACGACCCCACACGTCTGGTGGGTAACCAAGGTGTAAGGTTACCCACCCACTGGCGCAGAGACCCGAAAGGGCCTACCGCCAGGGCGAGATAGTGAATGCTAGCGCGACCCTATCTCGCCCCATCCCGGCGGTGGATGGATCACAGGGGGTTTTAGTGGGTTCAAGTCCCACATACCCCCTGCCATCACCCCCGTGGTGGCAGGGAAGTGCAGCATTTCCCCCCTCAAAAAAAAAAAAGAAAAAGTTCGGCCACCCGGACTAGTATTACTGACACTAGAGAGTGAGATTACTAGTTTTGCTTTGTACCAACCGGACTATTGCCACTAAAAAGTTTCATTAGTTCAACCGGACTAACAGCTGAACTACTGACACTAGAGGACCAGTCATTAAAGATTTCTAATGTTAGTCTATTATATACCAGCCTATCATAATTGTACTTCCACATGGAAAATACTTAATAATGGCATTTTACGAATTTGATTTAGTACCTAATGCGGAAAATCCAGAAAATGAAAAAAAAAAAAACAAATTTTGGAAAAACAATGGAACAAGAAAATCAACGGTTTTGGAATTACTTGAAAAACTAATAATTCGTAAACGCTGATATGTTTTGAATTCTAATTTCTATCAATGCTTTGATCCAGTTTAAGTACTAATAGACAAAATTTACTGTCGTTTCACATAATTTCTACATGCATATCTCTGTCCTACGAAATGTGGTACCTACTTGGTCTGTTTGGTATACGATATACGATATTGACCTTGCTTTCACTCCAAAATGACTGAATCGATGTAGATGCAATTTTCCACAAAGATTTCGTACACTTTATCTATCTAGTTACCAAGACCGAAATAGGATTTAATCATCATCATTCTCTTTGCCTCTTCCCATTTGTTATTGGGATCGGCTCCCAATGTAACCTGTAGCGGCAAGCTACCAGAATTGCACGAGTGACTGCCATCTGACCTCGCAATCCATAAGGAACCAGTAACAGGGATGGTTAGACCAGGCGTCAGATTCTATCAGGCTTCTGACTACCCGTAACAATTGGCATAGATGTTCTTATGACAACCGGGACCGACGGCTTAACGAGCTCTCCGAGGCACGGAGCGATGGCATCGCAAACTGCACATAACTTACTAGTAAGTCATTGGTGCAGGGCCGAGATCGAACCCGGTGCCGTAAGATTGCGAAGTGCACATGAAATAGGATGTTATATCCTGGAAAAATCTGGAAAATGTATAGAATTTTGGGAAAAATTGGGACCAGAATTTTCTCAGTTGGCAAAGATTTACAGTTTATCTACAAAACTACAAACAACAAATATAGCAAAAGTCGTTTTTCCACCTAAATTACAATAAGTGCGATGTTATCAGTCAAAGTGGGTCGTTTCTCGGATTAGCGTCGAAGATGGACTTTTTATGATGGATCACAGTGGATTAGAGTTGTTTGCAATAATTACACTAATTAATGGACATGATACGTCTTCCAAAGTGTATTTGGTATTTGAGGACGTTCTAGTTTTTGCCTTTTTATTACGGTTTGTATGGCATGTTTGTGATGTATGTGATAGATAAACTTTGAGTTGTACATACAGCATTGTACTATTGTATTGTATTGTATTTATACACAAGGAATACAAAGTTGGAATTGTATTTAGATATTTGTTGAAATGGCAATGGGCAGGCCACATCGCTCGTAGAACTGACAACCGATGGGGAAGAAAGGTTCTTGAGTGTCGACCACGAACCGGAAGACGCAGCGTAGGCCCCCCACTAGGTAGACACGACCAGCAGGGAGCCGATGGATGCGACAGACAATCAGACGTACAAAGTATCGCTTTATGAGGGACCATATGTTCAGGAGTGGACGTCTTCAGGCTGTTCATGATGACAAAGATTTACAAGACGCGACAACGAGCGATACATATGAACCTCTAATGAAGTGATCAGTAAGTATTAAGACTTCATGACGTTGACGTACCTAAAGAACAAACGTTGATACCTACAACTTCTATCAGACAGACACTGACTTAGCTTTCTAATTTATTTTAGCGTGAGAGGCCATCCTCTCCTACCTATACAATATTTTATACTAGCCGACCCGCCCCGGCTTCAGTCAAAAAGGAAGAGACAAGGAAAAGGGAAAAGGATGAATGGATAACGGATGAACTTTCATTTTCATCCATTTGTCCTTTTCCCCCCTCCCTTCTCTCTTTCTCATAGTACAGGATAGGAGTGGCTTTGGACCTAATACTGAAGGTTGAATGTCTGTAATTTCTGAACCACAAAACCTTGATATATAAAAAAAAGAATGTCGGACCACGCGTTGTGAATTACAACCAAGTACGTATTTTTACTTTCATCCCCTCTCCCAAGGGAACCGTGCTAAATTTCGGGATTAAAAGTATTCTATAGCTTATCCCATAATATGAACTCAAATCATGCCAAGTTTCATTTGAATTCATTGAGTAGTTTCTGCGTGATGCTCAGCCAAGATACAGACAGACAAAAATTGAATAAATTACAGTTTTGGCTTGTTTTTTTTTTTTTTTTTTTTTTACAAAACATTTTCAAAGTTTAAGTTTTTTTTTTAGAGTTTTTTCTTTTATTTGGGTGAAGGTGGTCGTACTACTTACTTCTGAGACAGAGCCCTTACATGATAAGATTGTAGGCCACATCCACCACGCTGCCAAGTGCGGGTTGGTGGATATTCTCGTGTAAATTTTAGAACTTGAGAGTACGTTGTACTGACCAGTAGAATAGACCTGCGTGCAGTCAGCGGTGGTATTCTGCACCAGCTCCAGCTGTGGCAGCTCGATGTGCTCGTCCACCACCAGGGGCACTTCAGGGTCCCACTGGAAGATCAGGTCCGCTGTCGTGTGGGACACTGTGACAGTAACAATTTAGAGGTCATAAGCTGATAAGTAAATTGTATAGGTATTTACTTACTTATTAATTTTGCAATGCAAAAGTTCTGTGTGGCATACGTGAATGATACGTCCATGGTTAATGCCATAATGATTTTTTAGGGTTCCGTACCCAAAGGGTAAAACGGACCCTATTCTAAGGCTCCGCTGTCTGTCTGTCTGTCTGTCCGTCGTGATAGTTACCACAGTTGAAATTTTAAACAACAAATACTAAAAACAGAATAAAATAAATAGTTAAGGGGGCTCCTGTTAGAACTATTTATGTAGGTAAACCAAACTTATTTGTATTATCTATGGTCAGTAATGTGGAATGTAGACTGATCGTTGTCTATAATTGTCCGTCTTACGCTTTCAAGAGAAAATATACTAATTAATTTTCCAAGTTAATTTTGTTAACCTTATACATACCCACTGCTACCATTTTACCTCACAAACGTGATTTTTTACCAGATGAGTCATAGATGGCGCAGCTTTAAATAGTACTGCTACTCAACACTAAATAGCAGGGATAGATTTATAACCCTATGGAACCCTTCATGCGCGAGTCCGACTCGCACTTGGCCGGTTTTTTATACTATATTTACTTAGGTATGCTTGCGTTTGAGCACATTTCGCCTAATGCTAAGTAACAGTGTGGTCGACGAGGTGCCCGGCCCCAGCATTTATTTACAAAATTAACCAATCAATCGAAATAACTTGAATGTTTTGTTTTGGCCATTTATGTGGGTAATGGGGCGTTTCACACCGCGCTTGGTTTTGTTATTTACTGCTTGTGTCCCACAAACACACAACACACGACCAACAACCACAACAACCAAGAACGTAGGATACAAGTGTTCTCTCACAGGGAGAGAATGTAGGCAATATAAATCATCACACGGGCCAAGACATGCGGGTTGGCGGATAACACAATGTCCTCGAAGCTCAAAGGCGATGTTTTCCTTCAGGGTTGAAGAACTAGTTATAAATGTTTGTTCCAAGTGTTGTAAATTGTTTTGGGTATTTATAGTTGATATCAATAACCCGACTTTATTTCGTATATATAAGAAGTACTCAAACAAAATAAGAAGATATGAGTAATTGACGCATTTACATTGTATACTGGCTCTGTTGCGCTGTATTCTCCGGTATATTAATATAGGTAGCTTTAGAATATAAAAATACGCATGGAATCATTATCCACAAATATACCTCCACGCATTAACTCCTCAAAAGCACGTAAGCAAAGTTAGACGGCAATACGGGCTGAAGAGCCCCTCCAAATATAGGGCAAGAGTCTTGAGACGACGACTCAGCGCGATTTCTATCAGAGGGCCTTAATGTTGCCAAGATGTGTAAAGGAGGATCGAGTGCGAGGGTTATAAATAGATTTTTTCTCGAGGGTTGCAAGAGGTTGATTAGTAGCGGATCTGATAGGTGGAGTTGAAAGTTTTATGCGGTGAACCTTATCCTCCTGATCATATCTACATTTTCTTTCCTCTGAGAAAATGTTTTGTGACGGAGTTTCGAATATGCTTTCGAACTGTGGGGAGCCGATGGATGCAGGAGGCAAGCAGCTGCTCAAAGTGACCCTCTGTGGGGGAGACCTATGTTCAGCAGTGGTTGTCACCTGTCAAGTCTGTGGGACTACGCGGGTAATACCAATTTTTATACCCTAACATTTCAAACGTTGACTAGGTACTTCGTTGACATCGTACTTCGTTGACATCCATTGAAACCTTAATTATGCTGAAAGCATTCCTCTCTTCATTAGTGCACGGTACGGTAGCCACAGATATATTAACAGTATAGTTTCCACTTTGATGATACCATCTCATTGCAACGCAGCTTTTGGCGATACCCATATTACCTACCTAACCTTTTTGCATGATTGGTTGTCAAAGGGAAAACTAGTGATGGAATGACTTAATATTTTGGGGTATAGGGTTTTTGTTTTACATTTGTTTTTCTATACATATTTTCAGTTTTGATTGGCATCGATTGTATCGTCATTAACCAAAAATGGACAAAGGTATATCACATTACAAAAACTAACAGGTGGGCCAAACGAAGTCATCCGATGTTGTTTGGCTCTCATTTTTTTTTCTAAATGAAAAGCTTCGATTCTTTTTTTTGATTATGTTTATTTGAACCTTTAGAATTTTATTGGTCAAGTCGAGAAGATTATATCGGCCAAATGGGCGCCGTCTTTTTGCAGTATTTTAAAATTATTTTTTGATATTTTCTGCCACGTGGGCAATGCAAACATCACTTTAGAAGCACTGCACTCCCACTAACGAACAAAGAGAGATGTGAAAAAGACAACTATCAAAAATAGATTCTAGACCTGGGTAAAACTTTTTGTCGAATAAAGCCGGCACCAAAAATGTATCCCGGTTATACAAGTGTCGGGACACTCGTATAGCTCGTTATCCGTTCATGGAGCGGAGTGTCCTCCAGTTGCGCCGACACCGACACTTGACTCCCGACACTTCGACACTGTCTAATTGTAGTCTCTGGATCTTTTGGTATTGGGTCTTTGTTCCTGACTGATAAAAGTTGTGCGTATTTTGAAGACTTTTGTAATACAGCTTGTTGATGACTTTATTTTCGGATGCTTTATTTTGGGTTGCTGCTTACGACCCCCGGTTTTTGTTACGTTTGTTAAAGTTAAACTCATGTCAACTTCAAAATACTTGAACGCTCATTGGTTGCCTATTGATCATCGGCTATCGTCAACCAATGAACAGATTTTTTTTGATAAGTTAAGAGCCAATACAACGCCAAATTGCTTAAAACGGCTTAGCTTGAAGCAGTATCCTGTCAACAATATTGCAACAATGACTTTGAAATTAATATATGGTAAAGTACGACTTGCTCGTCACGTCATTCAATCACATAAAAAAAAAAAAAAAAAAAAAAAGTTCAGGACTAATGCTACTGCAAATGTATAGTGAAAACACGAATTAATAAAATTTTCTCGATAGAAAAAAATTACAAAGTTACCTCCAAACCGTACAAATAAACAGAGATTATTCAATGAATACTTTAAATAAGATCATGAAACTTTGTGTAGTAGTTGAATTAAATATAATGGAGGGCTTATGTATAGCGGATTTTTAAAATACCCATTATATTCAGTGTAATAATAAATTACCTAAACTATTGCGCGTTGGAACCAGTTTAACTTAGACCGCCCCTGCCGCTCGGCCCCTGGCTCATCCCCGCTTTGGCCTAGTACTATACATCTATTCTGTGGCTTTGACGTGAATTCGCGCTGGCCTTGCACAAGCCCTTAACTAAACATGAGTTTCACAAACGTACAAGAAACCGGGGGTAAGATTATGACCTTTTTGCAGCAACAGGTATCTCCATCCAGTGGTCGAACTACACACTGGAAAGGCCTGACTCCCAAAGATTACAAAGCCCGTTGATAGCTCGTGAACATATTTGCTAGTACAAACACAACTCACCTGCGCGGGCAGGAGGCGAGGTATATAAACGAGACAATACGAAATTACAAAGAACGGGGCAGGATGGAACAAAAGACATCAACGGGTTCCCGTGATTTATTAGAAAATAGTATTTATTAGAAATTAGTGGTTGAAATGAAATACACCACTAATTTTCGTATGCGGGAAAGTTGTATCATTGGTCACAGCCTTTGACGCGATGTAACTACGGGTACATAGTCCTATATAATAATTTGTGCTACAGCATGGCAGGCGTGTCATGACTGCGCCAGTATGTTGCAACCTTTGAATCTTTTCGGCTTTCGAAACGCTTTTAAAAGTCCTATAAGCCTATATCCTTCCTATCCTACTAATACTTAAAAGCGAAAGTTTGTGTGTGTAACTGTTTGTTATACCTTCTATCTCAGTAACTACTAAAGCAATTTTGATTTTTGGTTTTTATTACTTATGCTGGATTAACACATAGGAAACGGAAACACACTTTTTATCCGCGGGTGAAACCGTGGGGCACAACTAGTCAAATAAGTCAAACTTACAGCTCTCCATCTGCAGCTTGCACTCCTGGGTATCATGAGGGTAGATCAGGAAGTTCATGGCACAGGACAGCTTCAGCGTCAACTTGACCATGTACAAGATGGTCTTATCCTTGTACAGCCACACGTAGTGGTTGGGAATCGTCATCGTTTGGAAGGTGACCGACTTGGCGTTCTTGAAGAAAGAGTCCGGTCGCCACATGTGCTTCAGCCAGTCCAGGTCTAGCAATCTGTGAAGATGAAGATGTTTAAAAGAGAATTACAATGTGGTTAATTTCTTATATCTCTGAGTTTAGCGTAGTTTGTAGTAGGCTTGTTGAGATTGCAGAGATGGACATCTCCGTCAACTAAGCAGCTTGGATATTATGAGATAATTATAGCCTAAGTGAGATGAAGTCATTTAGCGATCTAGCCATTCTAATACTAACCCAGCCATAATACAGTTGTAATCGTTTCAAAACGTCTGACAACGTTCTTTAATTTAATTTTAAATTTTTTCACAAAATCTAACACCACTTTAATTTCTTGAGAATCGTTTTTAAGCTCTCCATTACCTATGGAGTCTTCTGACTGTGCAATATTACCTACTTACCTGTATTCCGAAGTCATGTTCTCAGGCAGCCTCAGCCGGAAGTCCTTCCAGGTTTGAGCGAAGAATATGTCTGCGGCATACGTCTGACGGTTATAAGAAAACGGTAGTAAATTCCCGATTATCAGATCGGCTGCGCTGCACTGTATAACTAATTACTTACCTAATTATAATAAAATTCAAAGTACCTAGTTAACGGCTTCTTTGTTGAATGTTAGTCCCAGCAGAATAGGGAAATTATCGTCATAAACCTACTGCATCAAATTCCAAAACTTTCACGATTGTGAAGGATATCATCATCATTATCATCATCAACAGTCTGAAGACGTCCACTGCTGAACATAGGCCTCCTCCACAGATCGCCACTTTGAGCGGCTTTTTGTCTCCTGCATCCCTCAGCCGCGGTTTTCACCAGGCCCACCAGTCTCTTCAACTTAGTACATTTACCTCAACTTACTTCTATACGTATACGGAAAAACGAATGGTTTTCAAGGTATACCTATACCCTATCAAAAGTAGGACCCGCCCCCTTATTACCTAACTCGCAACAGGTTTGCGACAGGCGTAAATCTCGCGGTGATTGCTGTCATACATCATTAGTGGTGTCGAGAATGTATGCTCCGCTACTGCTGTCGCATTGCTACTGCTGTCGCATTGCTGTTGCAAATTTTACGTAATTACCCCGCCGGACTTGGCAATCTTGGCATATAACAACTTGTACATCCAAAACGGTAAAACACTATAATACTAACCCACTTACCAATAAACGTTGCATAACAGTGGAATAGCTACTAAGTGTTCTCTCTTCTTTTACCTTTGCACATTCCAAACTCAACAGAGAAAGACAAAACACTAAATAACTATGCACCGCTACTCAACGTTTATTAGTAAGGGTGTTAGTGTGTATTAAAATACGGCTATTTACCATCGAGTTCTCATCGATAGAATCCAACCCCATGACAGTGACGTGGAAATTGACGGTCGTCGGCTGGTCGTTGACCTTCGGAGGACGCATCTTGTCGTAGGCTCGAGGGTCTTCTGGCAGCAAGTCTTGGAACGTCAAGAGGGTTGATCTGGGGAAGAATTTACGTTTACAGGGTAGTAGATTAATTTCGGTTTATTGGCTATATTCAGGGTGGTTAGCTTATGTTAGCTTATCTTTGTAGGCATAATTCTCTTAATTATTACGATTTTTTTATGAGAATGATTGATGTGATGAGCTAGCATTCACCTGATGTTAAGCGACACGGTCGCCTATAACAGTTGCAGTGTCACTCGGAACATTAAAATAATAAAGTTTTGCGTGACACTGCACTGCGCAAGTGCGCACGTCTTCCTGAGACGTCACACAGTCTAGCAATCAGATTACTAGACTGTGAAACCAGGTCATAGTCTCATTTGCCCAGTAATTTCACTAGCTACAATGCCCTTCAAACGGGAACACAGTAGTTCTTGCACATATGCTTGGCGGCAGAATAACTGACAAAGCGGTGCAATGGTACCTACCTAGACGAACTTTACAGAAAAGTCCTACCACCTAACTCCTTCGAACCCGTACTCAAGTTAAACTATTTAGGTATAGCCACAGACCTCTGTGGGTGTGGGCATAGCTATATAATATGCTAGGCTATGGAATTATCGCACAAAGGAGATTTAAGTTGAATTTTCGTGTCGTTTGCTATTATTATTTGTGTAGGAGTTAAATTGAAATCTAACTCTGTAAAAAATGAGGGCTGGGGCTTCAACGATAGAAGGTATATTATTATGGTCTAAGGACTAAGGGCTGGTCCTATTATTAAGGCTAGGTATGACGTAATAATAATAATTATTGTTCCAACTTGGAACTTCCAAAGAGAATTTTCTATATCTATATCTATACATCTATACATATAATAAAACTGTAGAGATAAAAAGTCTGTAATTGCAAGATATCAAGAAAAAAATGACACAGGTTGGCTTAAAATTAGCCGCTGATCACGTTAAGCCACTTTTTAAATACTTTGTCTGTTTGTTTGTTTGTTTGTTTGTTTGTTTGTTTGTTTGTTTGTTATGACTGAACTCCTAAAATACTGAATGGATTTTCATGCGGTTTTCACTGATATGCTTAGAAATAACCGGCGCTTAACATAGGATATATTAAAATTGATATATCGTTAAAAAAATTTGATGACAATTATTGAGATTTCATTACGAAACGAATCGGAGTTTTAAACAACATGGCCGACTCATGTTTTTTTTTGCTACTAACGGTAAGTTGTAAGTTACCACATATTGTCACAGATTAGAAAAAAAACAATCGACTACACTCTGTGCCACAATGACCAAAGAGTAATATTAGTACCAACCGCTACTCTAAGAGAATCAAAACAATTTATAGGTTTCCTATTTATATTTTTACCGGTTGTTTAGCATTTTAGAAGTTAAATAGATACATATACCAACAAATATTAAATAGTGTGAAAGAAGATGTTTTTTTTATTTTGGCTTTAGACGACATTTGTATTTGCCAATGATACGAAATATTTTATGAAAAATATTTTAAAAGGGTACTTAGATGTAGGTAAGTATAATTATACATTAGGGTAAGATCCTCGAATTAGCAACATGGCCGTGTAATGTTCCGTTGGAGCTCTTTGAAGAAAATCTGACGATGGTGGTTCTCAATTTTGATTTTTTTACCAAAACCTGTGTATTTTTGAATTTCAATGTTTAATAAGGGTGGATTATTATTCCTTAAGTGTTCGTAAACGTGCACGAGTGTTGGCAAATGGTTCCACGTTTATATAACCATCCATTTTCGTTTTCTCTTCAACGGCTTTTTAGAGTAAAGTAAAGTAAGAGCTTCAGTAAAATATCCACCATTTTACTGATGGCATTTTTATTGACAAAATAGGACTTTGACATGACATAACCGTACAAATTTTTACTCACTTGAAATTGGCATAATGAGGAGTTTTATTTAAAAAAAAGAAATGGTGTTTTATGTATGACCCAATAGATGGCGCCAGCTGTGGTTTTACCAAAATCTGTCACTATCACTGTTTCAAGCATAGACCACAGGCTATAGGAAATGTGTCACGATACTGACTGACAACTCTAAACTGTTTCGTTTGTTCTATTTTCGTTGCGCGATAGCTCGGCTTAATTTTGGATCATAATATTAAGCCTTTAACATAGGCCAAACGCGTCTTTTTAACTAATCATACTGAAGAACCTATGAATTCTACAGACATGAAAAAAATATCACCAATAAGATCATTCTGCACCTGTACTTATCAATTGAACAAAATATTCGATTACTAGGTACATTATGAATAAAAAAAATACTTTAAGAACACCTTTCCAGTCACACAGTGTACAATGCCGCGTAAAGGAAGATTGCGTCATTAAATATTTTTACACCCTCGGATAGGAAATTTAAAAATATACAAGCTCATTTGATCATTTTATTTTTAGAGCCAAAATTAAGTCTGTTTAGTAATATTTTGCGTTATTTTGCGGCGAGCCAAGGGCGAGGCCCTTGGCGGCGCGTGAGTTAGTCTGCCCCGGCATGTGCCAACGGGTGGACGCGCTGCTGTTTTATATAAAATATTTTAAATGTTTTTCTTATTTGTAAGAAAATTATCAATTAAACAGCCAATAAATAGGTATCGACTATACAAAAAAGTCAGTTTTAGAGCCATTTGATTAGTTCTTAGTGACTTTAATGTCAGTAAAAGTATTTGGAACAATAATAGATCGTATACACAGAAGGTCAGTATAGGTATTTTAAACTTTTTTGGCAGGGTAGGGTTCCAGTCGAACTAAATTAGCGTTAGGCCTCCCATACACGTTATATTTTATTAATCAATCTATGGGATTGATCAATTTTATTGATCGTTTAGGGTTAGTATTGGTCAATGTTTTTCGGTTTACAGTATGGAGAAAACATTGACTTAAGTAGTCTCGTCAATTTTATTGATCAATAAAATTGAACGTGTTACCATCACCAGTTATCAGCTTCTTCAAAAATGGTTCGGTTTCATTACGTCGTAATAAATAATCACAGATGAGTACACGGTTCATTAGGTTTCTTTCAGTGAGCTCGTGAGAGACCCAAATATCGAGCTTTTTTGTGTACCCAGTTTTTTTCAAATGCTACGCAATGCTGTTCTTCAGCTACGTCGTAACTACTGATATGCCGCTCTTGCTCCACTTTTTTTTAAAAATGGCATCCATTTTATCCGTAATAGGGCGACCAGAGCGAGGTGCATCTTTGACATCAAAATGTCCGGATTGAAAACGCTTAAACCAAATTTGTGCTACTCTCACAGACACTGCACTAGGTCCATAAACATCGCAATTTTTTTCGCGGCTTGCGTTTCATTTTTACCTTTTTTGTCATAGAATTAAAAAAAAACAGGAGTGAGTTTTGATTGACATCGAACTGACGTACAGCAATGGCGGACACCACAGAATTCCCACTAGTATAATTTTACAGCGCGTGCCCGCCTAGTTGTTTCTTGCTCCCACACAAGGTGCTGCCTGAATAAGAACGTCTCCCAAAATTTTGGGTAAATAATGGGTGATTGCGTTAGCTCTATCTATAGAGTAATTTACTTTGATACCTAAAAATTATGTTTTACCAGTGTTCATTGTTTCAAATTTATTGTAAAAACTAAAATGCAAGGTCAGGTGGGGTAAGTGAAACGAAGGAGTACCTAAGTGAAACCCTATCGTAATCAATAAATCACGCAGTTTAGCTCTATGCTATGTGGCGAAATGGTTTCAATGCTCACACAACACACGCGTCACACAATCTTTCTGCTAGGTCATATAATAAAAAGAAATCTCTAAGTTTACAAAACACAACTCGGTTGATGCCATGAAGCAATTTAATAGTGTTTATGTACATTTTTACACAAAAAAATGCATGAAAAGGCGCGTAATGTGCGGTTAGTATTTGCAGTCACAGACGACACAGGTAATAAAATCAATCAAATACCTACTACATTACAAATGTCATTGTAAATGTCCGATGGGCGAAAATCGCGTATTTCACATCAACAGCTGGAAGACGTCTAGTGCTGAACACAGGCGTGCCCATAAAACGCCATTTTAGACGCTGATTATAGAGAGGTTAGAGGTTTGCCATAATCACCTCGCTTGGCAAATGGCTTGTCATCGCAGAAGATTACAATGTTCCAAAGAGAGTGCTACTGCCCATTCTCTGGATAGCCCCTTAGTCTGCTCTTAACGGCACCCACAGAAAGAGATGGAGATTCTGCGCTTATAAAGTGCTATAAAGATACTATGCAGCTATTATTATATAAGTAGGATAATAATTGCGGATAACAGATAATAAAAACAAAACTGTCAATATAGTCACCTACAAAATAATCAAACCCCAATGTCAACCTACCGTCAGAATATTGAATCGGAACGTTTCTGTCAAAATCGTGAACCATTTTTAAAGAGATGGTTCATTCATGCAAATTGTATTTTCAGAAATTATTTTCTTGAAAAGTATTTATTGCCGTCATTTGCCATTTCAGATTAAGGCTTTCTATGTGTAAAAAATTAGCGTCCTAGCAGAATTCACAAAGTGGACAGATGTGCAAGTATGTTTCACTTACCCCCTCTGACCCTAAATATAAAATGATATATTTTACTTTATTTATTTATTTGAGCACAAAACAAATTACAATTGAAAAAATAAGTGAAATCAAGCAAATAATTAGCTACTATACCTACAATAAGATTTATTCAGACTTATAAACTATTTGCAAATCAACATGGTACCTAGCTGGTTTTATGGGAAATTAAAAAGCATAAACTGGCAGTACCTTGACAATGAAATTTTTTGGTTATGTTTGGTTATTTTATTCATGAATTAATCATTTAGCTGTTTTTCTGTTAAGCTGAGGACCTGTTATTACATGAAATGTAACGCTGTATTTATATTTTTCACAATAAACTCTTCTAAAAGGGAAAATAGACAAAATAATGTCTACTTACTTGTGAAATATTATTCCTTCATGTTTACGCCTCAGTACGACTTCTGCTGCATAAAATACTGCATTCACCTACTGCACACACATTATTTCTGAAATATTTATTGCGTTAATCACTATTTCAATTGGATTATTTCACAAGAAACCACAATATTAAAAAAAAATTGTTAACCTGTTTGGCTTAGATCAAACGAAGCCAAATAAAAAACCCGGTAACGGTGACAAGGACCAAAGATATTGCGTTCATCTTTTTTTTGCTTAGTACCGAACGTATAGCACTATCTTTGTTGTCCATGAATGACGTCATATACTTCTGGGCCCTGGCGGACACCTAAACATGTGTGATGGATTAAAAAATTTCCATGTGAAGAAAATTACCCGAAACCGGCCAAAAAAAAAGATCTGACGTTGGTGTGACTTTTTGTATGACCAAAAAGCTACGCGATCTTGTAACAGAGTAGTCAAAATTTAATAACTTATGTCATTTTATTTTTCATCCCTCAGGGTTAGTCCTATTTGAATTTGTAAAAAACTATTACGACATAAATATATATATACTTTTACACGCTATTAATGCTATATTTGCTCCGTTTCAGTATGAAAATGGAACCCGTATAGGATTATTTTGTTGTGTATCTGTCTGTCCATATTAGATTCAACTTATAGGATACCTACCTACTTTACGATGACCTAGAGCTGGTGTGCATTATTTATCGTACAGGCTTAGAGTCAGATGTTGCCAAAAGATTACTAAATTTTTAATCCTAGCGGTAATTTCATGGTGTACGATAGTACGGCGAGCTTCGGCAGTGCAGTCCTTGCAGTTATACCTGCGCGATGTAATCCATACACTACAATAAAACATCGTCAGCAACGAAGTTGACGCCACTCTATATTATCCTTTATGCTATAGGGGAGAGGAAGGGAGAGCGAAAAAGATAGGGGAAAAGGATGAATGTATGATGGTAAACAGAGGCGCACCTGCGTCCATTGAGCCTTTTCCTCTCCCATTTCTTTCTTCCTTTGGATAGGGCTAGGGCGTAAAACTAACTAACCGGGTCGGGTCTGTTAGTCAGTCAATAAAACTGTTTATTTCGCACAAAGAATTATAGCCAGGCTTTTGCTGAAAATGTTTTATGAACACATCACTCGTATTTTTCTACTTTAATTTTGAAATGAAACTTGCATCTTTCATTATGTATATTTGTTATTTATTATACAAACTTCCAATACCAGTAAGTGTCATATGTCTTGACGCCACTGCTGCTCAACGGGAATTAACTGCTTTTTCGACATTTTCGTAATGGCTGGACTCCCCAGCAAACTCAATTTTCTTCGAGCGGAACCATCCATGATTGGCTGATGGTACCAATACTACCAACCTATCAAGTATCAACCAATCATGGCCCTTCTGACAGTTTGCCAACCAAAAAAGTCAAAAACACGTCTTAATTTGTAAAAGTAAGTATCTATTAATACATTTCATGACACTTTACTTTTTCTACGTTATAGAAAACCTGCCCAAATATGCACGATTAGTAGGTCCATTACAGGTAAAATATTTATTAACCTGAAAAAGACCAACACATGCATAATATGCATAATGGAAATATGCATTTGCATATAGTCAGTTCTCTAATTATGATCAATATAGGTGAATAACTTGTATTCGAACACAATTTCGTCATTCTCCCATACTTCCGGGTAATTTGCAAGTTTGATTGTTGGCAACACTAAGCTGGTTTTGTGTATTGATTGCATCTCAATAATTTTATCGAAAAAGCAAAAAAATAGTGGAATAATAACAAGCTTACTTGTGAAAAGTGATCCCTTGAGTTTTTTTTATCAAACTACTATGATTCCGACAACTTTTCGCAACGCAAGACAGCATTTTATAATTTTTTTCTAAGCGTCTTGGGTGACGTCCGTAGCAGTAATGGCAGGCGATAGACTTCCTATGATGTGAGTGTGTGCGTGTCCGCTTGTACTTATTAGCGTTCCGACTTCCTAAGGGTACCTCGGTTCGGGATCAATTGGGACTCCATCCTTCTTTTTTTATTAGGTCCATGTTTTTTGTAGTAAAATTTTAAAATGTATGGAGTTTCTTCATTAGATTCACTCATCTTCACAGTACGAAAAACAAATAAAAATCACACATTTTCCTAATTTGAATATGGAAATATCTTCTTTAAAATTTAAACTTTTAATGATAAAACCAGCCAGATACAAATAGTACAGCCAAAGAAATTTTATTACAAGTTCATACTTACTATAATGCGAAAAGACTTTTTCCCCAACCTAATAATATGGATTAAAGTCACAAAAGTTTAAAAAGTGTTACGATTGATTGTATTTTGTAAAATATATTTTAAATCTTGCTTAATTTTATTTAATGCAAGCCTCCAAAATAATATTTTTTTATGTATACTTAGATACTTTTTTTGATTGTAAATACATACACAGAATACAATACAACACCCAGCACCAGAACAAACATCTATGTTCATCACACAAATGTTTGTCCCAGGTGGGAATTGAACCCACAACCTATAGTTCAGAAGGCAGAGCCATTACCAACTGAGCTATCAAGGCCATCAAAATGGAGCCCTCAAAAAAAATTTCTATACATTATCTTCAATGTACAGATTTGGACCTGTTACAGTTTTATTATAAGTAATATAGATAGATATATTATATAAGTAATAAACCGGGCACCATAATATTATTATAATAGGTAGATATATTTTTCACGGAGTTTCATCTGGAATTGTTTATCTTTGACAAACTCTAGCCCATTGTCAAACCTGCGAGTGTGGCGCCCCAGGTGGCTCTTATTAATAACTTTGTGTCCAACGCTCAAGGTCATTGGCGTATGTTAAGCTCTTAACGTTTATCTGTCTCGCAGTTCTGCTGTACTTCAATTTACTTAAGAAGAATGCACCACAGACTACTTAGGAGATACTACAGACAATATACTCGTGGTCCACTCAACTGAATTTGACATTTCTTTGTAGGTAGTCTAAGCATTTTCTTATGCTTAAACTACTCTGTGGTTTGAAAGGTTTAAACTATGTACTCACAGCGTCATCTAGAAAAGAAGCGGAACTAGCGTTTTTTTAAATAAAAAGCCTCATTGCTGAAAAGCGATAGAAAGCCATTAACAAAAAAGTGGTAGGTCTGTGACACATGGTTAGTGGCAACATTGTGCCGTATTTGGCAGAAACAGTAGTCAATATAAAAAAAAACCGTTCGGTTTTGATTTCTTCTTCTTCTTTCACGTAGGTAAATGAGTTTTAATAGTTAAAATATTTTAGGTCTGTGGGCTTTTCAATGAACTAAACAAACTGAGCGGTTATATTCTCTTTAGGACAAACCACAGGTTAGAGCAATAAATTATGAAAGACAAACAGACGGACAAGAAAGTGATTTTACATATAAGGGTTCCTTTATTTTAAAACTGTTACGGAACCCTAAAAATGAAACATTCTTTGCAAAAGCGAATCTGATTAGAGCTTTGTACACATGTTATTTTCTCACTCCCACCACTATGTTGAAAGTGCAGTGGGAATGAAACAACCTGAAAAATAGCGGACTTAATATAAATGTCGACTCTTTTTACAGTGCCGTACGTAAGTACTTGTGATTTCTAATTAGTATTAACAAAATTAATTATGGTCGCATCGTATAGGTAAATGCAATAAATACTCCAGCTGTAAAGTATGTATTTTATAAACTTATTATTGACACTAGCTAAATACTCAATTCGTATCGACCCAAACTTCAGAAAGTAAAAAAAAATTATGTGGTGAATGCACAGAGTAAATTGTTATTTTCTCTAATCTGTGGGTGAATGCAACAAAGATACTCTTTGGTTTTGAAACGAAAAGCGCGCGGATATGAAAAGCTGACGAAAACAGTGATTGTTTTGTATTTTTCTAAACTGCCTAAATAATAGATTATCTACCTATTATTTAGGTAGGTATAATTACTATATTACGGTATAATTTCACTAGGTGGTAGGACTTTTCTGAAAAGTTCGTCTAGGTAGGTACCACCGCTTTGCCAGTTATTCTGCCGCCAAGCAGTAGTGTGCAAGCACTACTGTGTTCCGGTTTGAAGGGCATTGTAGCTAGTGAAATTACTGGGCAAATGAGACTTTATGATCTGATCACTCAGTCTAGTAATCTGATTATTAGACTGGGTGATGTCTCAGGATGACGTGCGCAGTGCAGTGTCGCGCGAAACTATTGTTTTAAAGTTCCGGGTGACACTGCAACTGTTATGGGCGGCCGTGTCACTTAACATCAGGTGAACGACTAGCTCGTCACGTCATTCAATCACATAAAAAAAAAAAAAAAAAAAAAATTAGTACCTAAACAAAATTTACTGGAACCTCTTATGAAGACTTGAACGGTTTTTATGGTGAAAACACAAGAATATCTGTTTAAGTGAAAATGACAAGGAAAAGATCGACCGTATCACTGGTATGTAGGTATACCATATTATAGAACTTTTATTAGTTAGATGCCTAGACCTATCGTATAAAAAAACTAACGTCTAAGTATAAGGTAGGTCTAAGTAGGTGCATATTTAATTAAATATTGTACCTATGATTTGCAGTTTCTAATCCACTATTTTATCAATGTGTAAGTGATCTGATGACACGTGAAAAGCCATACTTACCTACTACCCAAACAACATTTTTACACGTGTGCTACCTAATCTGCTAATACTTGCTGAGCTCCGAAAAGATTTAGTGGATTTTGTTGTTTGGTATATAGAAAATGCATGAACTAAGTTATTATTAGACTATCTAAACGTAGAAATAACACAAGCGTGCGAAGCCGCGGGCAAAAGCTAGTCATCAATATTTTTAGTTTAACGCCTGACAGTTTTGACCATTTTTGTGATTTCTCTTTTCTTAGAATTAGCAAGTTGAAGTGGCAGTGGGTAGGCCACATCGCTCGTAGAACTGACAACCGATGGGAAAGAAAGGTTCTCGAGTGGTGACCATAAACCGAAAGACGCAGCGTACGCTGGCCCCCCACTCGGTGGGTCAATAATCTGTCAGAACCGTGGGAAGCCGATGGATGCAGGAGGCAAGCAGCCGGCAAAGTGGCGCTTTGTGGGGTAGTCCTTTTCTGATAGAAATTAAACTTTGTACTATACCATTTTATTTCGCCAGAGTCAAGCCCGTACCTATAATGCTGTGGCTGCATTATCGGGTGAATATTCGTGGTGCGTTGCATGGCGCGAAAAAACATCGTCGCGTCACGTCTGCTATGCACGATGTTTTGCGACAATGTATGAGGCCACATTAGCGGGCTACGGCGATTAGCGGGCTACGGCGAATATTCGCCGTAGCCCGCTAATGTGGCCGCAGCATTACAGAACAACGCACAGTCGCGATAATGAGCGCTGAAGTGGAGATTTCATTCATGAACTATTCACGGCAACTGTCCCGGCTTTATGGCCGGATGGATGCGGGATCAAATTCAAAGGCTAAAACTGACCCTATTACTAAGGCTCCGCTGTCCGTCCGTCTGTCTGTCCGTCTGTCACCGGGCTGTATCTCATGAACCGTGATTGTTAGACAGTTGAAATTTTCACAGATGATGTATTTCTGTTGCCGATATAACAACAAATACTAAAAAACAGAATAAACTAAATATTTAAGGGGGCTCCCATACAACAAACGTGATTTTTTTGCTCGTTTTTATAGACAAATGGTACGGAACTCTTCGTGCGCGAGTCCGACTCGCACTTGGCCGGTTTTTTTCTGTAGGTACTTTAAAAATAATCTGTTGACTACGCTATAGCAGGCGATAGGTACTACTTGAGCAGAATGAACACATGACCATTGGTTAGAATTTCAGAGTGTTTAACCATCGGTTACCTTAACTATGGATCAAAAAACCTACCCTAAGCTAATCACATTTAGTTTATTTATTTAATAGTTTAGCACAAAGGTGTACATGGATGAACTTAATGCTAAATAGCATTATCTACCAGTCCTCTAAATTAGTTCACCGCAAACAACTTCAATTTAACAAAGTAATAATAATTTTACTTAAGGGAAATTAATGTCAACAACATAACATGATTAAGTGCATACCTAAACAGAACATAGACATATCTTATTAATGAATCAACATAATTAAATTACTAAACTAACAAATATTGACTTAATTTTACTAAAAGCATTTTTAACCAACTCCAAAAAAGGAAGAGGATCTTGTTCCTTTTTAGGGTTCCGTACCCAAAGGATAAAACGGACCCCATTAATAAGGCTCCGCCATCTGTCAGTCTGTCCATCTGTCACCAAGCTGTATCTCATGAACTGTGATAGTTAGACAGTTAAAATTTTCGTGTGGTACCGCGGCGGTAGGTACGCAAATAAGACCACCCAATCTCTTCCCGCGGGTGCCGTAAGAGCACTATTCTCCTCGGTACATTTAAATCTTCTGTGATCACCAAGCCGCCTCCCAAGCGTTGTGATTATGGCAACCTCCCCTACGATAAGCGTCCAAAGTGGCGTTTTATGGGGGAGGCCTGTGTTCAGCAGTGGACGTCTTCCAGATTCTGCTGTTGATGAACAGCTTTTTTTTTTAGTCAGGGATTTTCAATCCCTGTCCATGATTTTACTTCATGACTACGAATAGCTAATTGGACGATTCAAAACTGTACCACAGAATAGATATATAGTACACTGTACGTAGGAAATAGCCACAGATAATAATACTATACTAGACGTACTATATAATATCTATTCTGTGACTAGACGTAGTTATGAGCAACCTGTAAAAGAGATGTCTTCCGGCTACAAATATGTGAATCTTTATTCCATTTCTCCCCCCTGTCAAATATTATGTTTCATAGTGGGGAGAAAAGGAACAACCCTGGCTCCCGCGGGTTTAACCAGATCGTTCGGTCTACCTAGTTTTAGGTTTGTGATTTGCAGCTTTAAATAAAGGGTTAAATAAAATAAAACTTACTGAGCATAGCACAAGTCTGACGCCCCAAGCCACAACCGTAGAAGAACCGTCGTCGCCCACAGCAGCCTGCCAGCCGCCATTTTGGAAATTTTGTAGCAAGCAGAGGTACCTTCACCACTTTTAAAAATACTGGATAATTTTTAGCTTTTCAAAACGTATAACTTTTGAAATCATTCCTAAATTTTAGATCATTGATCAGAGACAAGAGAAGAGTACCTAATATTTTTAGTTTATTAACAAAAATGGTGTTTTATAATTGGTTTGGCCAGCTCAAAGTGGCGGTTGCCTTCGAAACCGCGGCGGCTACTGGAATGCCGCGACCGGCAGCTTTTGAATCATCTTGACCAGAGTTGTCGAGTTTTAAACTTGGACATGCGCATTTGGCTGTACCTTTTTCTAAAACTGCACAGTGACAAGGCTTGATTTAATCCTTGGTTTATCGTTAATAGGTCCCGAGCCCGAGTGTGCGTGCACATTATAAGTAGGTATACCTGCATAAATTGAACCAAAAACATCGAAAATTAGGTATACCTACTTTTTAATCAACAAAAGGAACTAGAAAAATTCAAAAGGTGTTGTAGGTGTAAATTAGAGTTTAGATAAAAAGTCTACCTCAATAATAATTTTTTTTTCAACACATTTGCTCAAAAAACGCATTTACAAAGCCTGTATACATTGTTCGAAAGTTAAACATTACGCACCATACAACGAAGCGTGCGGTAAAATAGGTACTCTCACCTAAGTACCTATTTTACCGCATCGTTCTTTGTATAGCGCGTGCGTAACCTTTACGGGTTTTTTTTAATTTCAATAAAACATATAAAAGAATTTCACCAAGGAGCTTCACAGTACGAGAATAAATAAGCTGAATGATCGAAACTCCTTGGAAGCGATTTTGCTCAATACGTTTGCCTCACTTTAATACTAAAGAGAAAATGAAACTATGTAGTTCTAATTTTCACCACACGCACGTGGCGCCATTTGCATTGTAAATGCCCGCCATTTTAATATTAGTTAGATAAGGAACGTCAATAGTATGAGCGAGAAGATGCTCATAGGCACAGAATTCCCACTAGTATTCAAAGCTCATAGGCATATTTGGTATTTGCAGTGGTTGACAGTACAAGTTAGAGATGTCCTGTCTGGTGTATACACGTCTTTGACTGTTTGTTCTGTCTGGGTGTTATATTGTATTCTATGTATGTATTTACAATCAAAAAGTATCTAAGTATTGTATCAGTTATCTGGTTCCCATAGTACAAGTCTTGCTTAGTTTGGGGCTAGATGGCGCAATGTGAAATGTCCACACATAACAATATATAATATAATGTTGAGCTCCTGAGCATAGACAATTATAATATACTACCGGGCAACCCCCGGGTCAAGTGCGATGCAGTTCACTCTTGGTTACCGAGCGCATTATTGGTCGCGGTAATGCCACTCGAGCACGTCCGACCTACTTCGGAACTATATTGAGATGATAAAACCATAATAACCAATTAAAGCTGGGTTGGTGGGCCTTTAAGTGGGAATTAGCCCTATTTACATAGGGTCTATTCTCAGTACTTAGTTCAATTAACACTTCAAATTGATTGAACTACTGATTGATTGAACTACTTGCCTGCGGAAATGTTTTCCGCAGGAAATGTCATTCCCATACATTTGGAGTTATCGTTTGGCGGTAACGTTAGGAAAGGTATCTTAGCTAGACCCCCCGCTGAATTAAGTTTAGGTACGACATCTTTTCTTTAGGTTGCCATTCAATATTTTCCCCCAGAATTTTATTAGTTAGGCAGATTGTATTAGGTAGTTTTAAATGGTTTTAACGACACCTCGTGACACACGCGTAGGGCTTGTAATTCGAATATTCGAATGTTCGAATAGTGCGAATATTCGGTCATTTTCACTATTCGAATAATCAGGGAGGTAAAGTTCGAATATTCGAATAATTTTCAATTAACCTTGAAAGTAAGCTAAATGAAGTAAAAAATGACAGACAGCACTCCACAGTCAATAAGCGACGCGACAACGAGAGTCAGAATGCGAATAGCATTATGTGATAGAGGTGGAAAAGGAAAGTACCTACCACCGGCCAAGTCTCGATTGAATCGAAGGCTTTTTCATAATCCACAGATGTTAGGCAAAACGGCCGATTAAACTCTTTGGTCTTCTGTATTACCTGGCGTAGCGTATGGATGTGGTCTATGGTGCTAAAGCCTTTCCGGAAACTGGCTTGTTTGGGAGGCTAGAATTCATCAAACCTGCGTGCGAGACGATTCAACTCTCGAAAACAGCTTATACACATGACTCAAGAGCGAGATGGGCCTTTATTTCTTCAATACGGTGATATCACCTTTTTTTTTGATGAAGGGCGACACCACACTCTTGTGCCACGCCGCTGGCGTTGTACCTTCAAGATGGCAGAATTAAATAACTTTTGGAGGACTATATACTGGGTGGCGCAAAAGTAAAGACCCTATTTGGTTCAGCTATAACATTTTTTCTAAATTAGAAAACTAGATTTAGGTTTTTTTAAATGTATATTTGTGCCATTAAATTTCGTACCATTAGGATTTAAAGATGATGTCTTTTAAATGGTGACCTCCAGAGTTGATACACATTTGAGCCCTATTTATGACATTTTGTATAACTTGCCGTAACACTTCCTGCGATATGTTCGTTATTTCTTGACGAATGTTTTCTTTTAGAGCTGCGAGAGTCTGTGGCTTGTTCACATACACCCGAGATTTCAAAAAACCCCAAAGAAAGAAGTCTGGACTGGTCAGATCGGGTGATCTTGCAGGCCAAGGCAAATCGCCAAAACGAGAGATAACTCGGCTTGGAAAAGCGTCCCTCACTAAGTCCATAGTGTCGCGCGCTGTGTGTGCCGTAGCGCCGTCTTGTTGAAACCAGATGTGCTCCAGCCCCAATTCGTCCAAACTGGGTATCAAAAACTCACGTAACATGGTTCTGTAGCGTTCTCCAGTGACAGTTATCGCATTGCCTCCAGCGTCTTCGAAAAAATAGGGTCCGATCACTCTGTCAACACAGATGCCACACCATACAGTAACTTTTAGTGGGTGTAGAGGTGTTTCTTGAATAATGCACGGATTATCAGTGCCCCAGAACCGAGTATTCTGCTTATTGACATGCCCTGAGAAGTGTTACGGCAAGTTATGCAAAATGTCATAAATAGGGCTCAAATGTGTATCAACTCTGGAGGTCACCATTTAAAAGACATCATCTTTAAATCCTAATGGTACGAAATTTAATGGCACAAATATACATTTAAAAAAACCTAAATCTAGTTTTCTAATTTAGAAAAAATGTTATAGCTGAACCAAATAGGGTCTTTACTTTTGCGCCACCCAGTATAAGTACCGATCTATCACTTGCTCTCAGAAGTTCGGTCGTAACTCCATCCCTTAGAGTATACATAAGCAAACCTCCATCCCCACCTGGCGCCTTGTTGTTTTAAGCTATTTGAGGGCCATTCTAATCTCGTATAGGCTGATGATATCTTCGGTATAGTGTCGGACTAAGTTGACTCTGATGTCCTGAGCTGTGTTAGTAGTGTGATTACGTGTCGAGGTGTATAACTATCCATGGAAGTTCTCGATCTCTCTCAGAATCTCAGGCTTGGATGAAATGACACTACCTTTCTCGGTCCTTAGTTTTGTTATTTGGCTTTGCCCAATAGACGTATCCTTTGCGAACATTTTAGAGCCTTGGTTCCGCTCAATTACGGCCTCAATACGTGAAGTACTAAAGCAAGAAAATGCAAGTCGTGTCGCATGGAACTTCAGATTTGTCTATTGAGTTCACCGTAGGCTACCATTACAACTGAAAACTGCAGTTTCATTTCGCTCCAGTCTGCCATTCAAGAGTTTGTTCTGATAGTTTCTGCGTCTTTTTTCGGCGTTGGGTCTTGAAGAGCGTGGCTCAACAGCTTGGCTGGGCTTGAACAGCTTGGACAGTTTCCACCAACCCGTTGTTCAACTCGTCCACTGTGTTGTATTCGGCTAGGCACTGGAAGGTACTTTGGAGTTCCAGCTGAAAGCCTTCAGGGTTTTGGATTTGGACGGTGCATAGACTTCACCAGTGTGACGTGACATTTCGGGAGGCTGCAGTTCATCAGACCAAGAGGCGATTCGTAAAGACTCTAGAAAACCACTTTTACCATGAAATCTGTGGCTCTATAATAATAATAATATAATGGCTCAAGAGCGAGATGCTGTAGTTCTATCCACAATTCTACATCTGTCGCTTTGTTGTTTTATTAATTTATTTGCGGCCATTCTAATCTCGTACAGGCTGATGATCAGGATATCTTCGATATTGTGTAAGACTAACCTGGCTCTGGTGGTCTGAGTTATGTTTGTAGTGGAATTACGTATCGAGGTCTATGTACGAGCTGTCCATGGAAGTTCTCGACCTCCCTCAGAATTTGAGGCTTGGGTGAAATTACTGCCATTTCCGGTCTTTAGTTTTGTCATTTGGTTTTTCCTAATATACTTCTAAACACTTTAGAGCCTTCCGCTCAATTGTGGCAGTGAAGTATTAATAGCACGCAAATCAGGCCTCATGCAACTCCAGATTGGTCTATTACGAAGTTTTTGGTCTATTACGAAGTTTATGCAGTATGATTCTGTAATAATTCAAAATATTCGAATAATATTCGAATTATTCGAATACTTCCTGAAAAAAAACCGAATATTCGAATGTCTAAAATGTTCGAATAATTACAAGCCCTACACACGCGCAATGGCTCACCAGTAGGTACCTAGCACTGCGTGACACCGTCGCGTAGCGCCCGGCGCCCGCGCGCCGCGGTCGTGCTCAAGGGCTGCCTCCCTTCTATTACGGAGGCCACCCTTAGATAACTGTCGCAAGTCACGTGACATGTTTCTTATCCTCTAATTATTCCCTTATCAAAGGCCAGACCAGGGGGCTGATTCCGTTAAATAAATTGCGACGAATGGCTATAATGGTGTGAGATTGAGGCATTATATTAAAAAAAAGAAATTGCATTTTATGTATGACCCAATAGATGGCGCCAGTTGTGGTTTTACCAAAATCTGTCACTGTCACTATTTCAAGCATAGACTACAGGTTACAGAAAACGTGTCACGATACTGACTGACTACTCTAAACTCCTTTCTTATATTTTATTTCCGTTGTGTGATAGCTCGGCTTTATTTTGGATCATAATATTAACGTTAATCTATCTCGCAGTTCTACTGCACTTCAATTTACTTAAGAAGAATGCACCACAGACTACTTAGGAGATACTACAGACAATGTAATCGTGGTCTACTCAACTGAATTTGACACTTCTTTGTAGGTAGTCTAAGCATTTTCTTATTTTTAAACGACTCTGTGGTTTGAAAGGTTTAAACTATGTACCTAATACTGCGCCATCTAGTAAAAGAAGCGGAACTAGTTTTTTTTAAATAAAACGCTTCATTGTTGATTTTTGTGTTGCCTACTTTATTTTTTAGGGGTCGTACCTTTGTCTAGAAAGTGTATAGGAATTTCAACGAGACAATGCGAAATTATTTTGAATACGTACCTAACGTTATAATAAGTTCGAATCAATATTTAAGGGTACACAACATTTAGGATACCTACACAATATTTAATCTTTGGCATATCTATGTATATCACTTTTTGTATATTGTTTTTTTTTATAACGGGCATAGTAGGTCATTTTAGATACAGACAAGGAGTGGGTTTCTTTTGGTTACCAGAAACTGGACAATCTACACAAATCATAAACAAAACCCGTACCTACGTATTAAAATTATAAAACTCCGAATCGTAGGTAAGTACGCTACGATATTATAAAGTGCGAGTGGGATAAAGTTTAACAAATTATTGGTTACGGTCAACAAAAAACAAAGAAGTTTATGGTTTTTTCCAGTCTGTTGTTATTGACTTTTCGGCAAATATATTTTTTATGAAGATTATAAGACTCGAAAAGGTCGTAAGTTTTGCGTGCGATTTCGAATACGTGATCTAACATAGTCATCATCATCATCATCAACAGCCTGAAGACGTACACTGCTGAACATAGGCAGTGTTGCCGTTACATAAATATAAAAGTCCCCAGACAGATATGAAAAAGTCGCTAGATTTGCAAAAAAATATCACATTAAAAATCCGCTAGAAGTCGCTAGATTATCTTTAAAGATTTCTGGGCTGTAATTAATAACATAATAATGTAAACATGTTATCTTCTTCTTCTTCGTAAGCTCTCCAAAGGCTTCTGACTTGGTTTAACGACTATTGTCTTAAGACAACAGCCGGGACCGACGGCTTAACGTGCTTTCCGAAGGACGGTAGCGCTCAGTTGTAAATACCACTTATTGCTGTAGCGGTCACCCATCAAAGTAGTGACCGCAGCGAACGTTGCTTAACTTTACCGATCGGTTAGAAACGGCTAGTCGTGCTTCGCTATGAGTTTAAGCTTTGGAAATTAATAACTAGCCTGATAGTTTAGTTTAGTGGCTCTACGTTTAGTGGATGTAGAAGTTGGCAGCATTTTTTTCTCTTCTTTTTTTGGCTTCACACATTATGTATTTAGCCAGTGTCAAGTATTGTAATTTTTCATCGTGTTTAGAATATTTCACGTAAAGTCAAGTGTCAGTAACAGTCTGGGTCAGTCATAGTCCAGTCTAAGTCAGGTGGTCACAGTCCAGTCTAAGTCATGCCCTAGTAAAGTGGTGGCAACCTTACTAGAACCTTTTATGGAGTTTAGGAAGCAACACGAAAAATCACGTTCCATCACATTATATCCCTGGCCTACACTTATGCTCGTAATTCAGCACTTAATGCGTAAAACGCCACCAATTTTAAACATTAACACTAAAAAAGCACAAGTTTTGAAAAATAATATAATGCAACCACGTGAACTTTTCCACGTTCCCGCCAAAAACCGGCAGCATTATTTTCGTGACATTTCCATCTGTCAGTAGGAATGTTTCGATACCACCAAAGTATCGATACCTACTCATTAGTACTCCAATCATGATTCGATAGTACTCATATGAATACCCTAAAAGTATCGATACCTACTCATATCGATACATTTTTTATTATTTATCAAAACCGAAAAATAAACAAATTTTACCTTATTACAGCATTTTGTTGTTTCTTTGACGGAACTACATTTGCAAGTGTTTTGGCGCTAATAATCAGACATTCAAACACTAAGGATGCATTTGAATATTTTATTTGACAATATTCGATACAAGTACTGTCTTTCCGATACCGAGCAGGTATCGTGAGAATGATTCGTTATTATTTAATTTAATTATTATAATTAAGTATAACAACTATCTTTACTGTGGGGGGAGGTTTGTGTGTGTGCGTGTGTGTGTTTTAACTGTATTCAACGCTTTGAATTTAATGATGCTACTTAATCCTGCTTAAATTAAAAATGGGGTGGTTTTACCCTAAGTATAAATTAAACAAATATTTTTTTGGGCTGCTTGACTTAAAATTAAGCCATACGTTATGCTTCTTTAAAGAAAAATTTATAATGGCGAGATAAAGCTGATTGGCATTGAATTTTTGCGATTTTATTCTGTTTTGACTTAGTAGTATTGATTCGATTCGATACTAGTACTTTCTTTCCGATACCAAGTAAGTATCGAAAGCATGATTCGATGCTAAAAAGTACTATCGAAAGTGGTATCGAAAGAAAAGTATCGAGTACTTACTCTTATTTACTAGTATCGGAACATCCCTATCTGTCAGTTTACACAACCAACTTTACTCCAATCTAATTAAAAAATAGAGTTTATGTAGTAGTTTAGATTTAGTGCGAAAAACGGATAAAGAAAGTGTGAAGAATGGTGTCAATATAGCCAACATTTTTCGCCAATTCTTCGAAACTACGAAAAACTAAAAATGACATATTTTCACTTGGCTTTAGCCACCTTTTTCTCAATCATATTATTTCATGATATTTACTTCGCCACAAACCCTACCATAGTGCGCGTTGAAGACCCTAAATTTACTCTTTTGGGACCTTACAATACTACTCCGGTTGAAACAAACGATGTTTACGATCAGCTGATAGATATAAAGAACTTTTCATTCAAAAACAACCCTCAGCCTTGCAAAGATTATCAAGCCGGCTTACTGTTGCTCATAATCGTAGCTTCGAATCCGATTAACTACGAGAACCGTATGTTGATACGCAGCACTTGGGGAAAGTCTGTGGACTCTACCAAAACAGTTTTTCTGCTTGGAGAGACTGATAATTCAACTATAAATAAGAAAATACAGCAAGAAAGTAATAATTATGGAGATGTGGTACAAGGGAGTTTCACTGATGCATACCGCAACATGACATATAAGCATGTGATGGGTTTAAAATGGGTTTCCCATCATTGTCCAATGGCTAAATATGTTTTGAAGACAGATGATGATATTGTTGTAAATTCTAGAGAAATGAGACGGTTCCTAGCGAAGGAATTGTCTCCATGGGGTGCTCAGGGGTTGATTGCGTGCAAGGTTCTGATACATGCCCCAGCATACAGGTCTGAATCTAAATGGATAGTGACAACTGATGAGTATTCGCAGTATTATTATCCTACTTATTGTGCAGGTTTGTTACTTACCTTACTATTATTATATTTAAGATCCCTTTACATCAAGGATCTAATTTAAGGAGGTGCTATTTAGAATACAAAGTAGTGATAGAAACCTTGTAACATTAGGTTCAGTGACATTTCATGAAATTTGCATATTTATTCACATACTAGCCCACCCTAGCTTCACACGGGCTAATTAGTTTTACGCCTTATCCTTAGCCTCAGTCTAAAGAAAGAGAAGGATGAATGGATGAAACGGCGAGTGGTGGCAAGTGCTGGAAATGATATTTTCATCCCCTCTCCCGAGGGAACCATGCTGAATTTCGGGATTAAAAGTATCCTATAGTATATATAATTTGAACTCCAATCATATCATAAAAACTAACGTGAGTAGTATTCATAACTAAACAACTAGTAACCGGCTAGCACTCACGTAATTTTAGTCAAACAAACTCGACTGGTGTTCAGGCAATAAACGTAATTACGTGAGTGCTAGCCGGTTACTAGTTGTTTAGTTTACTCAAATCATGCCAAGTTTCATCTGAATCCATTTAATAGTTTCGGCGTGACACTCAGCCAAGATACAGACAGACAGGCAAAAATGAAAAAATTATAGTTTTGGCTTCAGCATCAATAATAGGGAGTCCTCCAATAAAATTTTTACAGTTTTATTATAAGTATAGATTCAAATCTCTGACAGTTTTTTGTTTTGCTTAACCTTTCCACTTTACTGCATGCCTACTTTGAGTTATCCATTCTACATAATAATACTACTCTTTCATATGGTTAAGTTTTTAACAGTTGAAAATTGTATTATTGAATAATAATAATATAATAATATTTATTTCCAAAAAGAGTAACTAAATTATTACAAACTGCATTACACAAGTTTTTACAGTATGGAGGCTCAATATAAAAATTGAATGGTGATTCCCAAACTAGGCCAAGAGCTATCTTGGGACTCAGAGATGGAATGGAGAATGGAGTATAACTAGATTTAGCTACTTATATTATTTTGAGAATAATATCAAAGTTAAGTAACTTATTGCAAATAAGCTATTTTTAGCACTTTTGCCAGTTAAAATCAGAATACTTAAAATACCTCACCAAAAATTGCTAAAAAAACATATGATTAATAGGCGACTCCTAAAGTCTCTAGTGTTAAACTCCAAGAAATTTACAACCCTAATTATATTTATGTTTGGGACAACTTAAGCCCTGTAAAGGGTCTTTCAACAAGGACGGGCCGATGTTGAAATTGAATAAAACATTCCTTGTGTAAGATATAAACGTAATGTTTTTTTTATTTGAAAGGCCTATTTATGCCATTATTTATTAATGGCATCATCGGTCCGTACTTTGAAAACGACGACGGCGAAGCCATCACCATCAACGGCGAGTGCTACAGGTCAATGATAAACAATTTCTTTTGGCCTGAATTGAACGATATGGATGTGGACGACATGTGGTTCCAGCAAGACGGCGCTACGTGCCACACAGCGAACAACACGATGGACATTCTGCGTGAACGGTTTGAGGGAAGGGTTATCTCTCGCAGAGGTGAAGTGAATTGGCCACCAAGATCATGCGATTTGACCCCGTTACACTTTTTTTTGTGGGGTTTCCTGAATTCACAAGTCTATGTGAATAAACCACAATCGACTGATGCCCTGAAATTCAACATAACGCAGGCCATCGCTCAGATTCAGCCAGATTTAAGCAGCAGTCTTAGAAAATTGAACCTTTCGGATCCGTGCCACTGTTCGAAGCCGCGGCGGACATTTAAATGATGTCATATTTCATAAATAATGGTATTAATAGGCCTTTCGAATAAAAAAAAATTACGTTTATATCTCACACACAGCTTGATCATCCAATTTCAACATCGGCCTGTCCTTGTTGAAAGACCCTTTACAATGAAAAGCTTGGATGACTCAATTAATTAAGCTTGTGTGATTTTTATCCACAGGCTGGGCAGTCCTGTACTCTCAAGATGTAGTACGGCAACTCTTGGAAGCGGCACAAACTACACCATACTTTTGGATAGATGATGTACACATCACAGGATGTATTGCTAAACAAATTGGAATCTACAGAACTTCCATGCAAGGACTATTCCTGTACCCGAGACAGGCACAGGTGTTGACACATTTTGGTCCAAAATATGTTGGTCAGTTCCTATTTGGTCCACCAGATTTAAGCACCACCAAAATGCATAAGATCTGGAAAGCTATCCCAGCTTGATAATGTCCTGTAATTTATTGCACAATCCACCTTTTTAATAGGATACTATTTTATTTTAGGTACCTATTCATCTAAAAAAAAATGTAATAAAAATTTAAAAATTTATTGTTTTTACAAAAATACACACAAAAATACACATTTTTTTACACAGTGTATTTTATACGGTAGTCCATGCGTATTTACCTTAAGTATAACTGTTTTACAGTTTAAAACTAAGTCTGGTCTGTGGTTTGGTAGTTGGTACACACACAAGTCGATAGATTTAAAATAATTCCTATATTGGGAACCTCATCATTTAGTGATATAAAAACCAAAGAGACCATTTATTATTGTATGTTTTGTATTAATTGTATTATTTTTTTTACAAAACTAATTGCTAAAATTGTATAGTTAAGTATTGTCCTTAGATATCAAAGGTTTTGTCATAATTTGTTTGTTAATTAGGTGGGTACCTAACTTTTTTCTATCACCCCACTATAAAGTATTTTTGCCCAAAGGCATGACTTCTTTCCATTCTCTCTTTGTTCACACTTATTTTAAGAATCTACATAATTGACAACATTTAATTTTTTTGATGGTACCGTTAATTTCTTGATTGTTCTCTAAAGAGCTCATATAAATAATATCAGATTTTTATATTCAGTTTTTCTCAAGTTAGTGTTATTAAAACAAAGTGAGGCTAAATAATAGTTGACGTGAGAAGCCTACTCTGTGTCAATTGGCTGCCATAAAAAAATGAATCTCAAACAAAGGTGTTAAATTTATTCTTCTTGTGGGTTCCTGCTAAAATCTTCATTTAGCCTCGCATTAGGTCCAATTTTGAAAGCTTTAGTTGACAGTCTTTAACTTACTAAAAATATATCTGTCTCTTACATTGCCGTCTATTTGGCAAGAACAGCAACAGTTTTAGGAGTTTTACAACTTTTAACAAAACTAATAATAATAGGGGGTCAAAAATTTGAAATGTTGTCATTATAGTTGCTAAACATTTGAATGTTTTAGAACACAGATCAGGATCACATTGGATCTAAACATTCCATGATATTATAATAATTATTTATAATTAATATTAGTATTTTATTGAAATTATTTGTCATAATATCCCATTATAATGTAAATTGTATGTTTGAGATTAGTAGTACATAGTAATGTTAAGTAATACATTTATTGGATACTAATATCACAGCTAAACTATTTTAATCAACGATAATACATAACGTAGGTATCTACAGCTACCACTCGGTAAATAATTCACACCGAGATAGTTGTCTCTGTCACGCACAGCGAGATAGCAGGCTTCGTAGAGCGTTGTCCCTGTCACTCGCAGGGAGATAGTTTGGCTTCGTAGAGCGTTGTCTCTGTCACGCACAGCGAGATAGTAGGCTTCGTAGAGCATTGTCGACGAACTTTTCCGATCCGATTTGATTGCTATTTTTCTGCATTTTTATACAAATGTATAAACATAAAACTACAAAAAATCATGACTACATGCGCGAGGCCTAATCTCAGCTGCCCTAGCTCGGACGGTGGACAAAATTGTCTTCCCCTGCTTTACTCCACTTGACACGTAAGCAAGTTTGAAGAAAGTGACATAAAACGGGGAATGACAATTTTCTCTACCGCCCATGCTAGGCAGGCAGAGCGGCAGCTTCATTCCCTCCGGTCGGTTTGGTCCACTTCGTAAATTATCCGTTTCCAAAATTGTCCTCTTCCTAACTTGTCTTGCTTGATCCTAATGACATCAGTAATGTAATAATGTGGTTGCCCATAAATTGTGAGCCACAAGTGGAAAGAAATATTCGCATCATATAAAAACAATTCACAAACGTCAGGGATCAACTGTTAAAGTTCACTTTACTGTCATATTTAGCCGCGTAATATGCAAAATAACGACAGCCTAGCATGTAATGCTTTTTGTGCCTTTATACATGTGTAATTTACGTGCTGTGCTTAGACTAAACATTATTAAAATAAAAGATTATATCTACAATCTAAAATCGTCTTATTGTATTACTGGAACGGACTCGTCTTTGCTCATAAGCGTCATTTGTACTTCTGGATCACTCCTTTTCTTGCCTTTAAAACTATCTTCGATCTCTTGTAGCGTTCTATCCTTAGTTTCTGGCAGTAAAATATAAATTATACCCAAAAATACTATCAAAGTTGCAGAATATACTAAAAATGCTCCCTCTACACCAACGGATGAGTATAAATGGGGAGCAGTCTTCATTGATACTAAAAAGGCTGGAGTCAGAAATGACGTCGACAATGTGGATCCTAAACTCCTGTAAGCTAATGGGAACACCTCGCCACAAATCACCCAATTCAACGGCACTAAACCTAAACAAAACACCAGCGTGTACAGCACCATCAACCCCATCGGAACTATATCTATAACCCACGAGGACGTGAACAATCCCGCTTTTCTTAAATATATAAAAACTGATATGGAACTCAAAGATAGAACTGTCAATACACCGCTGGAGAACAAAATCGTCCGTCTCTTAAAATATTTAAGCAAAAATATAGCTAGAAATGCGCAAACAGTTCGCAGTAAATCTATGACCGTGAACTGCCAGGCTACGTCTTTTGGATCGTTTTTGTTTAAAACTGCTTGAAGAATTATGTTTCCGTATGCGGCAAACATATGAGCACCGCCAAATTCGAATACTACGAGCATACTTATAGCTATAATAGCTGGCTTGTAAAATTCCTTTTTCTTAAAAATCTTCAAAACATCTTTCAGTGTATCAATCATAGTCTTGAAAAAACCATTTACCGATGTACCTTTAACGTCGTTTCGCTTTTGCTCAATCTTTTCTTCCATTTGAGCATTGATCATTGCGTTCAGTTCGGCTCTTTGCTCTTCGCCGTCACCTCTTACCCATTTGAAAGCCTTTCTCGCTTCATCATACTTTCCTTTCGAAACCAACCAACTAGGAGATTCGGGAGACAGGCTTATCACAGCTATCGATATTATAGGAAACATTGAACACGCAACTGCAGTCATTTTCCAAGTCAACTGCGCTCCCCACAAATGGGACAAAAATATGCCCATTCCTAAAGAAATGGCAAACGTTCCTAAAAAGGCGCCTCGATATTTAGGATCCGTGTACTCTGCTACTAATATCGCGGCTAAAGGAGTTCTCAGTCCTAACGCTAGTCCGTGCATGAGTCTGGCCACGAGGAAGGCAGGAACAGAGTTGCCCATGATGAAGATGATCCATCCGAGGAGGGCTGGTATGGTGGTGATGAGATGAGCCTTCTGTCGGCCGAAACGCGTCATCAGTACCGGTGAGATGAAGTTGCCGACGATACCCATTATTCCTACCGCGGACGCTGGAAAGAAATAAGAATAATTGTAATATCAAACAATGGAGAAAATTGCCTTAGGTAGGTACTTGGGTTGACCTTGAGTTGAGTTGATCTGTAATGCAATAATCACAATCATTCTTGCCAGCATTGCTGAAACCTTTGTTTCTTGCAGTACCTACCTATCTAATGATAATATCCTTCAAACCACCCAGCACGTACCTATTGTTGTACTCGAAAATTGTTATCAAATTAGGAATGTCCTCGGCTGCGAAATAGACGTTTCCGTGTAACCATTTGACAGTGCCTTTTCTCAGGTGTCCTATATTTTTGTCATATCATCTAATGATATCTAATTAAATGCACGCAGACACTTGAATTGAATGGCCCACACTGTTCAGTGTTTAATATTAATGGCAAAGTTTTTGAAGTGAAAGTGTACCTAACTTAAATAACTTTATATATAGATTTATCTGGTTATATGAATTGTTCTCAGATATCCATAATTTTATTAACAGGAGATCCAAGAACTCTTCGGTTTTCTCTCAGCTTGAACAGGTTTTAGACAACCCTTATAGTTTTGTTGCTCTCGGAGCGACACGTACCTAATCTTTCTGCCCAACAGATTCGCATTATAAAATATGCCTCGCCACAATATTTCTTATTTGGGAACCATAATGATGCTCTGATTGCTTCCGGCTGTCTTGGCAAATAAGTTTCGCGACTATGTAACTACATAGTCATAGCATAGGTCATAGCGTAAAAATTACTCTCTTGCAGTTGCAAGAGAGTAATTTTTACGCTATGACCTCTGAAATTATCTAAAGATCTCAAATGTACAATCTACTAAAAAGTGTTTCCTGTCGCTGGAGTCGAACGCGCCGCCCTCCTGGTTATGATTGTTATGTGGCGATCTGCTCAATCACCACACCAAACAGCCTGACAACTTGACTATTGACCATAAACATAACATTTTGGGGCATTTCATTACATATGCTACGTTACATAACATACCTACTGCTAATATTTGTGTCCATTGAAAGTGGTTTGAGACCTAGAACGGCGTAGGATTGCGCTACCATATTATGTTGTGTCTGTTGCTGTCTTTGGCCAAGGCCTTTACACTTTCACTGTGCCCTTCTATCTTCTATGATTTAGGTGTCCTGTCATGCCATCTTTGCAAGGTGAAAGTGTGCAGTCTGTTGCCACTTGGCCATTGTTATGAGTTAGAGTTTGTGCAACAAAATGCAATCTAGTAGGTTTGCGTGTGGACCGTAGCGATCGAGTCTAATTTTCTAGTTTTATTGCACTACGACTTAGATACGATAAAAATAGATTGCTACAAGTACTTAGTCATCGTTCGGTAATTTGCACCGTGAATGATTGCTAATTTTGTTATATTGTCCAAAACAGAGTAGTATGACCCGACGCCATGAAAAGAAAATCGCGATGGTAGGCCGGCAAAGATGATTAATCTTGGCTAGATTAAGCTGAGTCCCAGACATGGATAGAGAAGACCAGTTGTGCCCTTCATTGGGTATTGAATAAGCTTCTAAAATGAGTTTTATTAGTCTGTTCATGATAAAATCTTACCTATCCAGGAAGTGTCATGATCAGTCAGTTTGAAGGGTCCGTCGGAGCTGTTGATCTGAGCAAACAGAACTGCTGGGTAGCCGTGCGCACAGCCATGTCCCGCTATGTTCAGCGCCGCGCCGCTTACAACGAATGCCTGGAACATTTGGACAAACATTTGTTGAAAATACGTTAAATCTTAGACTCGGACAGAAATAGAATGTTAGATAATCTGTGCATCATCATCAGCCTGAATACGTCCACTGCTGAACGTAGACCTTCCCCAAAGAGCGCCACTTTGAGCGGCTACTTGCCTGCTGCATTCATCGGCTCCCCGCGGTTTTCACCAGGTCGTCAGTCTACCTAGTGGGGGGCCGGCCTACGCTGCGTCTTGCGGTTCGTGGTTGCCACTCGAGAACCTTTCTTCCCCGTTGCCCATCGGTTGTCAGTTCTACGAGCCATGTGGCCTGCCCATTGCCATTTCAACTTGCTAATCCTATGAGAGCTTTATCGGTCACTTTAGTTCTCCTGCGGATCTCCTCATTCCGGAGCTTATCTCGCAACTAAACACCGAGCATAGCTGTCTCCATAGCTCGCTGGGCGACTGAGCTTATCCGCGCATGATGCCTGACCTGACTATATAGGTGCGGTATCCTCACCTGTTTTATGAATGGCTTCATCTCACCGCGTTTTCATGCAGTGTGTGCCTGTAACAGATGTTAAAGACGGATGAGCTTGAGTTAGGTATTTAAGTACACTTACACAGGAAGAAACAGAAAGGGCGGGTTATTTACCTAACAGAAATTCAAAGTGAGCTCTTCTAAATAGCTACAAGATAGCCGGCCCGGAGACGCTGTAAAGGTCGGTAGAGACCAACAGCATTAGCACGTTCAAAAGAAAAGATGACTGATATACTTATTTACAGCGTTTATTGGCAACGACACTACCAGTAGTGTCGTTCACAATTATTTTTAACGGCACTAGTAGAAACCAAGCCTATTTTGGGATAAAAGATGGTTCCTTGGAGGTTTCTTGTCAAGCTAGAAAATCCTGAAAAGGTTTTCATTGAACGGGAATTATAATTACTTTGTTTACTAATTACTTAAGTAAGTAGTTCATGGCACAAGACTTCCATAGTTTAACAATGGAGTTTAATGTTGGGAAAACACGAACTGTTCATTGTATTTATCCTAGTAGGTACCTAACCTACATAGGTAAAGGTGAATCTATCGTATTCTAGGTTCTGACATTGCATGAATATAATAATATGTTTGATAGATACCTACATTACCTACATAGGTATACCTAGCTACTATAGATATACGTACACAGTCAGCCAAACGTCCACTGCTGAACATAGCCGTTTGAAAAGTTGGATTCATGAGAAAGTTATGTAGTGTGTGGATTCGGACTTGCACCGCTACATCCTTATTAACACCCGCAACATGCGTCCGAACTACTTGTAAGGACGCCCAACAGGACAAGCTCACGCCTTCCACGATGTAGACGCCTCAATACACTGCAGTACCACCGAACACCTGTTTAATTTGTCACCACCATCAGAACCTGGACCACCTTCGGAGCTGGCTCCTCCAGCCCAGCTCACCAGACATAGATAGCGATCCCACCAGCGCTATCATGTCATTACATGGCGACCCTGCCCTGCCTTCTTCTGTCATTACAGTTAGACTCATGCGAACAAACGCCTCTTCATACCTAAAACGCTACTTTGGAAGCTTATCATAGGAGGCTGGGCGATTGCAGAATTTTTTTATGTAGATAGATACAGAAGAAAACGCTTGTCGCTATACCAATGATATCTAGGAGGTATTTTTAATTGTAATTTGTAGTTACATTCTATTTCTTTACGTTAAATCAGTTTTAATGTAATCACGTTTAGTAATTAAGCTATTATTGGCAAAAGAACGTAAGAAAATTTGAAATTGCCGCGCTAATGAAACGTTCCACCTTAAATGTTATTCCTCGTTTTGGCTGTAATGTTATGTAAAATTTAGTTTTTTTTTTGTGTTTACTATGAGCTGTGGAATAAATAAACTTTTTAAACCTGCATATTATACTTACTTACCTAGTTGTAGATATTTATACATAGGCATAATGTACACGGCACGGGCATACCGTATTCAATTAAAACCTCAATTACCGTAATAAATAGTTTTATTGTGTTTTTCCTTAATAAAGTGTAATAATACATTAAAGCTTGATGGATTTATGATGGTTGTTATTTTAGCAATGCGTTGTAAGCACAGATCTACAGGGTTGTAAGCGTTATAAGACTAGGCTGTATTTTTTGATTCGTAGTTAAGGTAACCAATGGTTAAAATCTCTAACGAATTTTGACCATTGATTATAATTTGTTAAAGTTTTTAATCATTGGTTACCTTGACTATACCTATACGGATCAAAAAACCCGCTCTTAGTTATTTGAATAAAAATGATAAATGTTTATTTTAAATAATAAATTTTGATTAAACCTATCTATATTTATGACATTACTACATGTGACGGTAATTGTTGAATTGAATTGAATCTTAAGCGCATAAGAAAGTTTCAAAGACTATTAAGCGAAGAAATGTTAAAGACTTTAAGTGCCAATAAGATCTCAAGGTAAACTATTAGGAAAAGCTCGGCATGCAATGAATTCAAAATGGTTATTTGCAGCCTTGTATAACAAATAACTTTCTTGTCAGAACTCATGGCGATTTATAATTTACTCAATAAATCTTAATGGGTACCTACCTACTACATAAGGTCAACTTCTTTAAATGCTCTCTCCTTACCGGAAGGAAGACGAAGTTGGTAAAATTTTTGTGAAGTGGCAATGGCAGGTTAACAACCCCATAAAATATTAATTGGAAATGTTCGCTTCTTGCCTTTAGTACATAGTAATGGTCCTTTTGAATCTTAATTTGTTTTACTTTTGACAAGTAACTTTTCGCTCCGTAGTTCGCTGCATATTTTACCTTTTTATTTAGGTATCATCGGGGAAATTTTATTCAATATTTTTTATACATAACGTCGTATTCGGGGTCCTCCAGGATGGGGCCTCTGGGATCGAGGTACTCAGGGAATAACCCGGGACCGGGAATAAAAAAGTAAGTATACCTACTTGAAATCAATTTATTTTATAACAATTTTATTAAGACACTTGTGTAGGTAAGCTTTTTATACCATACAGCCTTTTTCTGTAAAACTTTCTTTAAATTCTACAGTTTTAGTCAGGCTTTTATTATTTAGCATCCTATGCAGATTAAATTTTAATGCTGGTTTTGGTTACTTTCTATTTTTATCTGATTTTTAGTACGATGTTTAAATAATAAGTTGACCTGGTTCACCTCAATCGACTGTATTTTCCATTATAAAAACGGTTTGCATATCAAATCCTATGCTTTTGTGAGATAATCTATACATTTATTCACAACATTTATATAGGGATGATTAATCTTGGCATCATTGACATCACATAGATTTTCAAAATTCGCCAAATAATAATAAGCTGCCTTCGTCTTTACGGATAATCCGTTGGGGTCACAGACCAAGTAGAAGATAATGGGGTAACGTATGGCTCATAAAATATCGATAGCAATATTATTCCGCATTTTAATAAGTAGGTATCAAATACCAATACAATAATAGGGATTAAGTATGGTGAATCAAAATCAAATTACAAACAAATAAAATAAAAAATCGTTTAATGAATAAATCTGACGACTTGATAAATATTAATTTGTACCTCAGCCCAAAAAATATACCTACGTACCTACAAAGAGAACATTTACAGACAGCGTAATTCTTTAACTGAATGTCGACAATGAAAATTGCCATTGAAAAAGTGTAGGTAATAATGCAATTATGATAATTGATTTTAATGACGATTGGATTCAGTTCACTGTAATAAATAAAAAAGTACAATGTTATCACACTATATATATATATATTATATATAATATTATAAAGGCGAAAGTTTGTGTGTATGTGTGTATGTTTGTTACTCTTTCACGCTCCAACAGCTGGACGGATTTGGATGAAATTTGGTATGGAGGTAGCTTATACCCTGGATTAAAACATAGGCTACTTTTTATCCTAATAACGGGATCGGTTCCTGTAGGAACGCGGGTGGAACCGCGGGGCGCTGCTAGTGAAGTCTAGTTCTACCTATTCAAAAAGTTTTTTCAATCAATAGAGAAGAAATAAGTAATGCAGTTTAAATATAGGAATAAATAATAAATGATTTTAAACTATCCAGTAAAAAAAAATTAAAATCTATTTTTTGTCAGTTAACTAAGCAGGTACCTAATTAAAACACAAAATCTAACATATGTATATCACAAGTAGTCTCCTATATCAAAAACAAAAATGTTAAAGTTGGAAAGAGCACAACGCGCAGTTTTGAAAGTCATGACTAAAAAGCCTTTCCGATACCCAACAACAAAACTCTACTCTGAGTGTAAGGTTCTTTCGGTCCGAAGGCTTTTTGTACTTCAAACCATTCTAAGGAAGCACTCAATCTTACCATTTGACCCAAATTTTGCAACCTCTAAAAGAAGATCCGACATTGTTTGCACCATAGAACAGCATCGAACTACATTCTACAGCCGTTTCTTCCCAATTATCGCATCACAACTTTACAACCGTATTAACAAGGATCTCAATCTATACCCACTTGCTAAACGTGAAGTCAAATTAAAATTTACAAAGTGGTTATTAAACCTAGACTATGCAAGTACTGAGCAAATGCTGCAATTTTGAGTCACCCAAAGTTTAATAAGGGAAACAGTAATATGGTTCATATTAATATCGCACTCACCAAACATAGACATAATAGGTACACACTCATTCACACTACACGCATTCATACAAAATCATAACAAAACAGTAGGTAATTATCACACATGCAAGAAATACACACACGTACAATTAAAATTGCAATCACACATTTCTTATCTAACTTAAACTATAGTAACGCGATACTGATAACTGTAATAATTATATATCTTTGTTTTTATTGTTATTTTTATATTTTTCATTATTTTATGGAACACCAGGCATAGGTCTGTTTCCGACAGAAGTACTTCACTTCGAAATTTTTGTTTTCACCGATGCCTTTACTCTGGTTCTCCAGAACCTTGAAGGGCATTTTATAAGAGTAGATATGTACCTACATAAACCGCATAAAATACTTTACTATTTTTATAATCACTGTAACATACTACAACTACTATCTACTAGGTGGTAGGACTTTTCTGCAAAGTTCGTCTAGGTAAGTACCACCGCTTTGCCAGTTATTCTGCCGCCAAGCAGTAGTGTGCAAGCACTACTGTGTTCCGGTTTGAAGGGCATTGTAGCTAGTGAAATTACTGGGCAAATGAGACTTTATGATCTGATCACTCAGTCTAGTAATCTGATTACTAGACTGGGTGATGTCTCAGGATGACGTGCGCAGTGCAGTGTCACGCGAAACTTTATTGTTTTAAAGTTCCGGGTGACACTGCAACTGTTATGGGCGGCCGTGTCACTTAACATCAGGTGAACGACTTGCTCGTCACGTCATTCAATCACATAAAAAAAAAAACATACTATTCCAACTTGTAAATCTTGGAATCAATGCACAATTTCGCCAAATGCTACTAATGTACCGTATGCACATATAAGGCAGTGCCTTAACATCAAGATGTTGGACTGCGATGCATATTCCTCGTTTATGTTGCTACTGGATAGTGGAGTCCGGACCCTGAGACACAAGTTTATTCTTAGTTCAGGGACGGATTCTACTCCTGGACCCCTATTCTCACGAATCGAGATGCAATGTCATCTCATAATAAATCTCGAGACTCGAGTTGTCTCTACTCCCAAGCTTAAAATTCATGATATTCTCGATTGACTAGCGCACGAGTTGGCTCGTAGGGAATCGAGACGCAATGTCATCTCACAATAAATCTCGAAATTCGAGACTCAAGCTTCAAATTTGTGATATTCTCGATTGCTAGCGCACGAGATGTCTCGTGTGGTCGGAGGCAGTCGAGACCACCATGAGACGCGCTTTTGCCTTTACTTTTAGGCTCATTTGTTGCCATTTTATTGACATTGAAGCTAATGGCATGGCAACTTTTCTTCTTCTTTTCGTTTTTTCTTTTCTTTTTCTTCTTGTCTTTTCTTGTCTTCTTACTTTTTTCTTCTTTTCTTTACTTTTTTCTTCGTTGGTTAGTTTGTCTGGGCGACAGAAGTTATAGTTATACTTTTTGCCATGCCAAGCGTTATTAGTGATGTTCCGATACCACCAAAGTATCGATACCTACTCATATGAGTAGTACTCAAATCATGATTCGATAGGTACTACTCATATGAATACCCTAAAAGTATCGATACCCACTCATATCGATACATTTTTTTTTAATTTATCAATACGGAAAAAATAAACAAATTTTACCTTATTGCAGCAAAGTTTTGTTGTTTCTATGACTGATCTACATTTTCAAGTGTTTTGGCGCGAAGAATCGGACATTTGAACACTAAGGATATGTTATTTGACGATATTTGATAAAAGTACTCTTTCCGATACAAATTCTTTCTTTCCGATACCAAATAGGTATCGCGAGAATGGTTTGTTTTTATTTTATTTTATTATTTTAATTAAGTATAACAACTACCTTAACTGTACTATTCGTGTGTATTAACTGTATTCAACGCTTTGAATTACAATTAAATTAAGTTAAATCCTACTCACATTCTACCTTTACATGTATTTTTACCTTTACACTAATTTTCTACTACATTGAATCCTACTTAAATTAAAAATAGGGTTGTTTTAACCCTAAGTATACATTATAATATCACATTTTTATTCTACTTGACTTAAAGTTAGGCCATACTATGTTTCTTTAAGGAAAAAAAATATTATAGCGAAATAAAGCTTTTTTTTTTTTTTTTTTTTAATCAACGATAGGCTAACATTTGACCACGGTCTCACCTGATGGTAAGTGACGACGCGGTCGACGACGCGGGCGGCGGAGCTGCTTGGCATTGAATTTTTATCCTGTCGTTCTATCCTGTTTTGACTTAGCAGCATTGATTCGATTCGCTATTAGTACTTTCTTTCCGATACCAGGTAAGTATCGAAAGAATGATTCGATGGTAAAAAGTACTTGGTATTGAAAGAAAAGTATCAAGCACATACTCGTATTCACTAGTATCGGAACATCCCTAAGTGTTATATACTCTTTGCTCCGTGCCTATCAAATCAAACGAAGTTGCTCATTGTTTGCCAATAGTGTTTTCACAAATTAGAAAAAATAATATGGTGTTTTGCATTGTATAGTGCACCAACCACAGATTAGAGAAAAAAACAATCTGTGGCTAGTGGGAATTCTGTGTGTGGCACCAACTTATACTACTCTATGGTATGCACAGCTATAAAAATACTCTGTGGTGCACAGAACACTATTATATTATCCTGTGCTATTATCCTTTTGTTTTTTTCTCTAATCTGTGATTATCCTTATCACAGATGGAATAAACCACAGAACACTACTTCAAGGTAACCAATGGTTAAAACCTCTAACAAATCTTGACTATTAGTTAGAATTTGTTAGCATTTTTGATTGGTTACTTTAACAACAGGTGAAAAAACCCACCCTTATAAAGGTACCATAATAAATAAAAGCCACATAACTCATATATAATCGCATTATATTATACATATTTATATGAGTAGGTAACAACTTTGGGCCTAGTTTAGTTCTAAAGTTATTATTATCAAATACATAAAATGAAGAAACATGCAGTCTCAAAATACAATCCTGCCACCATTAAAAGTGTTGTAAAACAATGCTGTAAAGCAAAGATGGCTATTTTAACTTTATTTTTACTTTTTACATCAATAATTTTAAACCAACGAAATCAGCCTCAGGGCCACTGGTGTAATAGTTACAGTGGCACATATGGAAATGATGATGACGAAGATGGTAATATAGACAGTCACTCACTGTCTAATACAGTGGCGATTTAAGATTCTTCTGTGACTTTATATTATCACAGCACACATTCACAGCATTTTCAGAAAATTGTTCCGGAAGCTTTACAGTAAGTAAGATGTAGTTATTGCAGTAGCAATAGTAACACCAGCCTAGAAGCCTTCATTGAGTACCTGAAGCAAAAAAGAAAATATTATTTAGATAGCCTTAAGGCCAGCTCCATCAACTGTGCTGTAGGTTGTTGGTTCGCTTCCCACTCAAGAAACGGGAAAAACCCTCATATTCCCCTATCCTTTGGTATAAAATAAATCCAACAGGCAACTGTGTCAATATCATTGGTATGAACTGGATTTTTACATACTTTTATTTCTCTCTCTCTCTGGTTGGTTCCTCATTACTGAGGATCATGGTCACAGGATCTATCTGATTTAACATAATACTTCCATCAACTTCGGTCCATAGCCTCACGGCCTGGGAAAACTTTTATTCAGGTAATTGAAATTAATTTACTTGAAGGTTTGAGCCTGACACATTCATAGGTGAAGTTACAAGTTGCACATTTTTCTTGGCGGCACTTCAACAATACATCTACTGCTCCAATCGGGGTTGGGATTATAAAATTTGTTTCCATAAATCAGGTGCCTTCTGCTTATAGCATACCATACGCTGTTGGTGTAGTTGTTTCAGTGATTCCTCAGAAGTCTAGCTCCCAGCTGGATACCATTATTCAGCCCATAATCACGCCCTGAAAAAATTAAATAATAAACATTTAATCTATAGAGCGAGATACGGGTGTAAGCAGCGTGATTTTGAGAAAGTATTCTCTTTTATGTATGTACGTAGTACATTATACCTTTTTGGATTTTGCGTAGGTTATTAGGCTTACTTACTTCAAAGATCCATGTTTGCCAGGCAGAGAAAACCTGTGGAATCGCACGTTCACATCTTCGGATGCACCATTATAGCATTTTGCACAGTTTTACCGTTTTTCCATAACGAACACAAGAAAATCACAATAATATAACCTCAACCATAGAATTATAAAAAAAGCAGGATGGAATCTTGATTGACATCGAACTGACGTACAGCAATGGCGGCCGCATAAACATGTGTGACTGATTAAAGGATTGCCATGTGAAGAAAATTACCCGAATCCGACAAAAAAAAATCTGTTGTTGGTGTGACTTTTCGTATGACCAAAAAGCTACGCGAGCTTATAACAGAGTAGTCAAAATTGAATGGCTTATTTTTTTTTTACTTTCGATAGGTTAGCGTTTGACTACATCTCACCTGATGGTAAGTGATGATGAGGTCGAAGGTGGAGGACGCCTACCTAGAATAAACCTATTTACTTTTGATTTGAAGACACTTAAGTTGTAAGTGAATGGAAATACCGACGCCGGGAGTGAGTTCCATTCCATAGCCGCACGCACAATAAAGGAATTTGCAATCTCCCCTCTCCCACACTTGCCCCCCCCTCCCCCTCACTTAGTCCGCCCCCCCCGCACTTTCCTCGCCTACTCCGTACTTACCCTCCTCCCCCACACTTGCCCCACCTCCCCCTCACTTTCCTCGCCACCCCCTGCACTTGCCACCACCTCCCCCTCACTTAGTCCACCCCCCTACTTGCCCTGCCTCCCCCCGCACTTGCCCCCCTCCCCCCAAGAACCATGTATAGATTACATTTGGACAGTAATTAAGGGGTTGGCAATCTACGCAGCAATGTACGGCGAATGAAATGGGAGCAATAGCTTCCCAGTCTCCACCGGGTGGCAACTGGGAATTTTGTTCCCAGTTGCCACCCGGGGGCAAAGCATGTGGGGGCAACTGGGAATATACCCTGTACGCTATAGCGAAGAGAGAAGTTCCCAGTTCTTTCTTCCTTTGGACAGGGTCGGGTCAGCCAGTCAGTTAATAAAACTTGGCACAAAGATTTATAGCCAGGGTGTTGCTTAAAATGTTTTATGAACACACTAGCTGCGCCCCGCGGCTTCGCCCGCGTGGAAACTGATTTTTGCATGTGGAGATCAATATTTGGGTGGTAGGTTTGGGTATTTGGGTTTCGGTAAAGTAATAGCAAAAACTGGTTTGTATTAGGGATTATCATTGTAGAGATAGCGCAGGATAACTTTGAATTTTCAAAGGCAGAGTTTTATTGCAGCAGTGCAAAATTATCGAGCGAAAGCGAACTTTGATGAGTGGAGTCGGTGGAGTGGTTGATTTGTGGTTTCTGGAAGTCGATTAAAGCCATATATATTTTTATTGTAGTACGTCCCTGTAGACTATATTTCGGGACTTGTTGTCTTCTGCGTAAACAAAGAGATTTCTGGCTCTCGATACTCGCGAGCAGCCTACGTAGAGCTGCCCGTGGGAAAAGCAGGGAGAGGTCAGGTGTAAGCCTGCTACCTTCAGAGTTTGTCCCTGGCTTTTATTAATCGTAATAGAAAAGGCCACCTTTAGGGGAAATTGCAAGCGCTTAAACTGAAAGGGCAAATTAGTCGGAATGATAGGGATTCTAGGTATCAATACCGTCTCTCCTTTGGCTCCGCCAGTAAGAATGGTGGCTTGCACGATGTACCTTCTCAGCTCTATGATGCGTAACCTGGTACCATTACACAATCTAGGTGCATCTAAGTTACGCATCAATATAACAGGTACACCAACCTTCAGGTCCAATTTGTGGGATGGCACCCCCGACAGCTCCAAAGAATTTAAAAACTCTACAGGATATGTAGACGCGTCATCACTTGCCATCACTGTATCTATTGATGTGTAGGTGGTCACCTCACCAGACACTTTGTCCATTATTTTTTTATTAATTTTTGCCACTGATTCGTTTTTCGGCGCCATAATTGCTCTTTCGCACAACCACTCCTCGTTGCTTAGGTTTTGTTGTAAACTGGGAAAAACCTCATGAATAAGGTTGTCTTCCGAGCTTACAACATTACTGAACCGACTGTCAAATGTTATGAGGCCACCCGCGTCCATTGGCACACAGCCTTCACCGACCTCGAGGAGAGTTTGTGCAAATATCCCTGACTCCCGATCATTGAACAGCTGGACTCTCATATTGGTTTTGAGCTGCAAACGTTCCACCCTATTCCACAACTGTGAGGCCTTGAGGCACGCACTGATTTCATCTGCCGCAGTACCTCGCTCGATGACTGGCAGTGTCTGGCGGAAGTCACCTGCGAGCAAGACGACCACTCCACCCATCAACATTCCATTGCCACGGATATCTTGCAAGCTGCGGTTGAGTGCCTCGATCGCACGCTTGTGTGACATTGTGCATTCATCCCACACGATCAATCTGCACTGCTGCAATAGAGCACCGCGGCCACTGCTCTTGCTGATATTGCAAGTGGTCGTTTCCTCACTTGCAAGGTTCAGTGGGAGCTTGAACACTGAGTGAGCTGTTCTGCCACCACTAAGCAAGGTCGCGGCTATCCCAGAAGATGCAACAGCCAACGCAACATTCTTGTCCTTTCGCATTTGCGCCAGCAACAAATTCAGGAGAAATGTCTTGCCTGTGCCCCCTGGAGCGTCCAAGAAAAAGAGACCACCTTGTCCAATAGCCACGCGGTTTTTGATTTTGTAAAAAATTTGCCTTTGCTCCGGTAATAGCAGGGGCTCTGTTTGGGTGACTTGAGCCCCCAAAGCTGCGGTGTCGTAATTCAGCTCCCTGATCAAATCAGTCGATAGCTCTCCCGTTCTTTGTGGGCTGAGCATACCAAAATCCGACAGTCGCTTTCCGACCATCGAATAAACTTTGTCCTCAATAAGCTTGAGCGCCTCATTTAAATATATGTTGTCGTTGCCATGTGTTGTGCTCTGGTAGCGATGAGCTATATCTTCGGAAAACGCATTTTTATATTTGTCCCATAACTGTAGAGGGTTGGAAAGTCCGCAGGTACTCAGTATAATGGCGAAGAGCTCCCTCAATTTAGCCGCAGACCGGCACAGCACCGCGTCCTCTATAGTGGCGTCCCAGTGGCCGTCGTCTTCTAGCAACCCCATCGCCTCACATGCTTCCCGGAAAGTGGCTTTCTCGTGTCCATCGATGGTTTTGAGAGCCTGAAAACTGGTGGGGCCCCGGACTCTGGTTAGCAGCAACCTAACACAATAACACTCGAAGTGTGTTAAGTGTACTGTGTATATTCTGCCTAGTGCATCCGAGGCCTTCACACCTGGCCAGCCATCGACGGGAGTGCCCTGCACGCGACGTTTCCACTCTTTCCGAGACGCATTCCACGTATAGTACCTCGGCATTTCCACGTATAACAACGTTCGGGCAAAGGAGTCTTGTTGGCACAAGTTGAAAAACGCAGTAAGGGTGGTTACGGGCCGTGTCGCTACACGGTCAAGCAAGTTGCTCTCTGAAAAGTAAATCCGCTCACCGTTGGGCAAGTGTACCGCAAGATGAGTAACCGTAGGATGCCTCTCGTGCAGTGGAAGCCCTAATAGCCGCCATGCTGCTTCGTTGCTGCTTACGTATCGGCCCGCTCTAAACGTCTGTACTTCGTCCCGAGGGTCAATATTTACATTGCCCTGCTGCTGCACATTAAATATTGCCTGGTCACTCCCCTTGTTTATATACTTACATATGTATTTAATAGCCTGCACTGAACTGCAAAACTCTACATTAATATGAGCATCGAATGTTTTTGATAGCAGGGGAGAGTATGGGACAACCCAGCTGTTGTCTACCACAACTTGGCGGACGCTGCCACGTATGTTTATAGTAACGGTACGCCCACCATCCTCGGGGGCACTGCGTCTGTACAGAGGGTATCCATTGTCGCTAGTTTGTGTCTCTTTTAGCAGTGCCCGAGGATATTTCTTCGTGCATTTACCATCTCTCATGCATGGAGACATCGGGTTTAGAGCTCCGCATGGTCCATGTATCATGCTCTGTGTTACAGTATCGTACAACTTTTTGTCGAGGTTTGGATCTGGCAGCTCTGCACATATGACGTTATCAATTTGGTTGGGGGTTAATTTTTCTTTCAACCACAGCAACAAATGTACGTGGGGTAAACCACGTTTCTGCCACTCAATCGAGTACATAAAGCACCGTGACTCGCCGAAGATATGCCCCTTGGTGAGGAGAGCTACCAATTTCTGAACTTTAATTTTAAAAACGCGAGCCACGATGTCGTGTCTGTCTGTTGCTTTTTGCCCAGTCATCAATTCCGCTTTAATTTCGGCCCAGGCTGGATTGCAGGTACACGTAATAAATAGATCCGGGCGCCCGTAGTTGCGGACGTAGCAAAATGCGTCTTGGGTGTACTCGTTAAGGTACCGCGGGCTATTTACGAATGTCGACGGGAGTATGACCATTTGTCCCAAATTGTTAGGGTTCACATTGGCATCATTCGCAATGGCGTCTTGTAAATGGACGTAATTTTCAGCGCGCAATTTGGTCTGGTTTAATGCAATAAACCTAAGACGCTCACTTTCCATTTTCACGTATATGTCAACTAAAAATTGAGAGAGAAGTATTCTACACCGCAACAACAAATTAAAATCATTTGCGCGGACCATGAGATGGAAAGCGTAAAAATCCATGCATGAGACTTTTTTATTCGGCAAAGGCAGTCCAGTTGATGAGTTTCTTTGAGGGATACCAAAATGATAACCTTCCTGACCTTTCCAAAATATAACGGGGTACTCTAGAGCATCGTAAAAGCGATGGGTATCAGCGATACGGCAGAGCGAATCGTCGTGCTTTCGCAAAACGATATCTCGCGGAGAGGTGAAGTCGTTGCCCGACATCACGGCCGCGATCTCATTGGAGACAGGGGCGTTATACCGCCTCACGTGGTGCCCGCTGGGCACACGGTCCGGGTGTATAACTACCTTACAGTTCTCATCGGGCATGTTTTCAAGCGCTGTTTTAAATTCATGCACCAGGACATTGTTATCGTGTAGCACACGTTGTATTTTTTGAACAGTTCCTCGTTCAACTCCCTGAATAATTTGGCATCGCCTATCAGTTTCCGCGTCCTCATCACCCATAAAATACACCTGTAAAAATTGAGGCTGGGCATTTTGGGGAGGTAATAGTGAGCCAATTTTATGATGGACTTGCCCCTGCACCGTGAAAGTGGGGGAAAAACCAGGCATGGCAAGAATTCTATCTGCCCCAAACGAAGTCATGTGAAAACATGAATTATACTTTCGAATCCGATTGAGGAATCGTCGTGACTCGTCAGTCTCACCACAAAATAGCTCCTTCAATGGATTCACTGGCTCTTGTAGAGTAGGAATGCGTACTTTGCCCCCAGAACAACACATTCCTGCTGTCTCTTCCTTCCATTTCAATGCCCCACAAAATCTACACGTTTTATTCATCCTATCTACTTTAATGAGCCTATGGTCACTATAATCTAAGATTGGGTCATATTCAAATCCACATTTATCAAAAACACCCCACGTATTCCTCGAAAATATTTGTCGACGATTGGCTTGTCTGTCAGCAACAGCTCTGCGACGTGCATCAGCTTCTTCATTTGTTTCAGCTGCACGCTGGGACTCCATGCGGTCAGCGTTTTGCTGACGTCGTGCTTCTGACTGTGCAGATGTTTCAGCAGCCCGTTGAGAAGCCATATTTTCTGCATTTTGCCGTCGTCGAGCACCCAACTCTTCTTGAGTTGCAGCAGCCCGTTGAGAAGCCATATGAGCGGCATTCTGCTGACGTCGAGCATCTAACCCTTCTGGTGTTGCAGAAGCCCGTTGAGAAGCCATATAAACGGCGTTCTGCTGACGTCGGGCATCCAACTCTTCTGAATTTGCAGCAGCCCGTTGGAAAGCCATATAAGCGGCATTCTGCTGGCGTCGAGCATCCAACTCTTCTGGAGTTGCAGCAGCTCGTTGAGAAGCCATATGAGCGGCATTCTGCTGGCGTCGAGCATCCAACTCTTCTGGAGCTGCAGCAGCTCGTTGAGAAGCCATATGAGCGGCATTCTGCAGACGTCGAGCCTCCAATTGCGCTGGCGTTTCAGCAGCCCGTTGAGACGCCGTGCGTTCAGCGTTCTGTCGACGCCGAGTAGCTGACTGCATTGGTGTTTCGCCTGATCGACCAGCTGCTTGACGATCCAGCTGCTCAATTCTACGCTGCTCTGCTTGTGGTGTAGTTTCTCGCTGTCTAGCCACCTTCATAGCTCGTGATTTTTTGGAGCTCTGAGAAAGATTTGACTTACGTTTGCGAGTCATTATAAAAGAACCGATACTTATCCAAAAAAGACAACAATCTAGGTACTAAGCCTGTTGGAAATCCTAAAAACTAAATCTGTACAAATAGCCTAAGTAAGAAACACAAAACAATGAAGGAAACCTAACTAATATTAAACACTACTTATAAGAAACTGGGAATAAATACCTAATGTAATCACCTTAAAATAATTAAAAACTAAAATTTAATATTTAAACCAAAGTTACCGTAAATTTACAATTTCAACGAACGATATTTTATACTACTAAATCTACTAATGTACAGAAACAGTCGACTAAACATAACATAATTATTACACACAATTTACAAATACAATGTAGCAAATCTTTCAATTGTAGGTAAGACCTTAAGAAGAAGATTATCATTTATTAAGAAGATTAGAGCAGAACTGTACTGTAGACTAACGATTACACTGCAATTTTATAACATGAAGAAATTAAATTTCAAGAGGTCCCTTTACTTCGTAGTGAATGAAACGCTTGCGTGTTTTAAGGTTTGCCAGCGCCATCTAGTTTAATATGAGGAAAACAAAATTGCAAATGATATATTATTTTATATAATATATTAACATCTAGTTATTTTTGTTGAATAAAACGCATGCGTGTTTTAAGGCTTAGTAGGTAGGTTTCAATCCCACAAAATCTATTCGTATTTCAGGGATTCCTGGGATGTACAATTTTTGTCCATCAGTGTGTGGTATACAAGGTGACCTTGAATTAGTATGTAATCCCGAAATGGGGGGACTGGGACCATGATACCCTACCAGTTGTGAGAACCTTACTTGAAACTGGGTTTTTACAAACTTACATGGTAAAATATAAATCCACTCGAAAAATTACACGTGAGATCGCTGCGAGAGTTAATAAGACTTAGTAAAGTCGTAGAAGAAACATTGTCTACCTTGGGGTGTAGATTTCCCCCTTTCGGGATAACATATCAATTCAAGGTCACCTTGTATAGCCTTCAATTAACGAAATTTTCAAATTTGAGTTTAACATGCTTTCCTACAGGAACAGGTTAATCCCCCCCCCCCCCCCCCACACAGAAACTTTCGCTTTTGTAATAATTACTGTGATGTGATTTTCGTCCATTTTAGTTGCGTAATGTCGAAGTTCAGTGATTATGCTATCCCACGGGATCTATTTAAGTGTCCGGGATGAGAAATGTTGACCGTCAGCTACAGACATAATTATTGAAATTTAAATTAATATAATATGAAAACTCATTGACGACGTTAAGTTTGTAAAGCTTTCCTGCGGGAACGGGTTGATCTTCCGGGATAAAAAGTATCCTATGTGTTAATCCAGTATATAAGCTATCTCTATTCCAAATTTCATCCAAATCCGTCCAGCCGTTACGACGTGAAGAGGGAACAAACATACACACACACCCACCCACTCACACACACACAAACTTTCGCCTTTATAATATTAGTGGGATAAATCGTATTTTTCTACGTTACTTTACTTTTTCTACATTATAGAAAACCTGCACAAATATGTACGATTAGTAGGTCCATTACCGGTACAATATTTATTTTAACCTGCAAAGTCCAGCACATGCATATGCATAATGGAAATATGCATTTGCATATAGTCAGATCTCTAATTATGATCAATATAGGTGAATAAGTTGTATTCGAACATAATTTGGTCATTCTCCCACACTTCCGGGTAATTTGCAAGTTTGATTGTTGGTAACACTAGCTGGTTTTGTGTATTGATTGCATCTCAATAGTTTTATCGAAAAAGCAAGAAATTAGCGAAATATTAACAAGCTTATTTGTGAAAAGTGATCCCCTGACGTTTTTTTTATCAAACCACTATGATTCCGACAACTTTTCACAACGCAAGACGGCATTTTATAATATTTTTTTCTATGCGTCTTGGGCGAGGTTCGGAGCAGTAATGGCAGGCGATAGACTTCCTATGATGTGAGTGTGTGCGTGTCCGCTCGTACTTATTAGCGTCCCGACTTCCTATGGGTACCTCGGTTCGGGATCAATTGGGACTCTGTCCTTCTTTTTTTAGTAGGTCCATGACCTCAACTCAACTTACTTTTATATTCTATAGTTTGATTCATGTTCCAGTGTCAATTTTCAAGTTCTTGATTCTAAGCATAGACTTTGTGGTCGCTGTCTTACATATAGCGTTATCTCGTTCTGATCTCTCGACTGCCTCCGATCCACAGATTACTATACGCTAATGCTTCCATCACTCGAGTCATCTCGTGCGCTAGCAATCGAGATATTGCATGAGAATACCGAAAACTCGAGTCTCGAGATTTATTCCCAGACGAGATTTCTTCTCGATTCGTGAGAATAGGGGTCCTGGTGGTGCAGTCTCGGGTGGACGTGCATCGCAGGACCCTTTTAGGCATATTGGAGTTTATTTTATCTTTTTTGGTTTAATGTGTAGGGATTTATAAGGGCCCACCTATTTGTTGTAATTATTATAAAATGGCGGTTCTAATTTCTATTCTTTGTTTATAACAATGTTTTTATGAAATAAATATATTTGATTTGATTTGATTTGATATCAATGCTCAGTTATGGTACAACGATACCTACCCAATTAATTAAGTAAAAATATCTGACGTGATTTTAATCTAATAACTCGACTGGTGTTCATGCAATAAAGATGCCCATCTTCATTTACTAGCTGCTGTAGTTATGAATACTACTCACGTTAGTTTCTATAATATTATCAAAATTATCTGGTTTAATTTTTTTTTTTTTCAAAATCAAATTCCATTTTTATCATAGTTTGTAACATATCAGTTTTGTCCAAAGCGTTACAAAATTAGAATAAATTAATATGGTAAATGTCATAGGTATGTAGGTAAATAGGTAAGTAAAATATTTACTTACCAAAACTATTTTCACTAATGGTAAACTTATGTCAAGTCATCCACAGAACTGTCAGAGATCGACTAAACCAATATTGATATGCGTGCATACTTTTAAGTAATTACCTTGACTTTGAAAGTTTAAATGAACCATTCCGCTCTGACCTCCTTTGTTCTATACAGTTCCATGTTTAAATAGTCCTGCTAATACTGGATAGTAAAATCACATATCCAGTTTTGTAGACCCGTCGCTGTTTGAATAACTGTTACTAATGAGAGATCAACTGGACCTGGTTAATCTTTGCGCATTGTTAACCAAGAGACACAGAACTGCCAGTTGTATGATACGCTCAAGCAAGTGTAGGTCATGTTATTTGGTTAGGGATTTCAATTCACATTTTTACACGTTTATCGTAAGCGTAGCACAGGGAAGTAATTTATGTTACAATGCTCTTATTTTAAAGTGCCTAGATTTTTACTCTATTGTTTGTCAGGAAATGATGCGTGTAATTTGAAACGTGAAAAAAAATCTTGAAGCGTTCATGTCAGTGCAGCTACTTGATCAGTAACTTTGAACTCTATAAATTACACTTGCAAATAATGAACATGCGTGTTTTTTTTAAATTTCGTATTGTCGTAAACCATGTTTACTTATGTAGGTATATCTCTACAAAGATATGATAGTTCCCAAAAATTTTAGCAACCAACTGGATTTGAACCCCGTAGCTCAGTTGGGTTGGGAGAGCGTCTAATTCAGTGAGTTGGAGGCGCGGGTTCAAATCCCAGCTAGGTTCAATAGTTTTTTAGAAACTATAATATCTTTGTCGTTTTATCATAGAACCAGCAAAATCTTTGGAACTAATATATGGCAAAATCAACTGCAATTTATTTTTGAAACATAGAAAAAGAACTTACCTTATCAAAATCCTTTTGTATATTTTTATCATGACAACAGGTCAATCAAATTGTTTTTCGATCACAAGCATAAATAAATTTATTTATTGAAACAAAATAGCTTTGTTTACGCGAAATATAATAATAAGTTACTATGAATATTTTAATACATTATCACAATGATTATTATAAAAATTCGAACGCGGCGTAGTGCGGGGAAAGTGGCGGGTCGGTAGATTTCTCCCTCGGTCATTGATAGACTGACACAGCACAGAGCATCGGAGCTGTTACGAAAGAGCCCCCCGTCTGTCAATGTATAGGTAGTGATGTTAATAATTACTTTTTTGTGGCTAAATATGAAGACACTATAATATTTGTTAATTTCTGCGAATCTTGACTAATTGACTGGCCTGATGGCTGAGTTGGTAGTAGCTCTGCCTTCTGAACTACACAGGTTGTGTAGGTTCGATTCCCACCCGGGACGAACGTTTGTGTGATGAACATAATTATAGGTGTTTGTTCTGTGTCTGGGTTATATTGTATTCTATGTATGTATTTACAAACAAAAAGTATCTAAGTATTGTATCAGTTATCTGGTTCCCATAGTACAGGCTATGCTTAGTTTGGGGCTAGATGGCGCTGTGTGAAATGTCCACACATATTTATTTAATTATGGTTTTTGGTACCTAGGTACTTATCTTGGATGTTTATTTGTTACTATAGAGGCACCAGCGTGCCAGCGTGCCGCAGTTGATACCGTATAGGTATGTTTTCATGCGGATAAAAGTATCTTGCTACGTTATTCCTTTCTGTGCAAGGTTGTCTGGAAGAGATCGCCCTGAGTGATACGACCGCCTATGATTACACTTTGGTTAAGTTTATTCACTTAGTTTTTAATTATTTGTGTTGTGGTGTTCCAATAAAGAGTTTAACTATCTATCTATCTTGATTCCGGTACCTACTGTTAAGTAATCTGTGTGCAAAACTATTCTATTTTTCATAAGTATTGACCTACTAGGTACCTACCATTTTCTTTTCTCATAGCGCTTGTTGTAATAATTGAAAAACGCCTGAAACAGAATTTTAGTACTACTAAAAAAACGCCTATATTACAGTAAATAAGACAAAAAGATGTAATAAAAAAATAAGTTTCTAAATGCGTTTACTAATTCGATAACTAAAACTATCGACAACGGCCCGCCCTACGTCTAATGCACTTGGCCGTCCGGGGTGTTTGTCTACCGGTCACGCAGAGACTATTATGCAAAACCGGCATGTCATAATTTTGCACAACGTGGATGAGGTCGACAAATGACATAACATTGTGAATTACGACTTCTAAATGGTGACATTTGAGCATGTTGTGTGTATTTTTATTTACAAAGGCCGCTGTTCAGGCTGATTACACAAAACAGATAGATACTGAATGTGTTAAATATTCCTGTAGGGTTAGCACGGCCGGTAGACAAAACTGTCTTTCCCCTGTTTTACTCCAAGCAAGTATGAAGAAAGTGACGTAACACGGGGAAAGACAATTTTGTCTACCGTCCATGCTAACCCAGCAGACTGGGTAGAGTGCGATTCAAACTCAATGGCGGCCGCAAAGTCGGCGTGAACCGCCGCGCAGTAGCAACAACTAGATGATACGTACTATTTCCTTAGGGTGGGTTTTTTGATCCCTTAGCTATGGAAACCAATGGTTAAAAACTCTAACAAATTTTGACCATAATTGGTAAGAATTTGTCAGCATTTTTAACCAACCTCAAAAAACCCACCCTTAGTCTTATGTGCGCGGGCAGAGTTAAGCGGTGTGCGCAACGTGTGGCGGGCTTGAAGTGCACTTCACATCCGCCATTGAGTTTGAATCACACTGTACCTACCTATACCTTACGTGCATCGCGCAATATCGTATCGTAGCGTACGTAAGTAGGTACCTACTCAACGCACCATTCAATCGGTCGCGCGACTTGTTGACTCATCAGTCAAATTGTATCGCGAGGAAGCATGTTGCGGCTCCCATCCAACAAATTGAGTCTACAGTTTGACGCTAAAGTTGAGACGTGTGGAGCGCAGACGCAATCTGGAGCTCAATCCAACCTACATATAATAAAATTCCAATATTCAAATTGTAATTACAATATTCTACGTAGATAGTAAGTAAGTTCTAGGTATTTACGTACGAATGTGTATTATTAGCAAACAAACTCTTGTTTACTCTAATGATTTCTCAAAAACCAACTTAGGACCTTAGTAACGGCCGGAAATCACACTTTTAACACACATACAATGTACATAATAATCCCACTTCCCACTAATATTATAAAGGCGAAAGTTTGTGTGTGTGTGAGTGGGTGGGTGTGTGTGTATGTTTGTTCCCTCTTCACGTCGTAACGGCTGGACGGATTTGGATGAAATTTGGAATAGAGATAGCTTATATACTGGATTAACACATAGGATACTTTTTATCCCGGAAGATCAACCCGTTCCCGCAGGAAAGCTTTACAAACTTAACGTCGTCAATGAGTTTTCATATTATATTAATTTAAATTTCAATAATTATGTCTGTAGCTGACGGTCAACATTTCTCATCCCGGACACTTAAATAGATCCCGTGGGATAGCATAATCACTGAACTTCGACATTACGCAACTAAAATGGACGAAAATCACATCACAGTAATTATTACAAAAGCGAAAGTTTCTGTGTGGGGGGGGGGGGGGGGGGGGATTAACCTGTTCCTGTAGGAAAGCATGTTAAACTCAAATTTGAAAATTTCGTTAATTGAAGGCTATACAAGGTGACCTTGAATTGATATGTTATCCCGAAAGGGGGAAATCTACACCCCAAGGTAGACAATGTTTCTTCTACGACTTTACTAAGTCTTATTAACTCTCGCAGCGATCTCACGTGTAATTTTTCGAGTGGATTTATATTTTACCATGTAAGTTTGTAAAAACCCAGTTTCAAGTAAGGTTCTCACAACTGGTAGGGTATCATGGTCCCAGTCCCCCCATTTCGGGATTACATACTAATTCAAGGTCACCTTGTATACCACACACTGATGGACAAAAATTGTACATCCCAGGAATCCCTGAAATACGAATAGATTTTGTGGGATTGAAACCTACCTACTAAGCCTTAAAACACGCATGCGTTTTATTCAACAAAAATAACTAGATGTTAATATATTATATAAAATAATATATCATTTGCAATTTTGTTTTCCTCATATTAAACTAGATGGCGCTGGCAAACCTTAAAACACGCAAGCGTTTCATTCACTACGAAGTAAAGGGACCTCTTGAAATTTAATTTCTTCATGTTATAAAATTGCAGTGTAATCGTTAGTCTACAGTACAGTTCTGCTCTAATCTTCTTAATAAATGATAATCTTCTTCTTAAGGTCTTACCTACAATTGAAAGATTTGCTACATTGTATTTGTAAATTGTGTGTAATAATTATGTTATGTTTAGTCGACTGTTTCTGTACATTAGTAGATTTAGTAGTATAAAATATCGTTCGTTGAAATTGTAAATTTACGGTAACTTTGGTTTAAATATTAAATTTTAGTTTTTAATTATTTTAAGGTGATTACATTAGGTATTTATTCCCAGTTTCTTATAAGTAGTGTTTAATATTAGTTAGGTTTCCTTCATTGTTTTGTGTTTCTTACTTAGGCTATTTGTACAGATTTAGTTTTTAGGATTTCCAACAGGCTTAGTACCTAGATTGTTGTCTTTTTTGGATAAGTATCGGTTCTTTTATAATGACTCGCAAACGTAAGTCAAATCTTTCTCAGAGCTCCAAAAAATCACGAGCTATGAAGGTGGCTAGACAGCGAGAAACTACACCACAAGCAGAGCAGCGTAGAATTGAGCAGCTGGATCGTCAAGCAGCTGGTCGATCAGGCGAAACACCAATGCAGTCAGCTACTCGGCGTCGACAGAACGCTGAACGCACGGCGTCTCAACGGGCTGCTGAAACGCCAGCGCAATTGGAGGCTCGACGTCTGCAGAATGCCGCTCATATGGCTTCTCAACGAGCTGCTGCAGCTCCAGAAGAGTTGGATGCTCGACGCCAGCAGAATGCCGCTCATATGGCTTCTCAACGAGCTGCTGCAACTCCAGAAGAGTTGGATGCTCGACGCCAGCAGAATGCCGCTTATATGGCTTTCCAACGGGCTGCTGCAAATTCAGAAGAGTTGGATGCCCGACGTCAGCAGAACGCCGTTTATATGGCTTCTCAACGGGCTTCTGCAACACCAGAAGGGTTAGATGCTCGACGTCAGCAGAATGCCGCTCATATGGCTTCTCAACGGGCTGCTGCAACTCAAGAAGAGTTGGGTGCTCGACGACGGCAAAATGCAGAAAATATGGCTTCTCAACGGGCTGCTGAAACATCTGCACAGTCAGAAGCACGACGTCAGCAAAACGCTGACCGCATGGAGTCCCAGCGTGCAGCTGAAACAAATGAAGAAGCTGATGCACGTCGCAGAGCTGTTGCTGACAGACAAGCCAATCGTCGACAAATATTTTCGAGGAATACGTGGGGTGTTTTTGATAAATGTGGATTTGAATATGACCCAATCTTAGATTATAGTGACCATAGGCTCATTAAAGTAGATAGGATGAATAAAACGTGTAGATTTTGTGGGGCATTGAAATGGAAGGAAGAGACAGCAGGAATGTGTTGTTCTGGGGGCAAAGTACGCATTCCTACTCTACAAGAGCCAGTGAATCCATTGAAGGAGCTATTTTGTGGTGAGACTGACGAGTCACGACGATTCCTCAATCGGATTCGAAAGTATAATTCATGTTTTCACATGACTTCGTTTGGGGCAGATAGAATTCTTGCCATGCCTGGTTTTTCCCCCACTTTCACGGTGCAGGGGCAAGTCCATCATAAAATTGGCTCACTATTACCTCCCCAAAATGCCCAGCCTCAATTTTTACAGGTGTATTTTATGGGTGATGAGGACGCGGAAACTGATAGGCGATGCCAAATTATTCAGGGAGTTGAACGAGGAACTGTTCAAAAAATACAACGTGTGCTACACGATAACAATGTCCTGGTGCATGAATTTAAAACAGCGCTTGAAAACATGCCCGATGAGAACTGTAAGGTAGTTATACACCCGGACCGTGTGCCCAGCGGGCACCACGTGAGGCGGTATAACGCCCCTGTCTCCAATGAGATCGCGGCCGTGATGTCGGGCAACGACTTCACCTCTCCGCGAGATATCGTTTTGCGAAAGCACGACGATTCGCTCTGCCGTATCGCTGATACCCATCGCTTTTACGATGCTCTAGAGTACCCCGTTATATTTTGGAAAGGTCAGGAAGGTTATCATTTTGGTATCCCTCAAAGAAACTCATCAACTGGACTGCCTTTGCCGAATAAAAAAGTCTCATGCATGGATTTTTACGCTTTCCATCTCATGGTCCGCGCAAATGATTTTAATTTGTTGTTGCGGTGTAGAATACTTCTCTCTCAATTTTTAGTTGACATATACGTGAAAATGGAAAGTGAGCGTCTTAGGTTTATTGCATTAAACCAGACCAAATTGCGCGCTGAAAATTACGTCCATTTACAAGACGCCATTGCGAATGATGCCAATGTGAACCCTAACAATTTGGGACAAATGGTCATACTCCCGTCGACATTCGTAAATAGCCCGCGGTACCTTAACGAGTACACCCAAGACGCATTTTGCTACGTCCGCAACTACGGGCGCCCGGATCTATTTATTACGTGTACCTGCAATCCAGCCTGGGCCGAAATTAAAGCGGAATTGATGACTGGGCAAAAAGCAACAGACAGACACGACATCGTGGCTCGCGTTTTTAAAATTAAAGTTCAGAAATTGGTAGCTCTCCTCACCAAGGGGCATATCTTCGGCGAGTCACGGTGCTTTATGTACTCGATTGAGTGGCAGAAACGTGGTTTACCCCACGTACATTTGTTGCTGTGGTTGAAAGAAAAATTAACCCCCAACCAAATTGATAACGTCATATGTGCAGAGCTGCCAGATCCAAACCTCGACAAAAAGTTGTACGATACTGTAACACAGAGCATGATACATGGACCATGCGGAGCTCTAAACCCGATGTCTCCATGCATGAGAGATGGTAAATGCACGAAGAAATATCCTCGGGCACTGCTAAAAGAGACACAAACTAGCGACAATGGATACCCTCTGTACAGACGCAGTGCCCCCGAGGATGGTGGGCGTACCGTTACTATAAACATACGTGGCAGCGTCCGCCAAGTTGTGGTAGACAACAGCTGGGTTGTCCCATACTCTCCCCTGCTATCAAAAACATTCGATGCTCATATTAATGTAGAGTTTTGCAGTTCAGTGCAGGCTATTAAATACATATGTAAGTATATAAACAAGGGGAGTGACCAGGCAATATTTAATGTGCAGCAGCAGGGCAATGTAAATATTGACCCTCGGGACGAAGTACAGACGTTTAGAGCGGGCCGATACGTAAGCAGCAACGAAGCAGCATGGCGGCTATTAGGGCTTCCACTGCACGAGAGGCATCCTACGGTTACTCATCTTGCGGTACACTTGCCCAACGGTGAGCGGATTTACTTTTCAGAGAGCAACTTGCTTGACCGTGTAGCGACACGGCCCGTAACCACCCTTACTGCGTTTTTCAACTTGTGCCAACAAGACTCCTTTGCCCGAACGTTGTTATACGTGGAAATGCCGAGGTACTATACGTGGAATGCGTCTCGGAAAGAGTGGAAACGTCGCGTGCAGGGCACTCCCGTCGATGGCTGGCCAGGTGTGAAGGCCTCGGATGCACTAGGCAGAATATACACAGTACACTTAACACACTTCGAGTGTTATTGTGTTAGGTTGCTGCTAACCAGAGTCCGGGGCCCCACCAGTTTTCAGGCTCTCAAAACCATCGATGGACACGAGAAAGCCACTTTCCGGGAAGCATGTGAGGCGATGGGGTTGCTAGAAGACGACGGCCACTGGGACGCCACTATAGAGGACGCGGTGCTGTGCCGGTCTGCGGCTAAATTGAGGGAGCTCTTCGCCATTATACTGAGTACCTGCGGACTTTCCAACCCTCTACAGTTATGGGACAAATATAAAAATGCGTTTTCCGAAGATATAGCTCATCGCTACCAGAGCACAACACATGGCAACGACAACATATATTTAAATGAGGCGCTCAAGCTTATTGAGGACAAAGTTTATTCGATGGTCGGAAAGCGACTGTCGGATTTTGGTATGCTCAGCCCACAAAGAACGGGAGAGCTATCGACTGATTTGATCAGGGAGCTGAATTACGACACCGCAGCTTTGGGGGCTCAAGTCACCCAAACAGAGCCCCTGCTATTACCGGAGCAAAGGCAAATTTTTTACAAAATCAAAAACCGCGTGGCTATTGGACAAGGTGGTCTCTTTTTCTTGGACGCTCCAGGGGGCACAGGCAAGACATTTCTCCTGAATTTGTTGCTGGCGCAAATGCGAAAGGACAAGAATGTTGCGTTGGCTGTTGCATCTTCTGGGATAGCCGCGACCTTGCTTAGTGGTGGCAGAACAGCTCACTCAGTGTTCAAGCTCCCACTGAACCTTGCAAGTGAGGAAACGACCACTTGCAATATCAGCAAGAGCAGTGGCCGCGGTGCTCTATTGCAGCAGTGCAGATTGATCGTGTGGGATGAATGCACAATGTCACACAAGCGTGCGATCGAGGCACTCAACCGCAGCTTGCAAGATATCCGTGGCAATGGAATGTTGATGGGTGGAGTGGTCGTCTTGCTCGCAGGTGACTTCCGCCAGACACTGCCAGTCATCGAGCGAGGTACTGCGGCAGATGAAATCAGTGCGTGCCTCAAGGCCTCACAGTTGTGGAATAGGGTGGAACGTTTGCAGCTCAAAACCAATATGAGAGTCCAGCTGTTCAATGATCGGGAGTCAGGGATATTTGCACAAACTCTCCTCGAGGTCGGTGAAGGCTGTGTGCCAATGGACGCGGGTGGCCTCATAACATTTGACAGTCGGTTCAGTAATGTTGTAAGCTCGGAAGACAACCTTATTCATGAGGTTTTTCCCAGTTTACAACAAAACCTAAGCAACGAGGAGTGGTTGTGCGAAAGAGCAATTATGGCGCCGAAAAACGAATCAGTGGCAAAAATTAATAAAAAAATAATGGACAAAGTGTCTGGTGAGGTGACCACCTACACATCAATAGATACAGTGATGGCAAGTGATGACGCGTCTACATATCCTGTAGAGTTTTTAAATTCTTTGGAGCTGTCGGGGGTGCCATCCCACAAATTGGACCTGAAGGTTGGTGTACCTGTTATATTGATGCGTAACTTAGATGCACCTAGATTGTGTAATGGTACCAGGTTACGCATCATAGAGCTGAGAAGGTACATCGTGCAAGCCACCATTCTTACTGGCGGAGCCAAAGGAGAGACGGTATTGATACCTAGAATCCCTATCATTCCGACTAATTTGCCCTTTCAGTTTAAGCGCTTGCAATTTCCCCTAAAGGTGGCCTTTTCTATTACGATTAATAAAAGCCAGGGACAAACTCTGAAGGTAGCAGGCTTACACCTGACCTCTCCCTGCTTTTCCCACGGGCAGCTCTACGTAGGCTGCTCGCGAGTATCGAGAGCCAGAAATCTCTTTGTTTACGCAGAAGACAACAAGTCCCGAAATATAGTCTACAGGGACGTACTACAATAAAAATATATATGGCTTTAATCGACTTCCAGAAACCACAAATCAACCACTCCACCGACTCCACTCATCAAAGTTCGCTTTCGCTCGATAATTTTGCACTGCTGCAATAAAACTCTGCCTTTGAAAATTCAAAGTTATCCTGCGCTATCTCTACAATGATAATCCCTAATACAAACCAGTTTTTGCTATTACTTTACCGAAACCCAAATACCCAAACCTACCACCCAAATATTGATCTCCACATGCAAAAATCAGTTTCCACGCGGGCGAAGCCGCGGGGCGCAGCTAGTTATTCATACTTATTTGTGCTTTTTATTGAAACAGGTTTCTAAAAAAATTTGTACTGTCTTAAAAAAGTAGGTACCTAACCTATTGATGACAGCCTCTGTGGTGTGGTGGTTGAGCAGGTTGGGTCATAACTCGGAGGCGGCGGGTTCGATTCCCGCGACAGGACAGGTATCTGTGCAAGTGTGCACAGGAAAAAAAGCGCAAATACTTGTTCTGTGTCTGGGTGCTGTGGGAGCATGGTCCTCGTAGTTCCTGGGTCCCTAGATACAGGTAATCCTAATTAGGGTCCAGGATCTATGTAGGTATAATTATGTGATCGTTGGGCGTTATTTATTTAGGTATTTGTATTGTTTATTGTAATATGCATAGGTACACTGCATCATCTAATAATGTATAATTCAAATCCCACACTTAATTATTAGCCGAATATTTAATAAATTAATTTTATGATGAAAAGGGGGAGGCATTTGTGATGGGTATGTGTGGCGCGGAAAGGAACGCCTTAGACAGGGTGATTTCACAAAACTTATCTTATGTTTTAAATAAGGTCGCGTCGCATAGGTACACGTATGGTTTTTTTTTTTTAAACAATTATTTTTTGTGATGGATAAGTACCTGTAACTTATCCATCCAGGTTTTTATACTTATTAAAGCATTATATTGAATATAATATTACCTAAAATTACAATTAGCGTGTTCCACGTACATAATATTACAGCGTAAATCTACCCTTTTGCACATTTTCATCATAGTATTAAATAAATCACTATTTTAGAACGCAAACCGTTTTGTATGGGAGTGAAATGCCGTTTTATTTTAAATAAATGATTTAAATATGTAAATATAAGATTTATTCAGTTTTTTGTTATTTCTTCAACCGCAGAAATGTTTTATGATTACAATAAATATCAGTTCTCATTATAAAGTCTTACCAATTTGTTGTATGTAACAGTGACGTAAATGTTGGAGACCGAATAATTTTTACGAAACCGGCAGTTACTCGGCCTTACCCACCTATTTATTTTATTTTTTCATCTCTCTTTTTATCTTGGTGCATTGTGCAGCCTCTGTAAATATTACAGAGACGCAAATCAACACCCAGTGTTAATAAGTCATTGTTTTAAAAATAGCACAGACATCTAAATGCTATACTGTATAGTAGGTTGGTAGAACAATAAAATACAATGTTTTAAGTACGCAAATTTTACACATAGAGATTTTTTATGCGCCGTAGCACTATTAATCTTGTAAATGATACAACATTAATAATGCTATTTATTACAGGTGTCCATAGGCTACGGTGACCTCTTCCCATCAGGAGGGCCGTATGCTTGTTTGCTACCTATAGCATAAAAGAAAAAACTTGGTTTTATCAAAGACTTCTATGTATACACCAGACAGGACATCTCTAACTTGCACTGTCAACCACTGCAAATATGCCAATGAGCATCTTCTCGCTCATACGATGCTCAGCTCTCAAAGCGACTGCACGTGCAGCAGTGAATAGCAGTAAAAATTATGATCCGAATATGCCATTGCACTAGCGCTGCGTAATGTGATCGTTGGTTAGACGATTTAATCTCGTAAAGCGCTGTAGCGGATTTTAATTTAATTATACAAAAAATGACAACTATTTGTGCTTCGAATAGCTTCTCTAGTACGTAGTACATATATACCTCTTTGGGTTTATACCCATTTAGTTACTATAAGTAATAATTGGTATTGGCCCACTTCTACTGTACGTCCGGAATGGATAATACTGTTTGTGACATTTTTTATAGTTTAAGACCTTTGCATGTACACAGTTTTTATACAATAAAGTTTATTCTATTCTATTCTATTAGCACAGATCCTATAAAAAAGTGTATTAGATGAAGATGTCTGTGAAAAATAGACACTAAAATAAAAACCAGCTTTTAGACAAAATCATGCTCGGTTAACCGTGTAATGATGGTGTAGCGTTATGTAGGTACCTAAATACAAATGGTGATCACTTTTTGCTTCCGATAAAAACATTTTTTTCTTAGAAATTGTGTCTTGTTGTTTAGATAATTTTATGTAGCATTTACTATTGTAGTTTAGAAAGGAAACTAAAGGTATTGATTGGTAAACTTTGGCGGTAGGACTTTTCTGCAAAGTTCATCTAGGTAGGTACCACCGCTTTACCAGTTATTCTGCCGCCAACCAAGCATTACTGTGTTCCGGTTTCAAGGGCATTGTATCTAGTAAAATTACTGGGCATTCGAGACTTTATGATCTGATCACACAGTCTAGTAATTTTATTACTAGACTGTGAGATTTCTCAGGATGGAGTGCAGTGTCACGCAAAACTTGATTAGTTTAGAGTTCCGAGTGATACTGCAATCTGTTATGGGCAGCCGTGACGTTAAACATCAGGCGAACGACGAGCTCATCATGTCAGTCGTTTACATAAAAAAAAGAAAAAAAAAAAAGTTGCATTGGCGGCAAGTAATTTAGAAGTCTGTGGGGTACTTACAGTTAAAATTAAAACTGAACGTGTTGGGGGGGCCTTAATATCAAGCGGAGCATAACGGAAGCGGAAGTGATTTGGATGCCCCAGGGGTGTTCAACTTCTGGACTTCCGCTTGACGCTACCTCTGATTCCTGGGACACCTGTACGCACTAAGGGTAAGTTTTTTCACCGATAGTTAAGGTAACCAATGGTTAAAAACTAACAAATTCTAGCCAATGGTCAAAATTTGTTAGAGTTTTTAACCATTGGTTACCTTAACTATTGGCATCTATTGGTGTAAAAGCCCACCCTAAGGATGGGTTTATTAATCCGTAGTTAAGGTAACCAATGGTTAAAAATACTAACATTGGTTAGAGTTTTTTAGCATTTCTAACTATTAGTTACCTTAACTTCTGATCAAAACCCACCCTTAGTATACGTTTGATAAAATTTGCCATACAAAACTGCTGCATTGTCACGTCACGTATTAAAATTAATTTAAGTTCAGCAAGCTGGGAGTCGGCCAATTTACTCGGAAATCTGAACAATACATAAGGAAGTGAACCTACCCAAGGCTACGTCGGCGTCGATCAAATTGTAATAAAAATAATAGCTTTTTTCCCGATTATTTGTGATCACTTAACGATAAAATACCTACTATCTAAGTATTAGATCATCGTAAGTATTGAGGTTTGTAGTCCGTTTAAAGATAGAGTCCTCTACTTCCGGAATCTACTTACTTAATAGGTCTATCTCTCTAATACTCAAAGTGTACACTGTTGTATAAATAGGGATACTTTACTTTTTTTTTTCATACTAGACAATTATTTATTATCACAACTTAAAACATAAAACTACTAAACTAGGCCTAAAAACTAAACAAATAAAATACAAAATACAATTACTAAAACTAAATTAAATCTAAACTAAGTACTTATCTAAAACTAAACTTATAAATAAAAAACCGCATTTAAGTCGGTGTCTGCGGGTAAGGTGCCCAAAAAGCTGGCAACATTGGTGTCGATTCGGCGGCACACCGACTAACCTAAATTTTCTCTAATTTTAATTTAGAGCATTCAAACACCACTTTGCTATTCAGACATGACAGCTCTAACTAAAATTTAGAGACGATACGTCTAAATTACTCAACTTAGTTTACAGGCACGTTAAAGCCATTCGGCGGACACATTTTAGAGAAGTTTGTGCCTAAAATTTAAACGTAAAATGACTAAATAGACGGCACCTAAAACATGGCGATTAAAATTAGATACATAAAAAATCCAGTAATTTCTGTGTTAAAAATTGTTGCTTCGTGATAGAATGCACGTCCCAGATATTGCACAGCCCGTATTGTACGACCAGGAATGTACGGCCCGTAATTGGTGTACATTATGGCTTCTAAATATCAGACTGTGCAATACTGGTCGCAAAATATTGCCTGTGCAAAACAGCCTGAGACCTTCACTGCTGAACATAGGCCTGGGCTAGTTTTATACGCCTTTACGATAACTCATCATCATCATCATCATCATCATCATCATCATCACCATCATCCAGCCTGAAGACGTCCACTGCTGAACATAGGCCTTACCCACAGAGTGCCACTTTGAGCGGCTGCTCGCCTCGTGCGTCCATCGGCTCGCCGTGATTATCACCAGATCGTCGGTCCACCCCGGGGGGGCCGGGCTAGTTTAATACGCCTTTACTATAACTCATCATCATCATCACCATCACCATCATCCAGCTTGAAGACGTCCACTGCTGAACATAGGCCTCCCCCACAGAGTGCCACTTTGAGCGGCTGCTCACCGCGTGCATCCATCGGCTCGCCGTGATTTTCACCAGACCGTCGCGGTCCACCCCGTGGGGGGCCGGGTTAGTTTTTTACGCCTTTACTATAACTCAACTCAATACAACAAAATGTCATACGTCATATTTATTGATCACTTTTTACGATCATTAGGTAGGTAGGTAGGTACCTACTTGAAATAAATAACGTATTTAAAATAAATACTTGCTTTGTCTGCAGATTTTCTATCACCTAGTACAGCTACTCGACACTAGAGGCGCGAGTGGCGTCACTTCATTTAGTTGCACGGCTAAGCAGTTCTAAATTAAGTTCAACGTAAATACCGAATAGCTTTTGTGACGCTTGGCGACTAAACTAAAATTTCAAAGTGGGCTAAAATAAGAGATCTCTAAAACCACCGAATCGACACTATTACCTCGTTGAATGGCCATACTTAGTCTTTGGCCGAGGTAAGAGTCAGCTCTTTGGTCACCTGTAAGCGTCTGGACAGCTTTTTCACGAATCCGCGGGCGGATGGACCCCACGGTCCCATGGTTTCTACCCCAAACTTTACTTACCTACTTATACTACTTATACTAAAAAATAATATTTACAAAATTTCATCCAAATTGGTTCAGTTGTGGCGTGAAAGCCACAGACAATCAAACGACTATTAAATTACGGGTAGGTATAATGTAATAGCAGTGTGTGTACCTAATAATCATGGAATAAAATGGCGACAGTTGTCTCATCATGGGATAACACGATGAGGCTAGCTAGTCGAATGTTGAGTAGATGCTGACCACAGTCGTTTTCGTCCAATAAGGGTGGGCTTTTTGACCTGTAGTTAAGGTAACCAATGGTTAAAAATGCTATCAAATTCTGCAGATCAAAAAACCCACCGTTAGATTATAATGAATGAAACATTAATTCAGTATTATCTGTCGGTAGTTGCGTTGTGCAGTTGCGTATTAGGATAAGGCTAAAATGGAGATGGGCAGGACACGTAAGCGTGTAGCGTTAGCGCGTAAGTATTTGCGGCAGGTGAATCAAAAACGCACTCACAGAATGATCTATACCCATCCCAGCAGTGGGTTTATAGTCTGAAAAGAATGCTTACCGACAGGTAGACACAAAGCCAAGTTATAGACGCCTTTTTTTATATTATAATATTCCACAGTTCCACCACTATAGATAAAAACATTTTAAGTAGGCGTTTCAGGTAACGGTAATTTTTTATTAATTTGATGATAAGTTTCTACCGAGCCTATGTAAAACAAAATAATATAAGTAATGAAAATATTAAGTTATAATAATACATTATTTTATAGTACAAAAATATTTTAGCTGCTATTCTCTATGGCTAAATCATTCAATGCTTCTTTGGCCAACCAAAACGCGACGTGGGAAAAGAAAACAATGAATTTGTCTATTCGCCATCAAAATGGCGTCATCGAAGGAAACCTATTGTTTGTGTGGTCAGCCGTATAATATTGGACAATTTATGATAGAATGTGACTGTTGCCGTGAGTGGTTTCATGGCAGGTAACGTGGAAAATATATAAATCATCAAGTGAAAAGTGGTTTGTGTGTGAAAAAAAATGATGCAAAGTTTGACAGCAGATGCCTCTTCGGCCATCGCTTGTCCGACCAAATGTTTTGTTGAAATTAACACTGTTTCGGAGTTCCTGGATCCTCAATTCCCGTTGAGCACCTTGGAAATACCGTATATAATTACATAAATCAAATTGGCTGAGCTTTTCCTATATCGGATTTGTTTACATCCGTGGTCGCCAAGGTTTTCTATAATGCGCCTTCCTTTGGTCATTCTTTGTGTTTATTTATACAATTTTAGTATTCCTGTTATTTTTAAAGTGTTTCACATACTCCTGTGTTGATATTGCCTCTATTAGACCTTAAAAATGTTGAATATCAATGTCTAAATTGTTTACAGAGAGTTGTGAAATCTCATATTTTTTGTTTGATGTAAAAACATTTCTATAACATTTCGTGTTTTCTAGCTGCGTGGATGTTAAAATATACCAGTCGGACGATATAGACAAGTATCATTGTCCGAAATGTGTGCAGACCTATGGACCTTCCGTGTGTAAGTTAATTTTAGAGTGTGTAACATAAATTCATGTGTTGTAAATTATTTGCTTAGTAGTTACATAGATCACACAAATGGTCTTTTTTGATCTATAGTTGTGTAACCATTGGTTAAAAAAGCTAACAAACTAACCTATGGTAAAAATTTGTTAGTTTTTAACCATTGGTTACCTTAACTATGGATCAAAAAACCCACCCTTAGTTAACAACCCTTAGTTAACCCATCATAGTGCATCAACTGTGATGTCTGATCCATCAATCTGTATTCATACCCATTAACTTTGCATTGCTTAATTATGTCTGAATACCTAATTTTATTTTTCTATAGTAAGTAGCGGCTGTTATAAACACTAACTTCTGTTGGTACAGTCACAGTGTTCTAAATTAATCTGTTTTCAGTCAAAATCCCTACAAACTCACACCGGCAAGACCGCTACGAGATCGGTGCGGAGGCCCATTCATCACAATGTGGGACTCCTGTGTGGGTACGCTCCCTTTTGGAAGCTCCATTAAGGCCAACTGCTGCTGCCTTGCAGAGAATGCGACCCCAACAGTTTACTGAGGAATTTGTGAGAGATAATGGTAAGTCAGGGAGAATGCTGGGGGAAATAAAGAACAAAGATTGGCTATGATCTCAGAAACGTAAATCAACTAATCATTGAATACAATCTCAGCATGGGTAGCATGACCTGCCATCTAAGCCAATTGTAATTGATGAATGGGCTTCATTTCGCCATTTCCGGCAAGTTGGCATTGTGCAACATCTCCACCCATTACAATTTTCTCACTATTTCTCATTATTATAGTTAATCAATGTTTTGTCTATTCAGTTCTCCACCTTAGGGACCATAATACCGATGGATGAGGATTTTACACAATCGGAAATGACCAAATGAAGCTCATTTATCGATTATTATTGAGTTACACAATACGGGGGCTGTACAAATCAATATATATCTTCTCACAAAGAGTTTGCCAAATGAAAACGCAACAAAAGGATTACAATATTATCCGCATTATTGTTTATTGATCAAACACTTTCTCGAGAAAAAAGATATGTTGAAGCTCATGCTACCAGTGCAGATAACATCTACAATGTTGCTAAATGCAACCCATATAATCTATTATATGATAAAATATATATTGAGTGTTTTAGATTTTTATGGTATTTAGAATCCACCTATATCCAGTAGACTGAATATATCATTGTCATATGTATATATTGTAGTTGTCAGTAGCTGAAATGTCAGGATAGATTAGGGGGTACTTGTTTACTTTGTTGTTATAATAATGTAGATTAAGTGGGTAGATGAGGATAGTTGTTGACATACCCACTCTTCAGTCTGGCTACCTAGCTCAATACATGATTCATAGTTAAAATGTGTTTTAATTAATATCTGGACATATTAGTGGCGACGTTTGGTGAAAAGTGATGAAAATGGACAGCAAGCCAGTGAAATTTGATGAATTTAACCCACAAATGGACAATTGGGACATATATCTCGATCGATTAAAATTTTGTTTCGAGGCGAATGGCGTGGTGTTAGATAACGCTAAACGAGCTAATTTCTTCACAGTATGTGGTTCACGAGTGTTCGAAACTTTGCTTGCGCTGATCACGCCTAGGCGAGCCAGTGATGTGACATTTGAAGAAATACAAACAATACTAACAAAACATTTTAGCCCTAAACCAAATGAAATTTCGGTGTCTTTCAAGTTTTACAAACGTGATCAAAAACGTGACGAATCCGCGGCGGACTATATCGCACAACTTCGAAAATTAAGTTCCGGTTGTAATTTTACCGATTTAGAGCGAATGCTACGTGACAGACTGGTTTGTGGCATGCGGGATGATAGACTTCAGTACGAACTATTAAAACGTGATAATTTAAGTTATCAGGGTGTTGTGGACGCTATGCTGTCGGCTGAGAGCGCGGGACGTGACGTCCGTATGATCCAGGACGCGGCCGGCGCCGTCACGGCGGGCGGCTCGCACCTGCCTGACGCGCTGCCACTGCCGACGCACACCGCGCCGCATGCTACCTTCGAGCCGATGGACATCAACGCTGTTCAATCAAAGAGTATCAGCCGGTTTTGCTACAGGTGTGGCGACCGCCACGCTGGAGAGTGCCGATTTGTGAACACAGTGTGTCGCTACTGTAAAAAAAAGGGACACCTAGAAAAGATATGCCTGAGCAAAAAGAAAAACGCCAACCGTGACGTTAACTTCGCTGCAGAACCGGAAGATCATTTAAATGGAGTGTACTGCGTACAGGGCACCAGCCGCGTACCTCCCTACGAAGTGGCAGTATCACTCGCGGGCGTGCCGGCCCGCATGCAGGCGGACACCGGCGCGAGCTTCTCGATCATCAACGAGCGCACGTGGCACGCCCTGCGCGCCCGCCTGCCGCGCGCCGCGCTGCGCCCCGCCGACCTCACGCTGCGCACCTGGACCGAGACCCCCGTCCGTCTCCTTGGAAAGGTCTCGCTGCCGGTGCAATACAACAAAGTCGCGCGTGACCTTGGCGTTATCGTCGCTAAAGGAAACGGTCCGAATCTCCTGGGTCGCGATTGGTTCACGCCGCTCAACATAACGATGAATATTAACTTCGTTTCGAACGCAGATAACCTCGAAGTGGATAGACTGATGACGAAACACACGAAAGTTTTTGAAGACGGACTCGGTACCTACCGTGGAGATCCGGTGGCGATACACTTAAAACCAGGAGCGACGCCAAAATTTCTGAAGGCCCGGCCAGTTCCATACGCTATAAAGAATAAAGTTGAAGAAGAGATCGACAGACTAAGTCGCGAAGGAGTACTACGACCGACTTCCTACTCGGAGTGGGCTACACCTGTGGTTGCCATACCTAAAAAGTCAGGAGAAATAAGACTATGTGGGGACTACCGCAGCACAGTAAATGAAGCGACCGAATCGGATACATATCCGATGCCGACGGCAAATGAAGTCTTCGCTACCGTCGCAGGAGGAAAATTTTTCTCAACTTTAGACCTGGACCGCGCCTATACGCAGGTGATTGTTAACGAAGACACCTCAAAGTTGTTAACACTGAACACCTGCAAAGGTTTATATACTGTACATCGACTGGCGTTTGGAGTAAAAGCATGTCCGGGAATTTTCCAGCGCTTAATGACATCCTTGCTAGCTGGCATTCCGGGCGTAGCTGTCCTAATCGACGATATTATCGTGAGCGGTCGCACGAGGCAGGAGATGTTGGAGAGGCTAGACGTAGTACTGGGACGCATTGGTCGAGCTGGTCTTCGCCTTAACAAAAGTAAATGCAAATTCGATAAAGAGCGAGTAGAGTTTCTCGGTTTTATCATCGATGCGGCGGGAATTCACCCTGCACCAAGTAAGGTAGAGGCGATCGCTAACACTCCTGAGCCCAAAAACAAGCAGGAACTACAAGCATTTCTCGGCCTATACAACTTTTATGAACGGTTCGTACCACACAAGGCGACAATACTAGAGCCACTGCACAGGTTGTTGGAGACTTCACAGACATGGAAGTGGACAGAAAGAGAACAGACCGCATTCGATACCGCGAAAAGTCTCATTTCTTTCGACTTAACGTTGGTACACTACGATTTACTGAAACCGCTTGTACTAACGTGTGACAGTTCGGAATACGGTGTCGGTGCGGTACTATCTCATGAAACTGAAGATGGACATGAACGTCCAATAGCCATGGCATCAAGAACACTTCATTCACATGAAAGACGCTATTCTCAACTAGACAAGGAAGCCACATCAATTATGTTTGGTATCACAAAATTCCATAATTACCTTATGGGAAGACACTTTCGCATAGTGACGGACCACAAACCGTTACTTGGCATATTTGATCCAAAAAAACCTGTGCCTAATATGCTGTCACCGCGCTTAACTAGAATTGCCATTGCTTTGACATCACACAGCTATGAAATAGTGTACAAACCGGGAGCGCTGATCGGCTCTGCAGATAGTCTAAGCCGCTGGCCACAGCCGGTCCCAGAAGAGCCAGAACAACAACTTGGTGAAATTTTGTTAATGGCTGAAACTCCTGAAGACTTTCCCTATGATGTTGAACACATAGCGTCTGAAACAAAACGTGACAAAACATTATCACGGGTCATTTACTACGTACAGCGCGGTTGGCCCGCTAGAATAACAGATGACGATTTACGACCATTTTGGCTGAACCGTTTAGAGCTTTCACTACAAAATGACTGTCTACTGTTGGGTTGTCGAGTAGTCGTACCAAATGTTCTTCGCCAGGGGGTATTGAGGATGCTGCACAGAACACATTCAGGAATAGTACAAACGAAGGCGTTAGCTAGAAGCTATGTGTGGTGGCCACATCTTAATGAAGAGATTGAAGCACTAGTGACCACATGTACTAAATGTCTTGAACATCGACATATGCCACCAAGAACTACACATGAATGGATTACGCCAACAAGGCCCTGGTCTCGAATCCATATAGATTTTGCGGGACCATTCCACGATAAATATTTTTTGATAATAGTTGATGCATACTCGCGCTGGCCTGAACTATTCATGGTTAACAATACCACATCGGCCACTGTTATTAAAATCTTGAGAATGGTATTTGCTACACATGGGCTATGTGACGTGGTAGTATCTGACAATGGTACATGCTTTGTATCCAGCGAGACGAAGCAGTTCTTCACTGCTAATAACATACGACATGTAACCACGGCGCCTTATCACCCTGCTACAAACGGGTTGGCTGAACGAATGGTGCAGACTGTAAAGGACAAACTGCGAAAAATGGATGACCTAGCGTGGGATGTTCGAATCCCAAATCTGCTACTGGGACTTCGGGTAACACCATGCACCACAACAAATAAAACACCTGCAGAGTTACTGATGAACAGACGACTACGCACATTGCTGGATACTATCCACCCGGATAATATGCAACACAAAAGGACTGAAAAACAGATTATCAACAACAATGATAAAAAAACGAGAGAGACTAACATGGGCCAGAATGTCATGTATCGAAATTATAGTACAGTTGGCCCAAGATGGTTACCTGGCCAAGTATGTGACAAAAACGGCCCATCAAGCTACAAAATTCGCACAGAAGATGGCCATATGTTTAATCGTCATATCGACCAAATAATTAAAAAGAAATCTGCAGATTCCAGGCCAGCGGAGGGAGAGAGAGAAGTTGGTGGTGCAGTGACAGACCAATTGACACAGCCAGATGGTAGAGATAGAAATGGTGAGAGGGATGTATCGGATAGTCAAGAGTCTGACATAATAATTGAGATTCCAGATGCCGACAAATGGGCAGATATGTTAGGGATACCACCTTCAGACATGCCCTCATCTGCACCAGGAAAAATTAAACATAAGACAGATTTACATTCCAAAACTCCATATCAACGACCAAGGGACAATCTCTATTTATGTTGAAGCTGAGTGCTGTAACTTTAGATTTTTATTTAAAATGTTAATTTATGATTAGTAGCTCTTATCATACTTAGGGGGGAGGTATGTCATATGTATATATTGTAGTTGTCAGTAGCTGAAATGTCAGGATAGATTAGGGGGTACTTGTTTACTTTGTTGTTATAATAATGTAGATTAAGTGGGTAGATGAGGATAGTTGTTGACATACCCACTCTTCAGTCTGGCTACCTAGCTCAATACATGATTCATAGTTAAAATGTGTTTTAATTAATATCTGGACATATTAATCATGAACAAATATTCCAAGGTCAAATGAAGGTCAAAAATGTTGGGACTACGATTCTCCATATCTGAAGTACCAGAGGCTATAAAAATCATTGCCAACCACTTAACCAATTAACCAAGTGGTTTAGTTATATCTATATATTTCTTGCTAGAGTTTGCCTGAGTATGAACCATCACATTGCAATATTTTTCGGTCACCAAAGAACTTTGTTGTGTTCCAATTTGAAGAGCATGTGGTCAGCTATATTACTGATATAACATTAATTCATGTGTGGGTGATGAGAGCAGTGCAGCGGTGCAGTGCCATCTACAACTGCAATGCGAAATCTTTTTGACACTGCAGTTGCCCATAGCATTGAGTAGTATTTGAGTATTTAGCATTGATAGGCTTCATTGTCAATTTGTCACCACACCAACTATGTCTATTCACAAGTTGTAGGTACTCTCTCTCCATCTATGAATAAATAAATAACACTCTACATTCATGTACAGGTCCTGGACCCTAACTAGGATTCCCAGTATATAGGGACCATGCACCCACAACTCGCAGATGCAGAAGCAGTATTTGTGATTATTTTTTTCACCACACAAATAATTGTCCTGTTGCCGGAATCAAACTTGCAGTCTTTGCCCACCACTTAGGCTATCAACTATACAGATATCTATATTGCATAAAAATTGTTTTCAGGGTTCACAAAGCCTGTAATATTCCACACCCCGGATGGGCTGGACATGAAGGTTCCAAATGCAGCTACCTTCACTGTGAGATCAGTGCTACGGTACTGCGGAGCTCAGTTAGAGGTATCTATCCCTCACTATTATTTGCTTAAACCAAGATGTGTGGGACATCTTTCATTGATAAATCTATCTTATGTAGCACATCAACACTCCACTGGTTAATATAATCATCAGCTCAACACATCAACAGCTGGAAGACGTTCACTGCTGAACATAGGCTTCCCCCATAAAACACCACTAAAAATGCTGCTGCCCATTCCTTGGATATTCCCTTAGCGGCCGTTACGACACCCACGGGAAGCGATGGGGTGGTCCTATTTGCAAACCGGGATCACACGGTGAATCATAATTTATAGTACATTACTTTTATTAGTTACAGTTCCCATTCTTCACCCATTTTGTTTCACCACCATCAACAGCCTGAAGACTTCCACTGCTGAACATAGGCCTCCCCCTTCGACCGCATCATCACTTTCCATCAGGTGAGATTGTGGTCAAACGCTAGCCTAGTCAAATATAAAAAAAAAAAATCGACTTCCATCGGCTCCCCGCGGCTTTCACCAGATCATTGGTCTATCTAGTGGAAGGCCAGCCTACACTGCGTCTTCCGGGTCGTGGTTGCCACTCGAGAACCCTTTTTCCTCATCGGTCTCCATTTTGTTTGCCAGGTGGATGTAATAGATGTCCGTAAGCAGACCACCCTGCGAATGCCTCTGGGAGAGTTTGTGGAATACTTTGAGACGCCACCAGAGCACCGCACCGATAAAGTTCTCAATGTACTGAGCCTGGAGTTTAGTGATACAAAGTAAGTCTAGTCATTTTTTATGGCAGTCATCGGCATAGTTGAATCGAATTGAATCTTAGTGGCTTCTGTGGCAATTTCACCACAATTTCGCCAATGTCGAGTACTAGAATAGACCATCAAACGAAGGAGATCCTCCTTCCTCCATCTCCCTTCTTTCACTGGACATCAGCGCACAAAAACACGGCACCCATATATGGTTGAAATTCCATCAACCCACACTAAGCGTTTTGCTATGCACTTTATAGTGCGAACAGCCAATGAGTGGAACACCTTGCCGGCGTCCTTGTTTCCAGCTAACTATGATCTGGATGTCTTCAAGTCGAGAGTGAACAGGTATCTTCTAGGCAAGCGTGCACCATCATAGACTGCATTATCGCTTTCCATCAGGTGGGACAGTGGTTAAATGCTTTGCCTATAAACAATTAAAAAAAAATTGCCTGGTGTAAATGAGTAGTACTATGGTGACTTTTACACTGAAACTAGGCTTCATTCGTCGTTTACCATTTAGCCTCACTTTGATTTTGACAATAACTTGAGAAATATTGAATATAAAACTCTGATACTTTTTATAATAAGGTATTTAGAGGATAATCTCGAAATGGTTATTGAATTTCAGTACTTTATAAAATATGAAATGTCCATTTTTTTTTATTCTGAAGTTTTTAGGGACTTTTAGTCTATATGGCCATGCCAGCCCCATTGGTTACAAAATAATAATTAATTTCAACCCTTAATCACATCATAGCATCCTAGCAGTGACTGATGTGGACCCTGCTAGGACACTTTGGATGGCACCAACATTTAAGTAGTTCAGACTTATATCTTTTAATTTAATTCTAATAGACTCACTACGAGCACATTCCGTCAAAAAGTGATAAGTGTCCTCCACTTTACTGCAGATTTTTTTTATGTGATTGAATGACGTGACGAGCTAGTCGTTCACCTGATGTTAAGCGACACGGCCGCCCATAACAGTTGCAGTGTCACTCGGATCTTTACATTACACAGTCAAGTAACCCGATTACTAGACTGAGTGATCAGATCATAAAGTTTCATTTGCCTAGTAATTTCATTAGCTACAATGCCTTTCAAACCGGAACACAGTAGTGCTTGCACACTACATCTTGGCGGCAGAATAACTGGCAAAGCGGTGGTACCTACCTAGACGAACTTTGCAGAAAAGACCTACCACCTAGTAAAACAATCACGATTTCAAGATCTCACAATTCGGTGAATCAGATTTCCTCATGAGGTGTCCACTATTAAATATTAGCGCATGTATGGCAGCTTGTCCCCGCTGGTGGAGCCGCCCGGCGTGCTGCGGGCGCTGGACTGGGCGCGGCGCGTGTGGCCGCCGGCGGAGGCGCGCCCGCCGCGCCCCGCCGTGCAGAAGTACTGCCTCGTCTCCGCCGCCTCCTCCTACACCGACTTCCATGTGGACTTCGGCGGCACCACCGTGTGGTACCATGTCATGCATGGACGGAAGGTTAGTCCTAACACAGGGTGAGAGGGGGAAAGTTTATTGTAGCGCGAGAGCCCCACTGCACAAATACCTACGTCATCGGGTACCCCAATAGGCTATCTTTAGATCGTTAACCGACATCTAAATATGTAAAAAATATCAGGTCTGCCAGTTCCGATCCTGCCGGGTCATGGAAATAATTGAAATTTTTTGACGTATTTTTATTGTGTCAAAATGTACCCGAATGAAAGTTCTGGCAACAGTTAACCATTGATTAATTATGTAAAAAAAATGGTCTGCCATTGCGCACCCTACTGGAAGTACCTGGCAGACCCCTAAGAATGTGCCCTTCACACTCTTTACCTACCTCAGCAAATACCCCAATGAAACCTACGCCTAATAATAGCCAAGATGCCCCTGATAATAGATTAAACGGTCTGCCAGGTCTAAACTTGGCGAAAATGAGTATTCAAGGCATTTGAAGTTGGTGGGGGTGGATTATTTCCATGACCGGGCAGGATCGGAACTGGCAGACCAGTTCTTTTTACATGTTTAAGTGTCGGTTAACGATCTAAAGGTAGCCTATTGGGGTACCCGATGACGTAGGTATCTGACACTGGCTCAGAGATGTGCACACGTCCGTCCACTTCGGTCGACGGCTTTAGTGAGACTGAAGTTCGCGTATGAGATAGGTTACACTTAGGTTTCTTTGGCACCCAAGCATTATATTCAGTAGTCATAATGTGGCCCTATCATTATTATTCACACACACTACACATATTATAATGGTAAGTACATTAAATAGTTTAGTAAGAAATGATAACTCGTGCAGATACAATAGTAATAGTTAATGTAGATACCAATACAATACAAACAAGTTAGTGACAGTGATACAGATTAAAAAAAGACAGACTACCTGCGTGGTGGATGGTACATATTTTTGGCTTCGTGATTACTCACAGGCCCCCTTCTGTATGCGTTATCGGTGTTCCGGTTTGAAGGGTATTGTAGCTAGTGAAATTACTGGGCAAATGAGACTTATGAACTGAATTCACAGTCTAGAAATCTTTTTTAGAGTGTGTGTGTGTGCAGTGTCATGCGAAACTTTAATTTAAACTTCGGAGTGACACTGCAATCTGTTATGGGCGGCCGTGACGCTTAACACCAGGCGAACGACTAGCTCGTCAGGTCATACATTTACATTAAAATAAATATATAGGTAATAAAACAGAGCTAGTTAAGCAAAAGACAAAAAGAGACTTAGCGAAAATCAAAGTACGAGGGGTGAGTATTAGGGATCGGGTGAAAGAGAGAGAGAGAGAGAGAAAATTGTGACTTGAGAAAAGCAAATGTTGCCTAAGGGTCAATTCAGACAGAGCAGCAAAATGCTCGAGCAGTTTTTAAGTGCTATTGGAATATCAACCTTAATCCATTTAGACAAAGCTGAAAATAGTATGCAACATTAAAATCTTACATAATATTTTGACACTGCTGCTCTGTCTGAATTGGCCGTTATTATTCACGGTTGGATATTACACAGACTTCCATGTTGACTGAAAGAGTGAGAAACAAAGAAAGAGTGGGCAAAACATGATAATTATAGTTTATCCGTAAAACATGTGAATGTTTTGTTCCAGATATTTTACCTCGTGCCGCCGACATCCACCAATCTGGCCCTCTACCAGCAGTGGAGCGCTTCCAATACTCAATCTGAACAGTTCTTTGGAGATTTGGTTAGTTCAACACTTTATTACACTAAAGGGATCGTCCATAAATCATGTGAGGTTCGAAAGGGGAGGAGGGGGTTTAGATAGAATCACCAAACATCACCAGGGGGGAGGGGGGTCTCGAAGTTGCTAAAAAACATCACGTGCTTAATGGACAACCTGAAACCCCCGTCACCATCCATGGTCTGAATTGTGTATTGTCAACGCTCGAAAAATCCCACTAGAATCGGCCGCCCAAGCTGAAACGGAGACGCTCGGTCTACTAAACAAGCATTTTTAAATAATAATTATTATTATTTATCATTTGTAAGATGATGGTATGACATCGCCTTAACCTTATTGATGATTTCTCGGTAGTGTACCCGGTTTTGCCTTGAAAGCCACACACAAACGGTTCTAGACATTACTGTATGATAAATTAAGTGGCGTAGGCCGGTCCCCACTAGGTGGCCGCGGGGAGCCGATGGGTGCAGGAGGCGAGTAGCCGCTCAAAGAGGCAGTCTCTGGAGAGGCCTATGTTCAGCAGTGGATGTCTTTAGACTGTTGATGATCATAAAATAAAGGACTACTAATTAAAAAAGGGCTTTTCCCATCTCCGAAAAGATGGGTCGGCTGAAGACTGAAATATTACATTTTCTTGCTCCAAAAACCAATATTGTAATGTGAACCTTATCCCACCGTGTTTAGGTCGAGTGGTACGGTACAGCGGAACTGTGCGCTGGACAGACCCTGTTCATTCCATCTGGGTGGATCCATGCGGTGCTGACTCCGAGGGACTCGCTCGTCTTCGGGGGCAATCTACTGCATTCATATGCTGTCGAGATGCAGTTGCAGTGAGTAGATAAACATAAAATAATACTGGCAGTAGAAAATCTAGAAACTCACAGAAAAAACTGATTTTTATTCTGTTGTGGAGAAAAACTTAATTTGTCATTTTTTCCGATCTGTCAATTTAGATTTAGTTTAGAGTTTTGCAAAACTGAATAAATATCATTATCGCCTTAGGCATCAACGTAGGAAACGTTCCAGCATGCTCCAGATTTGATACTTAAAGAAAATGCCGATAGAGTTCATTATTCACGAACGAGAAATACTGCGCCAACATTTTTCCGTTTCGTCTTGAATTGACGTGTTTGCCCTGCCGTTTGATAACGAACAGCATAAACCACCCCCCCTCCAACCCCCAGGGTGTACGAGATCGAGCGTCGCGTGGAGACCCCCCTGATGCTGCGGTACCCACTGTTTGAGCACATGAACTGGTACGCTGGAGCGCATCTACTCACCATGCTGCGGAGGCATAATGAGGAGATACAGGTGAGAATGCTGTGTGGACTTGACTTGGATTATACCATGGAACAAGGAGGAGAGGATTATTAATAAAATGTTTATCTGTTTATCTGGAGAGGAATGCCAATACACCAAGAAAACAGCGTAGATCAGAAATATGACAAAAACCGTTTTAGCTGCAAAATGAGCGGGCTATAAGTTAACTTAGATCAGTAATATGCCATAAAACCGTTTTAACCTAGCCCGCCGTAGATAGCCGGATAGCCCGCTCATTTTGCAGCGCCGTTTAGGTTTAAAACGGGTTTTTGGCATATTTCTGATCTGCGCTCAGATACAGATACAGATACAGATACTTTATTGGTAAAAAAAAACATTTACAAGTCATACACATAAAATTATAAAAGCAGGTACCTAACTTAGTAGGCCTTCATTATCATCATTAACAACCTGAAGACGTCCACTGCTGAACATAGGCCTCCCCCAGAGCACGCCACCTTGAGCGGCTGCTCGCCTCCTGCATCCATCGGCTCCCCGCGGCTTTCACCAGGTCGTCGGTCCACCGAGAACCTTACTAATTCTTAACTCTTAATGTAGGTACTAGAAGTCGTACTTAATTTTTACTTGTCTATAGTACTCCTTCAATGAGTAGTACACTTTGTCGATCAAAGATTTCTTTAATTTCGACTTAAAAACGTTGTCGGAAGCTGCATTTTTAATGTCCTGTGGTAAATGGTTATATATTGAGGCGCCCTTTATATACACGGACTTTTCCGACTTTGTGAGTCTGTGAGCTGGTGTGCGTCATATATATTTATTGCTCAACTTATAGCCCGCTCATTTTGCAGCGCCATCTACGTTTATACCGGTTTTTTGACATATTTCTGATCTACGCTGTTTTCTTGATGTATTAGCATTCCTCTCCTCCTTGTTCCATGACTATACTTAGACTTGACTGGGATTTTTCTTGGACTTGACTTAGACTAGATTTAGGTTTGACTTGAGTTGTATCTTACCATAAACCTTTGTTGCGATTTTGAGACAGAAAAGATATGGTGATTTTTATAGCTCATGCTACTCGTGTTGGACTTGACTTAGACTTGACTATCGACTTTAAATCTGGTAAAAATTTTAAAACTTTCTAGTAAATCTCTGTCACTGATTTATTATAGTATATTTATCTATTATCAATGAAATAATGGTTGCGTTTCAGGACGAAGAGTTCACGCTAGGCGATCCAGTTGTGGCCCACACTCCGGTGATGCTGCCGCCGCTGCTGCTGCGCGGAGTCAAGATCCTCGCCACAGCACTGAAGGAGTGGCATGCGCTCAAGAGTGTAAGTCGTCGTAATGTGCCAAAGACCTTCTCTCACATGGGTTAGAGAAGACAATAAAAAATAATAGACCTTGCGATGAATTTTTTTTTTACAATTTATTGGCATAGCATTTGACCACTGTCTCACCTGATGGTAAGTGATGACGCGGCCTACGATGGTGCACGCTTGCCTAGAAGATACCTATATAGGGTAGGATCTACGATCGCCGCCTCGAAAACGGCACCGTTTAAACAAGGCAATGCCTTGTTTTCGCTCTCAGTCGCGTGTGACCGCGTCTAATAAAAATGATGTAACTTTTTTTTAATGTACGAATGACGTGACGAGCTAGTCGTTTGCCTGGTGTTAAGCGACACGGCCGCCCGTAACAGATTGCAGTGTCACTCGGAACTCTAAATTAAAGTTTCGCGTGACACTGTGCACTGCGCACGTCATCCTGAGACATCACACAGTCTGAAAAAAACTTTCTAGACTGTGAGATCAAAGTCTCATTTGCCCAGTAATTTCACTAGCTACAATGCCCTTCAAACCGGAACACAGTAGTATTTGCACTACTGCTTGGCGAACTTTGCAGAAAAGTCCTACCACCTAGTGAAACACATGTTATTGTTTTACCACGCTATTACAGGATGCTGTGGCTCACCCTCCCTTTTTTTTCTTTTTTCCCATTGTTTCACCTTTATTGATAACAAACTATCTTTTCTACAGACGGATCCTGTGAAACGCGACAACGTACCCAAATGCCTTAATTCAGGGCAACTGGTTCGAGAACTTTGTAAGGAGCTGCGGACGTTGGAGAAACGTGCCGCCACTGCGGCCAATAAGGACAAGGTAACGTCTATTTAAAAAAGGATTAGGTTTTATGTTTGACTGTAGGTAGTTATTCTTTTTTTAGGTATGTCCGTACACCGATTTCTGGACCTATTTATGTAATTTTTATTTTAGTATAAGAATCTTGTATTATTCCATGTAAATTTGGTAAAGATCTGATGACAATGGAACGCCTCAGTTAAGAAATGAAGGTATTTTGTATATATTACGATATTTTCTATTTTTATTGGTACAGGACTACAAACTAAAGAGCCACGCGTCACCGACAAAGCAAGCGAAAAAGCAAGCAACCCCCGCGAAAAAATCCCTCAAACTCACCCTTCCCAAGCCAATCATGCACATGGGCCAGAACGGGGAGTTCGAAGAGAAAATATACGCTGACAAGTTCTACATCGACGACAAAGAGGTCTTCCCTGAAAGATTCGTTCAAGAAATGAAATACGCTGAGGAGAAGTACATAGTCGAAGACAAATACATAGCCGATGGGAAGTACCTGGTCGACCTGAACGGGAAATACCTTGTGGACTCCAGCGGGAAGTATTTGGAAGACAATAGCGGGAAATATGTCGTAAATAATACTAAATATGTCGTGAATAACGGGAAATATGTGGTTGATAAGGAGGTGGGGAAGGATTATGTTTACCAGACGTACGAGGAGGTGCCTTATCAGACGGATTTCGTGGAGAGAGACAAGAAGACGGTTTTGAAGATCAAGTTGAAGTAAGTGGGTTATTGATGTACTAGCGATAATTGCAACTATAGAACATCATCATCATCATCATCAGCAGCCTATAGACATCTACTGCTGAACCTAGGCCTCCCCCACAGAGTGATACTTTGAGCGGCTGCTTGCCTCTTTCATCCGTCGGCTCGCCCTGGTTTTGACCAGGAGCTTTATTCGCTATGCAGCTTGAGATTCCTTGCCCATAATGCGTGACGTCATAACGTGCTCTAAACATAAACGTGGGACGATTTTTGACGCGTTTATATTTGACAATGGCATACAGATGAGCATTTTGCAACAGAACGATTCCATTCTTCGAAGATATCGTCTGAATGGTCATAGCGAATAAGGGCTCAGATCGTAGGTCCACCTAGTGGGGGTGCCTAGTCTTCCAGTTCGTGGTCGCCACTCGAGAACCTTTCTTCCCCATCAAACAACCGATGAGGCTATTGCTTTACTAGGTACATAATCTCCCCACAGCCCCCCCCAAGCGGTCCGGTGCGAGCCCCCCCCGTACCCCGCGGGGGGCGGGGAGTCCATCCTGAAGTCGCACCTGGTGCGCGGGCGCAGCACGCCGCACCAGCAGTGGACCATATCCAAGAAGGAGGGGGACTATCAACAGGTGAGTCGCATACGTTGGCCACTTCATCCAAATAACACTTTGGGAGCTCTCAAAAATTATAATGCAAGTTTGTCAGCAATTTAAATACTTAAATGTTATATTTTTAATGTCCTTTTATATAGACACTTTGTATGTACTCGACATTCGAAAGTGTACCTTCTTGTACCTAATTCAATAAATTATTATGTTTATCATCCTGAAGAGAAGTGAAGGGAGTACGTACGGTACGAAGCAGGTTCAAAAAGTGGTATTTACAACTGAGTGCTACCGTGCTTCGGAGGGCACGTTAAGTCGTCAGGCTAGGCGGTTGTCGTAAGACAATAGCCGTTAAGTCAAGTCAGAAGCCATTGCCTTTGTTTTAGTCTTTCTTCTTTACTGATGTAATCGAAGCTCTGGATAATAGTTTTCTTTTCTGCAGGCTTCTCAGTACTAAAACTGCATACAAAGTCATTATTCCTCTCTATAGGTGCTGTATACAAACGAACACCTTCAAACTGTGAGGAGTGACGACCCGGCTTATGGACCTGGTAAGTCTTACTAAGAACTACTTACTAAAAAGTTTAACTTCTATTCAAGTCTACGAAATATAATCCATTTTACTTAAAAGAATGCTTTATATCTATAATCTATCTACAACAGTATTATAAAGAGGAAAGATTTGATGGTTTGTTTATTTGTTTGTCTGTTTGCATTGAATAGGCTCCGAAACTACTGAACCGATTTGAAAAATTCTTTCATTGTTGGGGAGCTACACTATCCCCGGGTGATATAGGCTATATTATATTTAAAAAAATTAGGGATCCTTACTAAAACTCCAATAATATAACCCAAGGTGTAAAAAAATTACCTTAAATATTCTATCCATCGCATGCGTTGCGAAAACTATTATACCCATGCGAAGCCGGGGCGAGCCGCTAGTATGTTATAACTAGCTGACCCGCCCTGGCTTCGCACAGGTTAATTAGTTTTACGCCCTAACCCTGTCCGAGGGAAGAGAGAATCATCATCAGCCTGAAGACGTCTACTGCTACATAGGCTCTTGTATCCACCGGCTCCCCGCGGTTCTGTTGGCTTATAAAGTTTTGAGTAAGCTCAAAGTCGCGCAACGAGCTATAGAGAGAGCTATGCGCGGAGTTTCCCGGCGAGATAAGATCCGGAATGAGGAGATCCGCAGGAGAACTAAAATGACCGATGTAGCTTTTAGAATTAGCAAGTTGAAGAGAGAATGGAAAGGGAAAAAGGGAAGGTATGGATGAACCAACCTGATCGCCAAGTACCTACTTGATGCTTTAGAGTCCGTAGATCAAGCCAAGAGACTGATAGGTGATGAAAAGCTTGGTAACCTCGAAGTTGTTAAGTCTCGAACGCCGCTGTAAAGTTGCCTATCTGTCCACCTTCTATAGAATCCATTTCGGAGAGTATGCTCCTCAAGAGTTGTACGATTTGATCCCTCCTTCCCCTTTCCGCAACAGGACAAGTCGGAATTTTGGATATATGCTTCTAAATGTCATCCTTTCACAGTTGACATTCGGCGAATACGTACCAAATTACTTGGTTCCACTTTTATACTGCGTACTGCTAAGGAATGGAACTCGTTGCCATGCTCTGTGTTTCCTGAAACTTATAACCTGGGTGTCTTCAAGGCCAGAGTGAATAGGTACTTTCTAGATTTATGCTTTTGACTGGCCTGTCAGTTGGTAGTCAGCCTTCTGATCTATAGGTTGTAGGTTCGATTCTCACTCAGGGTAAACATTTGTGTGATGAACATAGATGTTTGTTCTGTGTCTGGGTGTTTATATTGTATTCTATGTTATGTGTATTTAAAAACAAAAATTATTTAAGTATTGTATCAGTTATCTGGTTCCCATAGTACAAGCTATGCTTAGTTTGGAGCCAGATGGCGCTGTGTGACATGTCCACACATAATTATTTATGTATGCTCCATCTTCAGTCACTCCGTCGCTTACCTTCAGCCGAGTTAGTAAGCAAACGTAAAAACAGAAAAATAAAACAGGTTTCTTCAGAAATATAATCAAAGTGTTGTGGTATTTAGGCATGTATTCAGCTGAAGACGTCCAGCAAGACTACCAATACTCGGAGACTGCAAAGCCCGGTTCATACCAACCAGAGTATGGCTACCAGCCCGCAGACATCTCCTACACTTACCAAAGATATGATGAACTGCCTGCCACCGTGCACCAGGTATGTAAACCCTTTTTTTCTATATGAACATATTCCCCTGATTTTTTCGTGTTACAGAAACTCAATTGACATTATTTCATGTTTTTTGAAAGTACCAAAATCCGGAAACCATTTCGATATTATCCTCTGAAGAGCTCATATAAAAAAAAACTAAATGATAATCGACGTGTGAAGCCTACATTGTGTCAGTGGCAGCCAAAAAATCTTCAATAATAGCGTTAATTTATCTTCTGGCTTCCTGCTAAAATGTTCATTTAGCCACACAGCACCTAAAATTAAAAAAAAAAATCTACAAAACTAAATAAGATTGCATGAAAAACAAAATACGTGTCGGTTATTTTTCAACGAACTTTAAAAAAAAGGGGGAATAAAACATCAATGTTGCCAGTTCACAAAACAGTCGATTTCGTTGTCATTACGTTAACAAAAATTACCAAGCTGTCAAATTAAACTTCCATAATATCTCCAGGGTGCGAGTTATCCATGTGCACCGGTAGAGCCTGCTGCTGACGGCGCTTACCATCACAACCACAACCAGCTGCCGACGTATGACGCAGCTATCGCGCAGCAATATGGCGCCGTCACTGCAGCGCCTGACACAGGATATGTGAGTCATTTCAGTTGTCCTCGTATCTCAGTTGGTACTTGGTAGTAGCCCTGCTTTCTGAACTAAAGGGTGTGCGTTCAATTCCTGCCTAGACAAAAATATAATTAATACAGTACGTTTGTTTATCGATATAAAATTTATTGTCTGTCTGTCCGTTCCTTTGAGCGCGCAGCATGTTATAACTATTAGGCAGATTTTGATGAAACTTGGTATGTTTTATAGCTAATTTTTTGAAATTACATATAGGGTACATTGTTTACAAAAACGGTCAAGTGCGGGTTGCACGAAGCAATAACAAAGTAATTTTTATGCAAGAACTTTATATTTGTATATAAGTATATCAAGGTTATTTATATACGGTACCTATTTCATTAGAAAGCCTTTAAAAGGAACATGTTTTTAAAATAATTTATAGAAAAAACTTCCGTCGATTTTTTCAGATAAATCAATATTTTCGGTGGGGTCAGCATTATCTTTTTTTTACTTATCAGCACAGTTTTATAAACTATGGTTAGTCATGATTAAAAAGTGACAGTAGAGTCAATCAGAGAGGGTGGTTTTATTCAATTAAACTCAAAAACTTATTAGTTATACCTGTATTTTTAGAAATCTGATGTAAAGTGCATAACGGGGAGATTTTCAAATTTATTTTACTTCGGAAGATAAAGTTGCCGAACTAATGTTACGCTTAAAAGAAGCCTGAAGCTGCGGTCACACCGGCCGGCGTGTCAAGTTGCGTTAGTGAAGCGTTAAAATTGGCCATTCGCTATTCATCGCTGTCCGTGTTCGTATACTGCCGCGTCGCGATTCTTGCGGGCAGTGATGGGTAGGTGGTACCTACTAGGTAAACAATAGTTTCGCTTCGCAGACTGAAGCTTAAGACCTGTGTAAGCATACCCTGTAAGGATTTGTGTAGGAACCAACCACCCTGTGCCGGTAGGTGGTGGAGGAGCCGAAGCCGACGGGCCCGCGGCGGTCGGAGCGGCCCGCGCGGCGCCGCGTCTCCAACACCTACGACTACTCCGACTGCGACCTCTACATCGACGACACGCCCGCGCCGCGCCGCCGCACGCCCGCGCGGCACAAGCATGCCGCGCGGCACGCACACGGTATGTACTCCGGCTGCGACCTCTACATCGACGACACGCCCGCGCCGCGCCGCCGCACGCCCGCGCGGCACAAGCATGCCGCGCGGCACGCACACGGTATGTACTCCGGCTGCGACCTCTACATCGACGACACGCCCGCGCCGCGCCGCCGCACGCCCGCGCGGCACAAGCATGCCGCGCGGCACGCACACGGTATGTACTCCGGCTGCGACCTCTACATCGACGACACGCCCGCGCCGCGCCGCCGCACGCCCGCGCGGCACAAGCATGCCGCGCGGCACGCACACGGTATGTACTCCGGCTGCGACCTCTACATCGACGACACGCCCGCGCCGCGCCGCCGCACGCCCGCGCGGCACAAGCATGCCGCGCGGCACGCACACGGTATGTACTCCGGCTGCGACCTCTACATCGACGACACGCCCGCGCCGCGCCGCCGCACGCCCGCGCGGCACAAGCATGCCGCGCGGCACGCACACGGTATGTACTCCGGCTGCGACCTCTACATCGACGACACGCCAAGCCGAGATAGAAAAAAAAATAGCTTATATATATACTGGATTCCGGAACTGGAGATCTGAAATGAGGAAATCTGCAAGAGCACTAAAGTGACCGATATAGCTTTGAGAATTAGCAAGTTGAAATGCCAATGGGCCACATTGCTCGTAGAACTGACAACCGATGAGGAAGAAAGGTTTTCGAGTGGCGACCACGAACCGGAAGACGAAGCGTAGGCTCCCCACTCGGTGGACCGACGATCTGGTCAAAACCGCGGGGAGCCGATGGATACAGGAGGCAAGCAGCCGCTCAACGTGGCGCTCTTTTTGGGGGAGGCCTATGTTCAGCAGTGGACGTCTTCAGACTGATGATGAACACATAGGCTACTTTTTTTAGCTGAAGGTGAAACTAAGCGGTTATTTTCTCTGGATAAAACCGCGGGGTGCGGCTAGTCCTATCCTACTAATATTATAAATCTTAGTATAATATTATAAATGCGAAAGTTTGTGTGTATAAATGTTTGTTGCCGTTAATCTCCATAACTACTGAACCAATTTTGATGAAATTTGTAATGAAGATACGCTGTATCAACACATAGGATACTTTTTATCCCCGGGTGTAACTGCGGGGCACTACTAGCAGTCAACGAAGAGTTTATCTATGTATCCCACTTCCAGCGTCGAGTAACGCCACGCAGCATGTAGCAGCGAGTGCATACAGGCCGCCGCCCGCGGCCGCGCCCGCTAACGGCATCGAGTCGCTCATACAGGCCTCCGTGCTGGCGGACGAACAACCGGTCAACGAGACGTGAGTATACACATGTAGGGAGCAGGAAAGGAGATGTGGGAATAGGCCTGCTATCTTTTATTGAATTTTTTTTTTTTCTTTTTTTGTTTTGTGTACCTATATATAAATAAATAAATAAATAAATTAATAATATTCCTCAAAAATTAACAGTCGTGTCAAAAATTAAATATCTCAAAAAGTGACAAAGTTCCAAGCATTTTAAAATACAGGATCAGAAAGAGACAGCTCAAACAATGCCATGAGATCAGTTTGTGGTCCTTCCTAATACCTCATTATTAAGCTGTTGTTGCTTTACATACAATCTCTTTGGCATGTGACGTCACAACGTGTGTTTTCATAGTAACTGTGGGGAAGCTCCACACGATCTCTGTTTTGCGAGAAAGGTACAGGCGATGCTTCCCCCCCCAAAAACTTTTTAAGATTATTATTCCGTGATTGATTTACCGATATTACTTATGCTTTCAATTATTGCATTCATTTTTAATTTAGTTTATGAAAATAATATTTACTTTTAAGAGCAGGGAACTAGTATATTGTTATTCACGGAGGGAAGAGAAGGGAAAGAGAAGTTAGGGGATTTAAATGTAGGCACGCCAATACTTGACACTTGAGCAATAGTTAAATTCATGAACACTTGAACAGTAAGAAGCTGGCTTTGGTTGAGGTTGTTAGTGTATTTAATTTGTTCAACTTCTGCATGGCTTTTTTCCGGTACCAATAGTGAAACTGAGTTTGATTTTACTAAAAATTGTGTCATTAATTTTACTAATTTTCCTTGGAAAACTTTCACTTAAACAATCATTTAATAAAATTGAAAAAAATAAACATCTAATAATAAGACCAAGATGATGAAGATGGTTTGACAGTTTTGCCGAATTCCTTATGGTTTCGGATGTTGCCACAGTCTCAGTTAAAAATACTAATACAATAGTTATTTGGATTAAGAAATGAAACTGATGGATTATTTTTTAATCTCCCGCTTTAGAAGGTGGACTTGCTATTTTAAAGTTAGTACTGAGTCCTGATGATAATGATGACGATCAAGATGTTGAAATTATGGTGAGAATGATTATGATTACGACTATGATAATGTCGATGGCTAAGATAATGATGACTATGATAATGACGATGATAATGATGACTATGATAATGTTTATGACGATGATAATAATGACTATAATAAAGGTGATGAAAATGATAATGACGATGATAACTCTGACTATGATAATGTTGATGACGATGATAATGATGACTATAATAAAGGCGATGAAAATGATAATGACGATGATAACTCTGACTATGATAATTACGAAGACGATGATAATGATGACTATAATATTATTATTGGCGATGATAATGGTGACGATGTTGGTTGTTCCAGTGAAGACGCAGCGGTGGCGGGCATGTTGAGTATCGGCGAGCAGCGCTACACGCCGCAGCGGAGCTTCGGGCTCGCCACGCCCACGCCCAGCGCTGGGGATACGCTCGATAGGTCCGTGGGGAACGTTCATCTAAATGTTTTCATTTTACCAGGTTTTTGCGCACCTTAGCGAAATCAACATTCTTACCCCAAGAAAATATAGTTTTGTTGTTCTTTCTTTGAGAATTTGTCATTGTTTTTAAAATAAACATTAACTTGTTTAGGCGACTTTAGGTTGCGTAACTAATTTGCCAAATATTTAGCAGTCACCGACTATTTAAACCTCCTTATAATATTCATTGACCGCGTGGTCCCGGTGGTGAGAGAATAGGACCACTCCATTCCCGTGGGTGCCGTAAGGGAATATCCAGGGAATGGCCAGCAGCTGTCTCCTCGGTACATTAAATGGTGATTATGGTAAACCCCTATGATGAGTATCCAAAATGGCGTTTATGGAGGAGGTCTGTGTTCCGCATTGGACGTATTCCGACTGTTGATACGACAAGTACTTCCAGCAAGGGTAACATGAGCCGTAAAAATCGACATATCAAGGTAGGTCTAGGTGGTAGGACTATTCTGCAAAGTTCGTCGAGGTAGGTACCACCGCTTTGCCAGTTATTCTGCCGCAAAGCAGTAGTGTGCAAGCACTACTGTGCTCCTGGTTAAAGGGCAGTGTAGCTAGTGACATTACTGGGCAAATGAGACTTTATGATCCGACCACTCAGTTTAGTAATCTTATTACTAGACTGTGTGAAGTCTCTGGATGACGTGCGCAGTGCAGTGTCACGCAAAACTATATTAATTTAGAGTTCCGAGTGATACTGCAATCTGTTATGGGCAGCCGTGATGCTTAACATCAGGCGAACGACTAAAGTCAAAGACACAAGTCACCACTACTCGACTAAGTTATTAAATTACATTAAAAAAAGTTTATGATGTGATCGTTCACTGGTCAAACGCTTCGAGAGAAGAAATATGTCGATTTTTATAGCTCATGCTACCCGTGCTGGCGGAAATCCAACCTTAGCTACTTACTTATAACCGTGTGGATCGTCCAACAGTAGCAGTAGCACGCCGGGCAGCAGCAAGCGCGTGCGCAAGCCTGCGCTGGCGGTCAGCTCGGCTGAGGATGAACTAGATGATGAGGACGTCTTCAAGGAGGTACATCGAGATGAGGAGTATGGTGAGTAGACGTGGAGTTCACTCCGCTCCGCCCTGAAAAACTGTTGCACAGCAGTTTTTCAAGGCGCTGTGTAAGCCCAAAATCAACAATAGCACTTTTCATGTTTGTCATGTCAAATAATCATATGAAGATAAAATAGAAAATAAAACGAAATACAGGAATGAGCGAACGAAACTTCTTCGTTCTAATGACACCAAAAATTACTTTACGAAGGAAATTCTCTTAGAAAAGGAGGCGATTAGTTGATGTGTATAATTTTAGAGCAGGAATATGAGGATTTTAAAGATTTGAAAATAATTAATTTAATATTTTTCTATGTTTTTTAGAAACATATTTGAGGCCTATAAAATCAAAGGCAGCTAAATCCAAGTCTGTCAAATAATAATCAGTAAGCTACAAAAATCGATAACTTTGTTCAGGTAGCTACATATTCTATATTTTAAGACAGATTTGTAAAGAATGTGAATATTAGAAATAATCTGACTTTTAATTAATAAAGCTTCCTGTATATTTGAGTACAAAGTATAGTTAACTCATTTTACGATATTATGGCGTTTAGCTGCCTTTGATTTTATAGGCCTCATTTTTACTTTTTCCTTTCCACATATTTGTTTGTGTAAAATCCTGCAATTTTTTTATTATTTCTTTGGTTCACAGTTTGGACGTAACACAAGAGTAATAACATCTAACAAAAAACGCAGTACATTCAGTTAAATAAAAAAAAGCTTAAACACATTCGGTTAAATTTGGTATAAACGCGTAACGCGTTTCTAACATAAGCTAATAATGCGTAAATAATGCGTATTAAACGCATTATTTTAAGACTACATTCGTCTTCTTTTTCTTTATTCTTTTTATTACATCAAAAGTGTAGTGTGAGTGAGGCAACAGTAGAAATGTCTGCTTGTACTGTGTGATATTGTTCCAGTGTACCCGTCGCTTGAGATGAGTTCGGACGAAGATGACGAGTGGACGGACACTACGCGGCGGCGGCGGAACAGTCGCAACAGGCATGATAAGGCCAAAACGGACAAGTAAGCGCTTATTTTTACTTATTTTATATCCGTTTGCACTAAAGTTTGCAATTGTCAATTTATGACTTAATCCAGACGGCCATAAGAGTTATTGTTTCAGCTGTTGTAATGTGTATTCTCCTGTTTGTTCTATAGTTAGTAAATCAATGAATGATAAATGAAACGGAAAAGTAAACATTAATACTAATATATACATAGTTTGACCTTTGTATAGTTCAGTAATATGTTGATCAACAATCAACACTTAAATTATTAAAAACATTTTTTTATGATTTCTATAGATTTCACAAATATTTCAAATAAATAGGTTAAAGAGAGTGGAACCAAAGATTGATCCTTGCGGCATCCCAAATTAAATTACTTTAGAAGTAGTAATAAATCTGTTTAAATTTATAGTTTTGCGTCGATTAGTGATGTAGGAAGTAAATAAATAAACGGCTCCTTTTTAATCTATGTTGTGTAAAGTTTGACGAGGAGAATAATGTGGTCCACCTGATCGAAAGCCTTGCTCGATTCTAAAAAAAATATGGGATCATAATATTTTTAAAGATTTGTTTACTTACAAAATTATTCTGTGGACATATAGTTTATGAATAAACGAGTGTTGATGGTGCGTGTTCATGTGTTATTATGGTGCATACATCAACAGCCTGAAGACGTTCACTGCTGAACATAAGCCTATCCATAAAACGCAATTATGGGCGCTTATTATTGGGGGGTTTGCCATAATCGCCACGCTTGGCAGTCGGCTTGGGAATCGCAGAATGTTTCGAGGAGAATCATCATCATCATCATCATCAACAGCCTGAAGACGTCCACTACTGAACATAAGCCTCTCCCAGAGCGCGCCACCTTGAGTGGCTGCTCGCCTCCTGCATCCATCGGCTCCCCGCGGCTTTCACCAGATCGTCGGTCCACCGAGTGGGGGGCCGACCTACGCTGCGTCTTCCGGTTCGTGGTCGCCGATCGAGAACCTTTCTTTCCCATCGGCATCGGTTGTCAGTTCTACGAGCGATGTGGCCTGTTCATTGCCATTTCAACTTGCCAATTCTAAGAGCTATATAGGTCACTTTAGTTCTCCTGTGGATCTCCTCATTCCGGAGCTTATCTCGCAGGTAACACCGAGCATAGCTCTCTCCATAGCTCGCTGCGTGACTTTAAGCTTACTAATGAGGTGAACAGTAAGAGACCATGTCTCAGTCGAGACATGGTCGTGGAGAATGCTGCTGCTTATTCCCTGGTCCTTAGCCGGCGCATCACGGTGCATGTTCACGTATCGTATTGTTTACCGCAGGGACGAGTCGTGGTCCCCGCGCGCGCGGCTGGGGCGGCTGGTGCCGCGCCTGCGCGGGCCGGCGCGGTGCGGCGTGCGCCGCGAGTGCGTGCGCGCCGCGCTGCACGCCGCCCAGCACCAGGTACGTGTCCCCCGGCCGGTGGTGCCGCGCCTGCGCGCCGCCCAGCACCAGGTACGTGTCCCCCGGCCGGTGGTGCCGCGCCTGCGCGCCGCCCAGCACCAGGTACGTGTCCCCCGGGCGGTGGTGCCGCGCCTGCGCGCCGCCCAGCACCAGGTACGTGTCCCCCGGGCGGTGGTGCCGCGCCTGCGCGCCGCCCAGCACCAGGTACGTGTCCCCCGGGCGGTGGTGCCGCGCCTGCGCGCCGCCCAGCACCAGGTACGTGTCCCCCGGCCGGTGGTGCCGCGCCTGCGCGCCGCCCAGCACCAGGTACGTGTCCCCCGGGCGGTGGTGCCGCGCCTGCGCGCCGCCCAGCACCAGGTACGTGTCCCCCGGGCGGTGGTGCCGCGCCTGCGCGCCGCCCAGCACCAGGTACGTGTCCCCCGGGCGGTGGTGCCGCGCCTGCGCGCCGCCCAGCACCAGGTACGTGTCCCCCGGGCGGTGGTGCCGCGCCTGCGCGCCGCCCAGCACCAGGTACGTGTCCCCCGGGCGGTGGTGCCGCGCCTGCGCGCCGCCCAGCACCAGGTACGTGTCCCCCGGGCGGTGGTGCCGCGCCTGCGCGCCGCCCAGCACCAGGTACGTGTCCCCCGGGCGGTGGTGCCGCGCCTGCGCGCCGCCCAGCACCAGGTACGTGTCCCCCGGGCGGTGGTGCCGCGCCTGCGCGCCGCCCAGCACCAGGTACGTGTCCCCCGGGCGGTGGTGCCGCGCCTGCGCGCCGCCCAGCACCAGGTACGTGTCCCCCGGGCGGTGGTGCCGCGCCTGCGCGCCGCCCAGCACCAGGTACGTGTCCCCCGGGCGGTGGTGCCGCGCCTGCGCGCCGCCCAGCACCAGGTACGTGTCCCCCGGCCGGTGGTGTGGCCTGTTCCTACCTCGCAAAACAGAGATCGTGTGAAGCTTCCTCATAGTTACTATGAAAGCACACGTTGTGACGTCACATGCCAAAGACACTGTAGGTAAACTATAAAGCTACCGCAGCTTAGTAATGAGGTACTATGAAGGACCAAGAACGACGTCACTGCATGTTCGAGCTATGCATGTTTCTATTTCTGTATTTTAAACTTCTTGTAATTTTTTGAGATATTTAATTTTTGTTTTCACGACTGTTTATTTTTTGAGGTATATTATTAATTTGTGCAATAAAAAAAATAGCAAGCAACTAACGAGCCTATTAAAAAGCATCCATAAGTAATTTTTTTTAGCTATTATTTACACAGTGTTTTTCATTGTCCCATGTTGTGTTTCAGAGCACAAAACGTGCGGCGGTACCAACAAAAAGCAAGCGGCCGCCGCCACCTCCGCCCAGCACGCCAAAAAATCAGAGTAAGTACCTGAACTGACATCTCACCTCTCTCATCATCATCATCATAAGTTTATCATCACATCCATACATTGGTATTCATCATCATCAACAGCCTGAACACGTCCACTGCTGAACACAGGGCCCCCACACAGCGCCAATTTAAGCGGAACCGCTACCAACCCCCAAAAAAGCAGTGTACTATTTAGCTGGCGTGTGGACCCGGTGTGCGAATAGAACCATCTCATCTCTTCCCGTGGGTGCCGTATTAAGAGCCGGCTAAGAGAAATATCCAGGGAATGGGCAGCAGCATTCTCCGCGGTGCATTAAATCTGCGATCACCAAGCCGCCTGCCACGAGTGGTATTATGGCAAATCCTCCCCTACGATAAACGTCTAAAGTGGCGTTTTATCGGGAAGGCATACTGTTCTACAGTGGACGTCTTCTGGCTCATGATGGAAAATAAAATTGTCAAACTAAATTTATCACAGAAATGAACGTTTCAGATAATTCAAGACTGAAAAAAGGTATGAAGACAGCGAAACAGCGTCTCGGGAAAATACTGAAAATACATAAAATGATATATTGATTTCGTAAAAATATAATATCTATTTGTATATCTTGTAGCTTAATTAGGTTACAGTGTTGGCAGTATGGGCGCTACAACTACACTGGCGTGATTTATGTGAAATATTGTTTCACAAAAACCTGCACGATCACGATTGTTATGTGACCGGTCACTCTCGCGATTTTTAGAAATAATTTCTTATTATATATCTTATCTTCTTACTCTTTAACACCTAGGTAATAAAAGATTCTGTATTCTACTTTTTAACATAAGATATAAAGTTGAAATTCGAATGCATATTTCTGGTTTCATTCAGCGACTGGTCGCGCTGTCCACTTGCATACTAATTCCAATTTTCATTTATTTGTGTTTAAGTTGAAACCCGAATACATAAAAATGGGTGGGACTTTTATGGGCGGCCGTGTTGCTTAACATCAGGTGAACGACTAGCTCGTCACGTCATTCAATCGCATAAAAAATAGAATCTGCTATTGTATTACAAAATTACAAATAGTTTTGACTAGGATTATTTTAGCGCTTAGGTCGTTTGTAATTTATTTGATTTTTTTTCGGAAGTTTTTCATAGTTCCCATACTGCGAGCAGACTGTAGCGACGCGACGGATGTTTTTACGAATATTTTGTATGTGTGTTTAGCACGGACCAATGTTGAGGACGGCTATGCTAATGTCTATGATTTATTAGGTGTAATGTTAGGGCGGGTGCATACTTTAGCAATTTGACATAAATCTGACGAAAACATAACTGATCACAACAAATTGACAAAAATATTTAATTTATCTCTTCCAGTTACAAGCATGTTTTGATTTATGGAGAATCATTTATCAAAAGATGAATACTAATTCTGATTTTGTATTTCCTTACAATGAAATCTTATTAAAAATAGCACATGCGTTTTTCAATGCAGTTTCAGATTCTACGTCATATTTTTGCAGCAATGTAATTAATCCCTCTATCTAAAATAAATTTTTATAATTAACGATTAAAATAAAGGGATGTAATAATATGTTTATTTTTTTAAATCAGATTATAATTTTTTACAAAATTTTCGAAATATTGTAAAATTAATAATATTGCTAAAGGATGCACTAAATAAAGATTATTGAAGTTTCCTTCTGGAATTGCCTTAAACTACCCAGTGATAATGTTCTAATTGTAGTCTGCATTATCACTAATTCTTCAGCGTTTTATAGAAAAAATGTAGCTCGGGTACAAAACTTATTAAATATAATCATTGACATGTAGTCTATAAATTATAAAGGCAGGTATAAGAACATTTTTATAAAAAAAAACTACGAGTAAGTGCAATATTTATGGTTAAAAATGTTTGTCACACAAGCGTTTATTTGCAGCAATCCGTCAGTTAGTATGAAAAAAAATCTGAAAAATTATTCAAGAATATGATAAGTAAATATCTTTCTAAGAATCATTTACCTCTTAGCAAGTGTGTGCCTAGCTTTATATGAAATAATTTGTAATTCTAATGAATTCGTTTTTTTTAAATTTTTTATTTGGACTTTGATGTTAGATTAATTAAAATTGGTTAATTCATAATTATTTAGATCTTAAGTCTGATAAAAATCTTTCAACATCGGCCATTTTGTGGGATTATATTGACTTTATTTGCATAATAAACGGGTAGCTATCTTACGTATTAAAACTGTTCTATAAATCTTTAGATTTACTACTACCAAACTGAAACTGTAAAATTAACAATTTTACAAAACTAATCTAACAAACCACTACCAGTAAGCAAAGTGCCCAAAATGCGGGCAGCAATGCCACGTGGAATACATTATTTTGACAAACTGAAACGTAATTAATTTGAAAATATTTATGATATTATACTGGGTGTAATTGAATTGATTTGCATCCTTTGAAACTAGGTACCTACTACTGTCACTGGTGAAGAGTTACCAAAATTTTTGAAATCTATCGGTTTGGTATTAATTTATAATAACTCCAAAAATGGGATAACTTACACTACAACTTACAACTTACTCAACTGCTACAGTACAAAATTAAACGAAAATAATTGTGTACTGTTTTTAATTATTACATACAAGGTTAGAAACATTGCACAGTATCAAAATCTTTCGTGCCAACTACGTAAGGCGCCGGCAATATTCATAATATTCAATAAATAATATTTTCATTTGCTCTCTTTACTCTTTAATAATCATCAATAAATGATGTACTGTCATGTACCCAATCTATGCTAATGAATTAAATTGCACCCTGTATATCTTGTTTCAATTATTTAATTTTTTATTTTGCTATTATAACCAAAATTGTCCAACACGTTAGTGTTAGTCGACGCTTAACATCAGGTGAATGAAAAGCTCGTCACGTCATTTAAATAAACATATATTGTTGAAAGTTTTTCATTGGACTAGTATCAAAATTTAGCTGTTTGTTGACGGATCTGATTAATTTACGGTTTTCGAGTATAATTACTTTATTATTAGGCATAGGCTTAAAACTAATTAAATTGTTTATCGTTGTTTCACTACATTCTTCGGCCTTGGCACGGTATTATGAAATTTTGAGGTTAATAATTTTTTTTCTATTACTTATATAAAAATTAATAATATGTTATATAACTCATACATAGGAAAGGATTTCTAAAAAAAAAAAAATTAAGCAAGTCTCATCTTCACCCAATAAATGTCTTATTATCGTTTCACGCCAGATTTTTTCACTTCAATCATTCTAAAAGACAAATATTTCACTTATTTTATTACTAAATAGGATACCCACCTTCTTATCGAAATGTAAATAGGATAAAATTGCAAAAAGTTTAAAAAAAATTTATCAAAATCATTGCTTTAGCTCTAATCGTATTTTTGTTATGTTTTTTTTAGTGATAGTAGAATTAAGATCGAGTTTTGAAAATGTTATTTTTTTGTTGCGTCGAGTGATTGTGAGGGTAATATCGTATTTTTAAATAGTTTTTTTTAGTGATAAAACTGCATTCATGGAAACACTTAGTTCAATCCACAGATAACTCCCAATATATACCGCATGAAAGACGACGACCGCGCACCACGCATTGGCGTAAATGGTTCTATATAAATCGCCGCTTCGCAGCACGGCCTTAGTTTCGACCAAGTATTAGAGTTCATTATTAGGGCGTCATTCGAAACAGCCAATAATAGCGCATTGGCTCCAGTCTCCGCAACCCGCGCCTTCTTCCAGTTTTGGTGAGCTAGGATCCGAATAAAAATCCCGTAATGCGGTATCTATTGGGGGTTGTCTGTGGTTCAATCTGATCTCCATTTGTTTCCTATAAAAAACATAACATGTTTTTGTATTTACAAATATCATTTTTGTATAATATGTTAGCTGCAATTGTATTACACCAAAATTTAGACGTATTTATTTGTTAGAAATCTAAAATAACATAACGTCTTCATATTTTAAATTATGAAATGGCTCACAAGAAAGTTTTTCGTCACTCTGCAAGTGTACCGATTTATTTTTCTAGATAATATCTAATTCTTACTTAATAATATATAAAAGTTAAACGTTGTTTTTTGTATGTTCTTTTGTTTTGGCTTCCAATAATTTTATCCCGGAAATATTGAAACGCCCAGCGGAGAAAAAGAGAAGTTGTGGAAGAAGCTTGTGCTCTCTAGTCGTCTCATACCCTCTTACTAAAAAATCTGTGTAACAATGGATTAGCTACTCGGTGTTTTGTGTTGTTTTATCTTAAAAAATAACGGGTTATAAAGCTCATTGGCGACGATAAATTAGTATAGGCTAAATTCCAAAGCCTTGAACAGCGGCGTAAGGTTGCCAGCCTATAAGTTTTTTACAAGCTGCACTTCGGAGAGTGTGCGATGGAATTGCACAACTTAATTCCCCCATCCCCGATTTACCATCGTACAACTAGACGCACGGAAACATGGCATCAGTATATGGTAGAAATTCCTCGAATATGTACAAAGCGTTTTGATTCCTCGTTTATAATTCGGACAGCAAAGGGATAGAACCTTACCAGCGTCATCGTTTCCTGACAAATATAATCTGGGAGTTTTTAAGGCTAGACTGAACCGGTATTTTCTATGCAATCATGCTCCATCGTCGACCGCGTCGTCACTTACCTACCATCAGGTGAGACCGTGGTCAAATGTTAGCCTATCGATGATAAAAAAAAAACAGAATTGAAGAGACAAAACTAAAAATAACTATTCTTTATCTACACAATGTTTATTAGTAAGGGGGGTATATGTTTTGACAAATAAATACACCTAAATAAATTGCATCTGGATTCGTTTTAACGCTTGTTCTCATAAAAAAAAACAGGGTGTTCGTTTCAGTGTGAAAATCACATAACGTTAGATATTAAGGTGTTTTATAAACGTCGATTATATGTACATTTTTATGTATTACAAGATAACAAAACACATTGTATGCAGATATATGTATACAAACGATACAAAAATAGCGCCTTTTTGTATTTTATTTGATGTCACGTCAAAGTGCGACGCTTCTTTGAACGCGATGAAATACATGCAGTATCGAAACTTGCGCTATAAAATGATTCGGTATTAGGCTTAAGAATATAACTGTCTCACTCTCGCCACTTCGTCGGATTGGGATAGCGATATAAATGTCAGCTATTTTCAGAGCTCTTCTTTATTGGTGTTAGTTATACCTTTTTACAGAAATCTAAATGATAACCTTATGAATATTGACAAAAATATAATTGACAATATATATATTGAATGGAATAAAAACAGTTTTACATAGAGGCAAATATATTAGGGCTCTGGCGAGGCAACAAAATTACACAGACAGAATACTATGAAGTTTACGTGGTGCTTCTCCAGCTGGGTTAGCATGGACGGTAGACAAAATTGTCTTTCCCCGTTTTACGTCATTTTCTTCATACTTGCTTGGAGTAAAACCGGAGAAAGACAGTTTTGTCTACCGGCCGTGCTAACCCTACAGGACTACTTGTTGCCCCTTACTGTACTAAACTTTGTAAGAGCGGGACTCCCATGTGAACATACCTACTTAATAATATTTATGTATACCTTTATCATAGAAAATGAAAAAGAGCATCAGAAGAACGTCTTTCTAATACGTGCAGATATCAGTTTAATAAATAATCTTAATTATCAATAGAAATAACCCAAAGAAAGTAATTTTCTTTGCACAATGCGTAGAATAAAATCAACGCCTTGCTAAATGTGTACGCAATACAAACAGTAAGGGCACTACGATTAACGGTTTGAAATCTGCACAGAGCAATGTCATTTTATGCCCTCTCATACATTTTATTATATATTTCTCACGAATATGTATGATTTTTGCCGTTACTGTTCGTATAGTGGCATGAAAAAATATATAATAATTTTTAAGTAGGATATTCGTTTTTCAAGACCAAAAGTAAACTTTTCATTTCCACCAAACCCTGACATATCCATACTGTTTATATATTGAAGAACGGATATCCAGTGCGGATGGTATGTGTAGATGTAATGTAACACAATATATTGTAAATTATGAATAATGGGTGTATGTATGAATATTAATGTGGAAGAGAAATGAAATACTAGACGTACAGACACATATGTTTTGTTTTATTTATATTCTAGTTTCTAGACATCCCGAATAGAATGTAAATAGTTTACTGAAGTGTCTCGGATATTGCATGGACATTGGACGAAATAGTTATAAGCACTCACTCTCCCGGAAGAAATCTATATGGTTTCTCAAAAGGATGTTTTAAGATGTACCTTTCAGAGCATTAGGCTATAATATACTCTGTAATTGACATCATTGAAAATGTTGCATAGCAACATTTTGTGATCCTACAAAAGCCTTTGATTGTGTGGACCACAATATTCTCTTAGGTCTTATCTTAGGTAAAGTTGTATTCTATATGTACTAGAATTGATGAGTTTACCTTGTCTATAAAGATAGATGTTTGCCTATGTCAATGCTTAGTTTTCATACTATTGGAAGCCTCGTTAAATGTGGGATTACCACAGGGATCAATTTTAGGCCCGTTACTCTTTTTAGTTTAAATTGTATAAACTACCAACAGTTTTTTGTCATCGGGTAGTCCTGGTTAGCGGCAAACAAATAGATCATACCTACGTAAGTGACCTCTTGCAGACATTGAGTGCATCTCCAGTAATAAGTAATAAGGTAGAGTTATTGTTTTAATTAATAACGCAATTTTACAGTGATAATAGGTAATTGCATTTATGGCAATAACTAGCTGCTGCCCGCGGTTTCGCATGCGTAGGTTATCGCGATATTAAGTAGGTAGGATTCTATGTCCTACCCCAAAGTTCATATTAAACTAATATCGTATTATATTCGTATTTTTAACATTATGGATTGTATTTTCCATATTTGTTTGATCGTTTTATTTCGTCCATGGTACTTATGATCTTTTCAATATGTTACAGTTGACCAGAAACTTGCCCCCGCAGCGTAGGTAACATTACCTATTTAGTAAAATGTGAGCCCCAGCTTTACACGTAAGTAGTACTACTGATATTATTAAAATTATATAATGTAGTAATATACCTATATTACTATTTATTTCACGTTTAGGGGATGATTTTTGAAACAAGTACCTACGTACCTACGTGTCCTGCAGGTACCTATGCCAAGTTTTCTATTAAAGTACAACACAGTAATAGATACTTTATTGTTATTGAACACCAATGAACAAAAAAGTGCGTTTCGTGTTTTTTTAAATTGTAAATATAATAAAAAAAAACCATTATCATCATTATCATTATTTTAATCATTTTTTAAATTTGTATTTGTATGGAACAATAGAATCTGATAAAATCGTCCGCAGGTATTAATGACCGATTCTCGGCTTAATAATGTTTAATCAAATCTAAAGTAGGTAATCATATTAATCCATTGATTACTTATTATGATTAACTATACTTACTAGGTACTTACGTGGATCACAAAGCATCAATATGCAACAGTCGTAAGTATCCATTTAAATCAAAAAATCCCACTTTTTATTTATTTTTAATTACTTATTGCAGAGATAAAAATCTGTAGCAGTGAAATTGCTGAATTATTTTTGATAATTCAAACCAGGAATCAAGATTGCGAAAGCAGTAATCAGATAAATATAAAGCAAAACAAGCGGATTCTTATCATAATTTTTATTTTTAGGAGTGCCGATCATTATATAATATAGCATTTGAAATGAATATACTAATTCAAATTCAAATGTTTATTGCATTCCACAATGTTACAAAAGAAGACGGTTTAATAATATATATAATGGTTAAGATCATTATGGACCCTGTTGGGCACAACAATATTATGTTAGAGGAGAGGAGGACATTAATAAATACTTAACTATACTGTGTTCCATAATCTTAGATTTTTTTATGTAAACGAAGGGGATAACAGTGCAATAAATATATTTTATAATAGTAGTTTACCATATTTAACCAAAACAGCGTTCAATAATTTTTTTCTGGTCGTAATCTGATCAACTATAAAATTATAATCGTTTTGTACTTTTTTTTATTTTTTTTATTTTTATTTATATATAGGTACACAAAACAAATTACAATCAACGACTTATTCCAAATAGGTAAATATACTAACAAATCTGTTCTGGATTGTAGCTTAAACTATGTGTACACAGAAAAAATATAAATTACACAATCACTCCCGAGACATGCAAATGAAATGTACTATCTATTTTAACGTAACATCTGTTCTATAGAATGTTATGATAAAGGAAATATTTTTTGATAGAAAATATTTTATTATACTGGTAAGACTGTAGAGGTTCTAAACATTTTCAAGAGAACATTTCTGCCGCCATCATTTCCTTTCATTCGTTTTTGTTTTCTCGAACGCAAATGTTCTTCTCTCTGCGTTTGTGAAATTTTATTGTGATTTTTTTTGTAAACTGGTTGGTTATTGTTATTATTTATTTATTTATTTATTTATTTATTTATATATAGGTACACAAAACAAATAATTAAGCGAGCAGCAGCCGAGGATCTTAAAAAAAACCAAAATTCAAAAGCAACTAATTTAATTTTAAATCAAAATTACAGTAAAATATTCTAAGTTAAAACTAAGTAATGCACTCAGGTCAATGTGAGAACCAAAAGTGACGCGCGGCTCCACGTCGGTGTCGGCTTCCAGCGCGGTGTCGCCATCCCGCTGAATCGGCACCTTGATTCTTGTTACCCGCGCCTTGTGCAATAAGTATGTCACGCTATCATTGCACTTTACGTTGTTGAGCAATATGTAATTCCTCCATCCCTAAATCAGCAACTATTTTCCAACTTTTAGTGAAAATGTTGCTGGAAAATCTGTAGGGTTTTCAGGGTCTTCGTATACATGCTTCGCAGGTTTCTTGTTATCTGGTGGTTGAGGCGTTTCGGGTTTGCATAAGTTGAGTCGTCGTAACATTATGACCAGTGCTAGTGTAAATGCACTGATTAGTACCACGTAGAAGGGCACAGTGGTATGGTATAATATGTCTGACGTCACATCTCGTTCTAGGTTCGGCTGCATCATGACTTGGTTGTAAGCATTATGTAGTTTTCTCAGGTCGACGGACTGCAGCATCAGCTTGTGCGGTGATGTGCGTTCTTGTTCGAAGTTGTATGAGATGCCAGTGATTACCAAGGGCTGGCCATGTGCTTGGTTATTCTCATTGACTATGGTGAACTCTGACGTCATCACGGTGCAGTTTACGGGTACTGTGACTAGGTAGCTGCCTTTAAGTTGCTTGTATTCCTCTCTTCCACATTGCAGATGTATTTTTGTTGAGTGAGGGAATGACAGGACGTAGGTTTTGTCGTCCAGCTGCTCCATGGCTTCATTCTTCAATATTACAGTGGTCAGGTTGCAAGTGTCTCCTATGGTGTGGTTGACGACGAAATCTCGAGCGCAATCTTGCTGGTTGTTCATCCTTTTGATAGTGTCCCTCACGCAGAGGTACTGCTTATCTACCTTCGGGCATTCAGCCTCCATGTACGCGTACGCTTCCCTATTGGTTGCGATGAATGGATGGGGTGGAATGAGGATTTGGTTATAACTATTCGGAGCTATAGAGAGTTTATAAAAATCGAACTTTTCTGCACTAACTATCGGTATTTTGAAAACTATGACGATCTGTTTTTCCATAAAGTAGGACCCAGGTTTTATTACACTATAATAATCGCGTAAATCTAAACTTAACAACCTACTATCTCCGTATACTATCCGAAGTCTATCTATCATTTTACCTAACGTATCTATATCTACCATAGAATGGTGCGTGCTTAATGCGCGCACAAGAGCTAAAATGTTTTCTATCCTAATTATTTCTTCTAATAAATCGTCTACATTTTCGGTTATAATAGTCAGCAATTGAGCAAACCGAGCATATTTTACTAAGCTAGTATCTTTATACGCGTTGCTGTCTAACAAAAGTTCCAACGTGGAATTAATCGACTGCTGGTTTCTAACTAACTGGTCGATGACGTCATTATGTTGCGTCATCCATTCTTTACTAAGGCTTATATGAGCGTTGAATTCGGTTATGATTTTGTCCTGATTTTTATTTAAGCTTTTAATCGCGTTATCAAATTTAATTGCATCCTGATAATCCAAGTTGCCTGTTATACTTTTAACTACGGATCCTAATCCATCGATTAGGCCTCTTTTAGAACGGGTAGGCTCCAGTCCTTTTAAGTGAATTAAAACCTTATTAATTTTATGCGATAAGTAATTAATTTGGAGCTCGTATAAAGCAAACGTGTCATTGTTAAGTCTGTGTTCAAATTCTAATAACTGTTCCCTAACTGCGGTCGCTTTGTTTTCTATATCGTCTATCTGAATATACTGTAGGAAACTGTGGTAATGCGTGACTAAACGAGTCGGTCCTAGTTTGTAGGGTAGAAGTCCCGGACCGTCGTTAAGACTCTCAAGTCTTATCTCCTGCGTGTGAGCAAGATGCGCCAGCATCATCAGCAGAATTCTGAAACAATTTGGCGCTATTAGGCACTCGCTTAAGGCGAGCTTTGGCCACGGGGCCGCGTTTCCGTGAGGTGTATATATGAATGGGTAGGTTGGCGAGTACGGTATCCTTAGTATACCTTGGTGCCAACTTCTGACGGCTAGCGAGCGGATTCTTAACAAAGATTTGCTGTTCAGGTTCATATTGTATCTCTGGTTCCCTGTCCCTGTTCCTATTTTCTATCAGAACCGTACGGTTATGCAGAGCAGATTCGTTAATGATCTCATAGACCAGTTTCATCTGATCCCTGTGGGTCTGAGTGTATTGTTGTAGTAAATGTTGTGTCAAATCTATGCTAACTGGATCTCTCGGATCAAAGTGGCCTGTAATTATGTCAAACGGTCTGCACTTGGTAAAGCTGTGGACCGAGCTATTGTAAGCTATAATCGCATATGGTACTAAGTTCGCTACCGGTTCGTCTTTACGCTGTAACTTGAGAAGTCGCAGATGTTCGAGTAAAGTCGAATGGAATCGTTCTATGATCCCGTTGTCATTGGGTGAGTGTGGAAGTACTTTGTGGTGATTGACGCTGTGTGTACGTAGAAATTCTAAGAACAGCTGATTACTGAATTCCGGGCCGTTATCGGTGACTATAGTTAGAGGTAATCCGTGGTGTGTACTATACTTTAATAACGCTTGTAGGACGCTGATAGCGGTGCCATCACGGAAATGATAGGCCTGACCGTACTTTGAAAATACATCAACGAATGTAACGTATTTTTCGCTATCTATTGTAAGTAGGTCCATATGTACTATCTCAAGTGGTTTACTAGGCGGCGGCACGATATTAAATCGTTGTTGGATGGGATTGCGGTCGTATTTCCCTTGGCCGCACACAGTGCATTCGTTAATGAATTTAGTGATTTGTTCGTTCATTTTTGGCCAGTAATATTTTTTAGAAAGGGATAGGTAGCATTCGTTAATGCCTCTATGGTTCGTCTTGCCGTCATGATAGTGCCTAATTATTTCCTGCTGCCTAAGATACGGTTTAACGTTCTCGAGTTCGTGTTTCGTTAGGACAAGGTTCATGGCGGAACTTTTAAAATTATTTTGTATGACAGGTATTATAGAATACATGCCTAAAGGCGGGTCGATTAAAATTCCGGTTTTAATTTTTGGGGTGACATATTCTTTAATAGCGTTAATAACATCCTGTTCTAAGTTGGATTCTGTAACTTGTATAGAAACGCGTGTGTGAGTATCAAACGGCTTTGATACTGCAGGTCGTCTTTTAACGTCACTAACAATCGAAAAAACTAACTGGCGGTGGAACTTATTTAGCGGTTCGTCGCTAATAGGAACTTCCAGTATAGGATTTTCCTGGCTGGTGTGTACCGTAACGGTTGTAGAGCCGTTATCTTGTACTGGCTGTTCCGAGGGATTCACTATGAGTGAGTTAGTCTCTTCATTGTGTATTTCTATGCGAGATAAAGCATCTGCGTTCGTATTTGCTTTACCTTTCTTGTACACTACTGTGAAGTTGTATTCACTGAGCTTTAAGCGCCATCGGGTAAGCCGTGAGTTGGGCTCTTTTAGGCTCATGATCCACTGCAACGGTTTGTGGTCGGTAAGTATTTTAAATTTTCGACCGAAGAGGTAGGGTCTAAAATACTTTGTGGCCCAAACTATTGCTAGGAGCTCCTTCTCGATGGTACTATAGTTGAGCTCACTATCATTCAGTGTACGAGAGGCATAAGAAATAGGCTTATCAGAGCCGACTGGTCCCTGAGATAGAATAGCGCCTATAGCTACGTTGGACGCGTCCGTGGTAAGGATAAACTCCTTGTCGAAATCAGGGTATTGGAGTATCGGATCATTTGTTAACAGAGTTTTGCACATCTCGAAACTTTTGACGTACTCGGGATCGAAAGTTATCTTTTTACCTTTCTTGAGGCACTGAGTCAATGGTTTCGTGATTCGCGCAAAGTCTGGTATGAATTTCCGATAGTATCCGAGTAAGCCAAGAAATTGTTTAATTTCTTTTGGCGTTTTGGGGATCGGATACTTCTCGATCGCTGCTATCTTATCCGGGTTGGGCTTCACTCCTTCTCTGCTAATGACATGACCTAAGAAAGCCGTTTCCAACTTTAAAAATTCGGTCTTGTTCATTTGTATTTTGAAGTTGGATTCTCTGAGCCTTTGGAACACTTTCTCCAAGTTGGTCATGTGTTCTTGCAAGGAGGTGCTGAACACGATAATATCATCGAGATAGACCAGGCAGATCTGGTTCTGGAGACCTCTGAGGATATTATCCATCACCCTTTGGAATGTAGATGGTGCGTTCTTTAAGCCCATCGGCATTCTAAGGAATTCAAAGTGGCCATGTTCCACATTGAATGCCGTCTTAGGAATGTCGATAGGGTCCATTTCTACCTGGTGGAACCCACTGGCCAGGTCTAGGGTAGTGAAGTATTGGCACTTCCCTAACTTATCCAGAACATCCGTGATGTTCGGGATAGGGTACTTGTCGTCTGTGGTTTTTTCATTAACTTTACGAAAATCAACCACTAGACGCCACTTTGGTTTCCCTGAGGGGTCCGCCTTCTTGGGAACTATCCAAATTGGTGAGCTCCACGCTGATTCGGAAGGACGTATGATACCCTGGGCTAACATTTTGCTGATTTGTTCGCTGACTTCTTGTCGATGAACAAAAGGGTACCGATAACTCTTTGTATAAACCGGGGTTTCATCGGTTGTGCGAATACGATGTTTTATTTGATTGGTGAACGTTAAGTCTTCACCTTCAATATAAAAAACGTCCGCATACTTTGAACAAAGAGTTACTAGATTAGCCTTTTCTTCTTCGTTAAGATGTTCCGTACGAAGTCGCGATACGACGTCTTTAACTCGCGCCGGCGCGGGCGGTGCATCGGTTCGCGTGCACTCAATATTAAACAGCTCCGCGTGAGCCGGGCGGTCCAACGAGAAAACAACGTCATTTTCATTCGGGTTTTCGATCTCTAAATACCCTCTGTTCTGAGTTACGCTAGTAACGCATTCGTGAATAATACAGTTACACAGAATTTGTTCAGGAATGTAAACTTCGCCGTCGGACGTATCAATAGGTATCCGGGCTAATTTCGTACTTTTCGCCGGGATAATGTCCTCGTACAAATTAACATTCCGTGAATTGTATAACAAAATCGGATTCACCGCGTACTTGGTGTTTAAACGTAGCTCTTTTAGATCGATTTTTGCCTCCCATTTCGTAAGTAAATCGAGGCCGATCAGTCCGTCAAAATGATTATGGAACCTGTATACGAAAAGTTTTATAGGCTCGTTGTCGTTGATTTCGATAAAACACGGTACCGTTATCGAGTAATCGTTCTGACTAACTGCATGGACATTTGTGACCTCGAACGGATCGTAATCTAACTGCACGTGTGGATAGAAATTTTCTATAGCATCCGGGCTTAAAAAAGACTGATTCGCGCCGGTGTCAATAAGAAGTTTCAACGGTGGGTTCGAGATCTGGATAAATGGCAGCTGTCTTTGAGTCTGTAAATTTACTTCTATTTTGGCCTGTCTGATGCTGAAGCCTTCTGAAAATTTTCATGATGGCCTGGGGAAGGCTGCGTCTCAGAGGTTATGTCAGTAAAGTCGTGCACTTGGGCCGTCTCGGGGCCGTAGCTCTCAGGGTCAAAGTAACCGCTATAATCATGCGTGTCAGGGTAAGTCGGGTACTCGTAATAGTCAGGATAGTAATTTTGTTCATGTTCGTCGCAATAGACATAACCTGGGTAACCGTCATTAACACATTCGTTAAAATTCATTTCGCGGCTTTTAAAATAATTCGTAGGTGGCGGGTTGCCGTGTTTAGTCCAGTCATGTCCAGTAAGTCCCGTCGGTGGTAGCGCTCTAGGGGTGAAATGTTGTACTCCACTCATTGGCTTAGGACCAGAATTATGAGGAGCGTTACGAGGCGCCATACGGAATACATTACTACGCGCGCTATAATTCGGTGGCGGTGCGGCGAACATTTGCTGTGTACGTGTAGGCATTCTATATTGAGGATGATGCTGAGGGCCTGAGTTGAATCTGTATTGGTTATGTGGCTGAGTGAATTTAAACGCCTGAGGTGCTTGAGGTGGCGTAAATGCCGGCCTCTGACTAGCTGGTGGGAACATCATGTGTGGTGGAAGCTGAAAACCTTGCTTAGGAGGAGGAGGCATTTGAATTGAAGTCGGAGCTTTGACTGGTGGCTGAGCTTTATGCACTTCATTATTGCGCTGTTGTAAATATAATATATTGAGCTCTTCTTGTACGAATTCCAATGCCTTCTCTATAGTGGATGGTCTCATACACCTAATTCGAGAGCCGAGGGGCTCTTGTAATCCGCGTACAAACGCTTGCATAGTGAGCTTTCTATATAGCATGCGCTTCGACTCAATAGTAGTCGGGATAGTTTCATGCAAAGAAATGTATGTCATTATTGTACTGAATAAACTCTGACAATGGTCATAAAATTCCTGTGGGGTCTTGTGACCTTGTGTGGCTAGAGAAAGATCATTATACAATGCGGTTTCGTCCCTTTGGTCTGCAAAATTATTTATAAGGGAATCACGAATTCCTAGCCAGTTATCAGGGATGCCATTAGAGTTGATAATTGTGGCGGCGGGCCCAGTGATTTTATTTAAAATACCATTTAATAAACACAGGTTAGGTAAATTGCTACCGGGCTCATTACTCATATAAGTCGCAACAATTTGATCACATATATTAATAAATCTAGTTAATATGTTCGGATTTCCGTCGAAATCGGGAACTGGGCGTAAGGCCTTATAAATTACGTCTGGGTCGTAAGGCATTTTTGGATCACTTAAATCAAACAATGAAGTTAAATCAATTTCGTCTTCTATCTGCCTAATACTATCTAACTCTCTATTGCGGCGAGACTGACGCGATGCAGCCTCGCTGGCACCCTTATTTGTAGGGTGAAAAATTTTGAATAGATATAAGGATTAGAAATTAGGAAGGAAGCAACACAAAAAGAAAGTTTTGCGCACTTACAATTGCATTTCGGTTTCCTCCGCGTATCAATGGTCGGATACTCGTCCTCGGTGATGCGCCCGCGTAGATCCGGATTCCAGATGAAGACTCAGGAGCCTGCCAGCAGCACGAACGAAGTCTCGGCGATTTTTGGAGATTTTCGACCTTCGCGCACTGACTCTAGAATCCTACCGACTGCGCCAATTAAGCGAGCAGCAGCCGAGGATCTTAAAAAAAACCAAAATTCAAAAGCAACTAATTTAATTTTAAATCAAAATTACAGTAAAATATTCTAAGTTAAAACTAAGTAATGCACTCAGGTCAATGTGAGAACCAAAAGTGACGCGCGGCTCCACGTCGGTGTCGGCTTCCAGCGCGGTGTCGCCATCCCGCTGAATCGGCACCTTGATTCTTGTTACCCGCGCCTTGTGCAATAAGTATGTCACGCTATCATTGCACTTTACGTTGTTGAGCAATATGTAATTAAATTACAATCAACGACTTATTCCAAATAGGTAAATATACAAACATATTAGTGTTTAATTCGTTGTTGTTCCGTTTTTTTGTTAAGTTTGATCAACTTCTTCCGGAAAGTGCGCAAAATAGAGCCTCAGCCGGGTCCCTCGACCTCAAAGAACTTATGTAAAGAACAAAAAATCTGTCACCAGTCAAACAGCTTAATCAAAATAAAAATATTTTACACCACGGAAAAATGTTTTGTACAACTGGCATGTCACTTTGACAGTGACTTTTCGTGACATTTCTTTGTTTACATAAAATATCTAAGATTGTGGAACACAGTATAATTCCAAATACTAAAATACATCTACATATAATTATCACCATGGACACAACATAATATCAATTCCTGCTTTCTCCAAATTTGCTGCGCCCCACGCGGTCCATAATAAGCCTATATGTCCATAATAAGTTCATATCACTTAATTAATTTTATATTCCACACTGTGGAAGCAATAAATATCTGAGTTAAAATACTACAACAGGTATAAACGTAGGTATAATTTTTATTTCATTCCTCAGCCTTTTCTACTCATAATCTCATAGGTAGGACCCCTTTATAAGAAACATACAATCCTGAGATATCGAACAGTAACCTAATCATAAGCACAAATGAGAATGCCCAATTGCCCAACCGTGGACAAAAACTGGTAGAAGACATATCTATTTATAACCCATTCCGTTCAGCTACCAAGACCATTTTAACCTTGACATCTTCATCATCGTCCACTGTTTCTCTAAAACCGCCGTACGTGAAGTAATCCTCGATTTCTTGCAAAGTTCTGTCCTTTGTCTCCGGTAGCGTGAAGAAGAGAACCACTAACGCGAAGCCCATCGCACTTCCATAAACAGCAAAGGTTCCGTAGACCTTGACGCTGTCGAGCAAATGAGGAGTCAGTTTGAGTGCTGCCATTAAACCGAGAGACATGATAACCCCTGCCACTAGCGACCCTGCTCCTCTGTGAGCTAAAGGATACACCTCGCCTAATAAAGCCAAAGGTATCGGAGTACAGCCCAGATTGGCAAGGATAAAGTAAACGGCGAACAAGGCTATAGGTACAGTCGTATTTTTTGAAATGATGTCTTTGGAAGCCAAAAAGATGTATAAACAAACTGTCATGAGGACAAAGAGAGCACTGAAACCAGTGGAGAAGAGAAGAACACGCCGCTTCATCACTCTGACTAAGATTGAGGAGAACAAAGCACTGACCATGATGATCATATCAATGCATAACGTGAAGTAGAAAGATTGCGTCTTGTTTCCAGTTATTTCTTCGATAATCTGCAAGGCGTATGCGGGAAAAGTATGCCGGCCACACGTTTCTAACAAAATTGTTGAGAATAAAATAATAAAACTTGGTTTGAGAAAATCTTTTCGTGTAAACTTCTTTAAAAATTCTAGCAAATTTTCTAAGAAAGTTGTATCCTTGGGTGCATTCTTGAATCGATCCACCTGAGCTCGTATCAACTCTTCCAGCTCCCTAGAGGTAGTTTCGTCTTTCCCTCTAAGCCAATAGAATGCTGATTCACACCGCTCGTACTGTTGTCGCCCTGCCAGCCAAGAAGGGCTTTCTGGCCATGTCAAGATAATGAGAACGGAGACGCCACATGGTACCGTAGCCCACAAGGATATAGCTCTCCACGTGATGTAATTCCCCATGATATGCACCAGCATTCCTCCAATGCAGACAGCTGCAGTTTTAAGGTTCAAGAACATTCCTCTGTTCCCCGGACTGGTGTATTCTCCGATGGCGATGGCTCCTAAGGAAACTGTAGCTCCAGCGGTGATTCCTCCAAGAATACGGCCTGCCAAGAGCATTGGAACATTGGACGCGAAGTAAATTAGCACCCAACCAAAAATACCAGGCAAGACAACAATCCCATGAGCTATTTTTCGTCCGTAGACCTCCATTAGAACTGATGAAATAAGAAATCCTGGTAATGATGCTAGTCCTACCGAGGATGCTGCAATGGAAAGAAAGGAACCAATTTAATAATAGCGATCGGCCGGGAAATTGCCATGAAAATCCAAAATTGTATGTGTTAACAATATTATGCTAAAGATGACTTTATACTTGGTACTTGACAAGTCTATAATTTTACAGTCTAATAATCTTTTGAACATAAAATCATGTAAAGAGCCGGCTAAGAGAACATCCGGGGAATGGGCATCAGCATTCTCCTCGGTACATTTAAATCTTCTGCGTCTGACAAGACGCGCATGCCAAGCGTGTCATAAATTGTTGATACTTACATAGCCACGATGCTGTATGCAGACCAGCCCTGATGGGCGAGTCAGGGTCTGCAAGCGCTGGCAGCAGGGTGGTTGTGAAACTTAGCAGCATCCCCGTGCCTATTGAGTTTGTGAGAACTGCTGAAACCGTCCATGACTGCAACAACAGGTCACAAAAATTGTTTAATTTGGTCTGTCAATGACCACGGCCATTCTTTTGCTAATATTTTTTTGTATTGACTACCGTTACAGTAACCAAATTACCATTTATACTCGAGCAAAGAACTATAAATTGGTGTTACAGTGGGTATTTTGATCAGTAGTTAAGGTAACTAATAGTTAAAACTAACAAATTCTAAAGAGTTTTTAACCATCGGTTACCTTAACTATCGGTGAAAAACCCCACCCTAAGTACCCAAAATATAACAATCAACTGCAATAATAATGAAAACTAGCCAAGTGCAAGTCAGACTTGCGCACCGAGGATTACACTTGTTGGTTTATTTTTAAATTTATTGTCTTGACTAAACCTGATAGGTAACATTAATTTTGTGAGTATATTTATCAATTTCCTTGTAGAATATAAATACCTGCTTCCAAAACGGAGACACCATCATATTTCTTGACTAATTTCTTTGTTATTTCCAGTGTTCCTACTCCACTTTACTCCACCAACTGAGGTAGTCGACCACCTACCACAACGTCTCCGTAGCGGACCAATGACTGACAATGAATGACTTATCTGATAAGTGATAATTTGTTGGCAATATGCAGTGATTGATAAAACAAAATAATAGGAGCCTCAGGGCCGTATCTAGAACTGAATTCAGTCAAGGCACTCAATGTAGGTAGGTACATGGTTGGGCTGTAATGTCTATTTAATGAGCAAAGCGTTTACCTTGCTAGACAGAGAGATAACCTAACGTACTATGTAGGGGCACAGAATGCTGACGCGGCAGAAATGATGGCACGAGGCGACCGATACCTATTGTAATAATAATAGTTATTATAAGGTGGATCCGTGGAGGTGAGGCCTGGTGACCTGTGATACAGGCTGTTTATGCCTACATCAGGCACCAGTCCTTGCAACACAGGTTTACAATAATGTAGTAAATATTATTGTAATAATTGGATTAGTGTATAAGAATTTAATACTTTTGTAGGCCTAGGACTAGGTGGTAAGACTTTTCTGCAAAGTTCGTCTAGGTAGGTACCACCGCTTTGCCAGTTATTCTGCCGCCAAGCAGTAGTGTGCAAGCACTACTGTGTTCCGGTTTGAAGGGCATTGTAGCTAATGAAATTACTGGGCAAATGAGACTACGAACTGATCTCACAGTCTAGAAAACTTTTTTAGACTGATGTCTCAGGATGGCGTGCGCAGTGCGGAGTGTCACGCGAGACTTTAGTTTGGGTTCCGAGTGACACTGCAATCTGTTGGCGGCCGTGTCGCTTAACACCAGGCGAACGACTAGCTCATCACGTCATCCGTTTACATAAAAAAGCCTTTTTTGCAAGGAAAAAAAAACCATTTATTATTTAAGCATTTATTCTTTTGCTGTCCGAATTATAAATGAGGATTAAAACGCTTTGCACGTGCGTATGAGGAATTTCTTCCTTACACGGATGCTGCGCTCCCGTGCAGTGTGTAGTTGTACGATGATAAAATGGGGATGGGGGAAAGTTGTGCAATTCCATCGCACACGCCCCGAAATGCAGCTTGTAAAAAACCCATTAAAATCCGTGCCGTAATTTTAACCATTGATGCCTATTCCTATTTTACATAGTTGTTTAAGGTTGGGTTTTTTGGCCCGTAGTTAAGGTAACAAATTTTAACCATTGGTTAGAGTTTGTTAGAGTTTTTAACCGTTGGCTACCTTAACCATGGATCAAAAAATCCACCCTAAGGAAACAGACTCATACACGCTAAACGATACATGGTGATCTACCTAGCCATAGCCACCTATAAGTTACCTACTAGTATGTATAGGCTGGGTACTTGTACCTACGCGCCAAAATGAGCGTAAGTAATTATATGTTTAAAAATAAACGGTAAAAGCAAATAAGTCACATTAATCTATATTTATTTTATTAATGAAAAAGCTTTGCTTAATGATTAATTAAAGTTAATATCATCACAGACACAGTATTATTTTAATCTTAGTGTGGGTTTTTTAACCGTAGTTAATTAAGGTAACCAATGATTAGAATTTGTTAGTTTTTAACTATCGGTTACCTTAACTACGCATCAAATAACCCACCCTTACATCTAATTTAACTATACCTAACTAATCATATAAACTTCAATTTCATCACCGTTGTGAAGGAAAATGATAGAAGCGACTCCCTTCCACTTTTGCTCAAGAATCTTTGGACTCTCGAAACTCGGAGTGGTGAGTCAACAACAACCAGAACAAAACAATGACTTGTATCGAACTCGCAGGCATTATTACCCACGAATAAGCAAAAAATGGGAATGCATATTCCTCTTCACAAAAACCAGATATAATTCATCCCAAATCAGCTTAAGAGACCATTTTAACCTTAACATCGTCATCATCATCATCCACCCTTTTCCTATAACTGCCATATGTAAAGTAATCCTCGATTTCTTGCAAAGTTCTGTCCTTTGTCTCGGGCAGCGTGAAGAAGAGGACCACTAACGCAAAACCCATTACACTTCCATAAATAGCAAAGGTTCCATAGACCTTGATACTGAACAGTAAATAAGGGGTCAGTTGAAGTCCTGCCATTACCCCGAAGGACATGATAATCCCTGACACCAATGACCCTGCTCCTCTGTGAGCCAAGGGATACAGTTCGCCTAATAAAGCCAATGGTATCGGAGTACAGCCCAGATTGGCAAGGATGAAGTAAAGAGTAAACAAAGCTATAGGTACGGTGGTATTTTTTGAGATGATGTCTTTGGAAGCTAAAAGCATATAAGTACAAACTGTCATGAGGATAAAGAGAGCACTGAAACCAGTGGAGAAGAGAAGAACACGCCGCTTCATCACTCTGACTAAAATTGAAGAGAAAAAAGTACTAGCCATGATAATCAGATCAATGCCTAACGTGAAGTAGAAAGATTGCGTCTTGCTTCCAGTTATTTCTTCAATGATCTGCAAAGCATATGCCGGAAAAATGTGACGCCCGCATGTTTCTAACAAAATTAATGCAAATAAGAGAATAAAACAAGGTTTGAGGAAATCTTTTCGTGTAAACTTCTTGAAAAATTCCAGAAAATCTTCAAAGAATGTTGTATCTTTTGGTGAATTCTTGAATCGTTCCATCTGAGCTTGTATCAAGTCTTCCAGCTCCTTAGATGTCCTTTCGTCTTTCCCTCTCAGCCAATAGAATGCTAATTCACACCGCTCGAACTCTTGTCGCCCTGCTAGCCAAGAAGGGCTTTCTGGCCATGTCAGGTTAATGAGAAAGGAGACGCCATATGGCACCGTAGCCCACAAGGATATAGTTCTCCATGTGATGTAATTCCCCATCATATGCACCAGCATTCCTCCCATACAGACAGCTGCAGTTTTAAGGTTCAAAAACATTCCTCTGTTAACTGGACTGGTGTATTCTCCAATGGCGATGGCTCCTAAGGAAACTGTGCCCCCAGCAGTGATTCCTCCGAGCACTCGACCAATCATGAGCATTGGAATATTGGACGCGAAGTAAATCAGCGTCCAGCCAAAGAGCCCAGGCAAGATAACGAGCCCGTGAGCAATTTTTCTTCCATAGACTTCCATTAGAATTGAAGAAATAATGAAACCTGGTACCCCTGCTAGCCCCACTGATGATGCTGTGAATAAAATAAGTTGTTCTTAACAAACACGGACTACAAACAGTAAAAATTTTTATCATCATCAACAGCCTGCTGCTGAACATAGACCTCCCCCAGAGAGCGCCACTTTGCTCGCTTCCTGCATCCATTGACCTCCCGCGGTTTCACCAAATCGTCGGGGCTGGCCTACGCTGCGTCTTCCGGTTTGTGGTCGCCACTCAAGAACCTTTCTTCCTCATGGGTTGTCAGTTCTACGAGCGATGTGGCCTGCCCACTGCCGTTTCAACTTGCTAATTCTAATAGCTATATGCACTTTAGTTCTCCTGCGGATCTCCTCGTTCCGGAGCTTATCTCGCAGGGAAACACCGAGCACAGCTCTCTCCATAGCTCGTTGCGCGACTTTGACCTTACTAATGAGGCCAACAGTACCTAAGTAATAAGAGACCACGTTTCAGTTTCATAAGTCATCACTGGCAACACACACCGATTGAAAACCTTTGTTTTCAGGCTCTGCGGTATTTTGGACGAAAAGATAGGTCGAAACTTCCCGAACGCTGCCCAGCACATCTTTGTCGAAGTTGGACCTACCTAATTGGACAGTCTGTCCTATAGACATATTTGACGACAACTTCGAGAGTATCTTTCCCAACAATTACCGGATGATGTTTATCTATCTATGCTATTCTATACATATAATAAAACTGTAGAGATAAGAAAGTCTGTAATTGCAAGAGATCAAAAAAATTATCACACAGGTTGGCTTAAAATTAGCCGCTGATCACGTTAAGCCACCTTTTATACACTTTGTCTGTTTGTTTGTTTGTTTGTTTGTTCCAACTGAACTCCTAAAATACTGAATGGATTTTCATGCGGTTTTCATTAATGTGCTTAAAATAGGATATATTAAAATTGCCATATCGTTAAAAATAATTTGATGACAATTATTAAGATTTCATTACGAAACGAATCGGAGTTTTAAACAACAGGGCCGATTGATGCTTTTTTTGGCTACTAACGGTAAGATTTTTTTTCTTGTATTTTGGCTCCACACATAGTGTATTTAGTCAGTGTCAAGTATTGTAATTTCCATCGTGCTATGGAATATTTTACTCATACTCGTGATTCAGCACTTAATGCGTAAAACGCCACCAATTTTAAACATTAACACTAGAAAAAGTTTGGAAAAATAATACAATGCAACGACGTGAACTTTTCCGCGTTCCCGCCAAAAAAACCTAACGGTAAGTTGTAATTTACCACATGTTGTCACAGATTAGAAAAAAAAACAATCGACTATACTCTGTGCCACATGTTTATCTGGAGGCACAGAATAAAGAAAAAATCTCTGTGAATGGATATGACCAAAGAGTAATATTACCGCTACTCTAAGAGAATCAAAACAATTTCTAGGTTTTCTATTTATATTTTTACAGGTTGTTTAGCATTATAGAAGTTAAATAGATACATATACCAACAAATATTAAATAGTGTGAAAGTAGATGTTTTTTTTTAATATTTTGTTATTAGACGACATTTGTATTTAGCCAGTGATACGAAATATTTTATGAAAAATGTTTTAAAAGGGTACTTAGATATTTGGTAAGTATAATTATACATTATGGTAAGATCCTCGAATTAGCAACATGGCCGTACACGGCCATGTTGCTAAACCGAACGTTGCAACGTTATTTTATGTTATATTTATTTATATTATAACAGTTATATTATGTTTTTTAAGTTTTTGTGGAATAAATACCTTCCGGAGTTAAATGATCATAGTTAAAATATTTTAGGTCTGTATAGGCTTTTCAATGAACAATCTAAGCGGTCATATTCTCTTTGGAACAAATAGAGCAAAAAATGATTGGTTACTCGGTTGCTCCAAGAAGGTTAATTAGTTATCTAAGGTTTGGTTAATTGGTTATCTTTGGGTGTATTTATGCAATGAGAATTTAAACTTCTTAGGGGTATATGCTTGGCTCTGCGGACAAGTTGTAAAGTTTATTAGAATTTGGAAAGAACACAAAAAGTCTTTGAAACTGGACGTCTTCAGGATGTTGTTGTTGATTATGATGATGATGACGATGATAGCCGTATTTGAGTTAATTGATCATAGATATCAAATCAGAATGGAAATTTTTAGAGGAGTCCTTTGTCGAAGGACAAGCTGTTACAAAGAGAGGTTTAACCGGTGCCGATATTTTGAACGAAAATAAACATAACAAAAATAACAATAAAATATGGTAATGTTGAAATTGATTTGTACTACAAACAGCAATAAAGGATTATTTATTTATTATCAGTTTCAGCTTAATTCTTTCCGTTATTCCTAAAATAAGTAATGGTCTCGACAGATTCTTAGAAAAAATCAGACGGACAACAAAGTGATCTTACCTATAAGGGTTCCTTTATTTCAAAACTGTTACGGAACCCTTTAAATGAATCCTTCTTTGCAAAAGCGAACCTTTGTACACATGTTATTTTCTCACTCCCACCACTATGTTGAAAGTCCACCCTGGTACCAGTTCAATGCACCCTGGTACATACGAAATGATGACCTACATCGGGACCTTAATATAGAGGTTGTCGTCAAAGTTACTAAGAAGTACGCAGAAAGTCACCATTACAGACTTCACCATCACGTGAACGTCGAGGCAATCCAGCTGCTCGATCACACGGATATAGTTAGGAGATTGAAAAGAACAAAACCGTTTGAGTTAGTGTAGTGCCATAGTGTATTAAATGTTAGTATAGTGTAGTGTAGTGCAAAGAAGTGCTACCTAAAAAGAACACAAGAACAATGTGTCTTCGCCTTAATAGAGACAATAAGAAACGTGTTATTGGACACATTCTTAGATAATTTGATTGTAGAAGTTTAGGTTAAATTCAAATTACTCATTAGTCAAATAGATGGCTAGATTGTAATATAAATAGAGTGTTTAACAAGGCATTCTAGGAATAGGAAAAAAAACTATGTTGAAAGTGCAGTGGGAATGAGACAACGTGGAAAATAGCGGACATAATATAAATGTCAACTCTTTTTACACTGGCGTACGTAAGTACTTGTGATTGCTAATTATTATTAACAAAATTAATTATGCACGCATCGTATAGGTAAATGCGATACTCCAGCTGTAAAGTATGTATTTTATAAACTTATAATTGACACTGGCTAAATACTCAATTCGTATATTATGAAGCCAAACTTAAGGTAAAAAAAATATTTGGTGAATGCAACAAACATACTCTTTGCGAACGAAAAACGCGCGGATATGAAAAACTGACCAAAACTGCATCGTGTGTGATTGTTTTGTATTTTTCTAAGCTGCCTAATTAGTAGATAAGTATAGGTATACCTACTACCTAGACAAAATTTACTGGATCCTCTTATAAAGACTTGATCGGTTTTTATGGTGAAAACACAAGAACATCTGTTGAAGTGAAAATGACAAGGAAAAGATCGAACGTATCACTGGTATTTAGGTATACCATATAGAACTTTTATTAGTTAGATGCCTAGACCTAACGCATATTTAAAAAAACTAACGTCTAAGTCTGTGTTAGGTCTAAGTAGGTACATATTAAATTAAATATTGTACCTATGATTTGCAGTTTCTAACCCACTATTTTATCAATGTGTAGGTGATCGCGTGAAGAGCCATACCTACCTACTACCTAAACAACATTTTTACACGTGTGCTGCCTAATCTGCTAATACGTGCTGAGCTCGGAAAAGATTTAGTGGATTTTGTTGTTTGGTATATAGGAAATACATGAACTAAGCTATTATTAGACTACCTAAACGTAAGAATAACACAATACAAGCGTGTGAAGCCGCGGGCAAAAGCTACTATTAGGTAAATTTGTTCCAGAACTTACTTTTCTGTTCCTAATAACCGAATTAGTAAAAAAATATTATCTTTACCTATAGTCGCTTCAATTTATAATTACGCATTTGTGCAGATTCTTATTTCACAAAAAAAATTGTAGTCAGAAGCCTCTGGGCGGCCTAAAAATTCTGACACCAAGGCTGACCATCACTTGCTTATACGAGAAGAAGAAGAAGAAGAAAGATTTGTAACGTATTGAATAACACTTACATAGCCATGATGCTGTATTCAGATCAGCTCTGATGGGAGAGTCAGGGTCTGCAAGCGCCGGTAACAGGGTGGTGGTGAAACTCAGCAGCATCCCCTGGCCTATCATGTTTATGAGAACTGCTGAAACCGTCCATGACTGCAAAAACAATACGTAAAATCCAAGTTTATCTACTATAATAAATTCGCAATACGACTTTTATCATTGTGATGCCATATTTATAATTATGAATTTATTATCCTGAAGATAACTCGAAGGATTTTGGACATATAGATATTGGTTTGTGGACATATAGATAAGTAGATATACAATAATAATAACGCCCAACGATCACATACATAGATCCTGGACCATAACTAGGATTCCCTGTAGCTAGGGACCCAGGAACTACGAGGACCATGCTCCCACAACACCCTGACACAAGAAGTATTTGCGCTTTTTTCCTGTGCACAAATACTTGTCCTGCCGCGGGAATCGAACGCACGCCCTCCGGGTTAGTAGCCGACCTGTCTAGGGTCATATCTAGGTATATTTCCAATAACTTTTAAAAACCAATTTATTTTCTCTTAATTGGTACCTATTGGTAACAATATTTATATTGAATGGATGAGGTGTTGAAGATCGGGTCCTGAAGTGAGTGAACTTAAGACAGTCAAGTGATAATTAAAAGACTGGACCGTTAAAGTTTTAGACCACGTGTGGATGGAGGGTAGTAGGGAGACCTATTCCTTGATGAGAAACCAGGCTGAAAGTATAATAAAACGGATGAGGTGATGAGGATCGGGTTGTGAAATGAATGAACTTAAGATAGTCAAGTGGCTGATGTCCAGCTGGCTATGCTAGAGATGAAGGCAAGAGTTAGGGACCTGCGTGAGCCGGGCCGATATAGCTCTTAGAGTTAGCAAGTTGAAATGGCAATGGGCTGGCCACATCGTTCGTAGAACTGACAACCGATGGGGAAGAAAGGTGGACTGACGATCTGGTGAAAGCCGTGGGGAGCCGATGGATGCAGGAGGCGAGCAGCCGCTCAAGGTGGCGCGCGCGTTGATGATGATGATGATGATGATGATGATGATGTGAGCCGGGCAGAAAACTTTTAGCACCTAGCACAAGACAGATCAAAGTGACGACTCTTATTATCGGAGACCTAGGCTCATTTTGGGTCATGCATGCGCTATCCTAGTTAAACAATGATAGGCGTATCTAGGTATTATCTACACATAAAGCAGGTGAGAGATCATTGCTAATGTATAGGTTAACCTAATAAAAACATACCTGCTTCAGAAACGGAGACACCATAATATTACTTCCTGTTTAATTGATATTCCGACTTCCTCTCTCCACTATTCTCCACTAACTGCAGTCATCCGCCTGTGTCTCAGTAGCGGACCGATCGCGGAACAATAAACAATATTTTATAGCCCAATAATGATACTGGGTCTTTCATTAAGCGTGTTCTATCTTTAAATTTAAATAAAACAAAGTGTGTGTGGGATATTATCGAATTTTTTTATTTATTTGAAAGATGCCATTATGTGTGGAATATGACATCATTCAAATGTCCGCCACGGCTTCTCTGGGTGGAGCGCATGCGAGATATCCAATTTTCCATGACTTTTGCGCATAAATCAGGCTGAATTTGACCTATGGCACAGGTTATGTTGGCTTTGAGGGCCGCTGTGGTTTGTGGTTTATTCGCATAGACCTGCGACTTAAGAAAACCCCACAAGAAAAAGTCTAGCGGGGTTAAGTTACACGATCTCGGTGGCCAGTTCACATCAGCTCTGTGTTTCCCGAGAACTACATACAACCTTGGAGTCTTCAAATCGAGAGTGAACAGGTATCTTTTAGGCAAGCGTGTTACATCCTAGACCGCATCGTCACTTCCCATCAGGTGAGATAGTGATCAAACGCAAGCTTAACAATCAATTAAAAAAAAAATCTCCACGTGAGATGACCATGACCATGCCCTCAAATCTCTCGTGCAGAATATTCAATGTGGCATGAGCTGTGTGGCACGTAGTGCCGTCTTGTTGAAACCACATGTCGTTGGTGTTAAGATGACCCAGTTTATGCCAGAAAAAGTTGGTAATCATCGACCTATAGCGCCGATTATGGCGACCGTAAAATGGGCGAAGCGCGCGGTGCGTTGCCCGAACAGAACACTCATTTTGATAAAACAATTTTATCATTTGCACGTGCTGTTGAATGCTATAGCTATCCATGATGATTTGGCAAAACAGAATTGTGAACAGAATGAATAAATGACAACCAATTTGACAGATGTAGCTTCAACAAGATGGCCGCTACCAACTGTCAAAGTTTGGACGTGTCTATTGGAAGACCCTATAGTTAAGATAAGTCGCTGGAAAATTGCGATGATAACATGTTCAACTAGTGCGTGCCTTCGAGTTTATCCGAAAGGATAGTTTGTGAATAAAATATGGAACGCCCACAACGATCATTTATTGAAAATCCTTTAGAGTTTGGAGATCATTTCATTTGATCAAGGATAAAGCTCATGGATGGATCCATGCTTCTCCCTATCCTCACCTATATAGATAATAGTGCTTAGACTTCTTTGGCTGAACATCAGAAGTCCACCCTTGGGGTTTGCCAGCGAGCTATTATGGAGCGCTACTGCGCAATTTGATAGTTTGACTCCCAAGATACTTCTTGTGAGTAGAAGAAGTAGGTATCATGGGAGTCAAACTATCAGATTGCATCAGAAATGACACACTGCACTCCAAAACTCAAATCGCTGACGTTGGTAAGAAAGCTGCTGAACTAAAGTGGGACTGGAACGGACACGTCTAGGCTGCCGCATGTTGGACGAGTTGTTCAAAGAGTAGGCATATAATATAAGAACTATACTATGTAGGAGAGTTATGTGCCAAACTCTCCAGTGGGTTAATAAATGAGTGAGTGTATGAAAAATAAAATGAACGCGATGAATGTTCCAGACTTGAATTAAAAAAAAAACAACAAAAAAAACTTGAATTCGAATCTAAATAATTATAAATGGCCAATGTTTGATACTATGCTTGATGCTATGGAGAGAGCTATGCTCGGGGTTTCCTTGCGAGATAAGATCCGAAATGTGGAGATCCGCAAGCGAACTAAAGTCACCGATATAGCTTTGAGAATCAGCAAGTTGAAGTGGCAGTGGGCGGGCCACATCGCTCGTAGAACTGACAACCGATGGGGAAGAAAGGTTCTCGAGTGGCGACCACGAACCGGAAGACGCAGCGTAGGCCGGCCCCCACTCGGTAGACCGACGATCTGGTGCACGCCGCGGGGAGCCGATGGATGCAGGAGGCGAGCTGCCGCTCAAGGTGGCGCGCTCTGGGGGAGGCCTATGTTCAGCAGTGGACGTCTTCAGACTGTTGATGATGATGATGATGTGAGCCGGGCAGAAAACTTTTAGCACCTAGCACAAGACAGATCAAAGTGACGACTCTTATTATCAGAGACCTAGGCTCATTTTGGGTCATGCATGCGCTATCCTAGTTAAACAATGATAGGCGTTATCTAGGTATTATCTACACATAAAGGAGGTGAGAGATCATTGCTAATGTATAAGTTAACCTAATAAAAACATACCTGCTTCAGAAACGGAGACACCATAATATTACTTCCTGTTTAATTGATATTCCGACTTCCTCTCTCCACTATTCTCCACTCACTGCAGTCATCTGCCAGTGTCTCAGTAGCGGACCGACGCGATGGCGGAACAATAAACAATATTTTATAGCCCAATAATGATAGTTAAGATAAGTTGCTGGAAAATTGCGATGATAACATTTTCAACTAGTGCGTGCCTTCGAGTTTATCCGAGAGGATAGTTTGTGAGTAAAATATGGAACGCTCACAACGATCATTTATTGAAAATCCTTTAGAATTTGGAGATGATTTCATTTGCTCAAGGAAAAAGCTCATGGATGGATCCATGCTTCTCCCTATCCTCACCTATATAGATAATGCTGCTTAGACTTCTTTGGCTGAACATCAGAAGTCCACCCTTGGGGTTTGCCAGCGAGCTATTATGGAGCGCTACTGCGCAATTTGATAGTTTGACTCCCAAGATACTTCTTGTGAGTAGAAGAAGTAGGTATCATGGGAGTCAAACTATCAGATTGCATCAGAAATGACACACTGCACTCCAAAACTCAAATCGCTGACGTTGGTAAGAAAGCTGCTGAACTAAAGTGGGACTGGAACAGACACGTCTAGGCTGCCGCATGTTGGACGAGTTGTTCAAAGAGTAGGCATATAATATAAGAACTATACTATGTAGGAGAGTTATGTGCCAAACTCTCCAGTGGGTTAATAAATGAGTGGGTGTATGAAAAATAAAATGAACGCGATGAATGTTCCAGACTTGAATAAAAAAAACAACAAAAAAAACTTGAATTCGAATCTAAATAATTGTAAATGGCCAATGTTTGATACGATAACTAAGAAAGCAGGTGGAAAGCTGGAATGATGACGACGCGCCTGTCACAGACGAAGATGGCGGGATGAGCTAGACTTATTGTAAACGGCTGGAATGTTAGAGCTTTAGATAAACCACTGGTGGAAGGATGGTAGTGAGATCTTTGCCCTGCGGATAGGTAAACCAGAACGATACTATAATAGAGTACCTATAGCTCCACAGACGATTATTTTATAGTCTACTTATAAACAAAAGTCATCGCAAGCACTGCTAACTCCCTGCACATGAGACTCTGCGCACGTAGATAGCAATGTCACTTCGCAGATCTTGCTGGCGTTGACTGTTATCCCTACACATACATAGGTACTAATTATTGATCACAGGTATCGTATCCTTTGTCCATCTATGAATGTGAAGATATAACTTCACCCCTGCCTCAGTATTGCCATGGAACAAAGAGGAGAGGAACGCCAATACACCTTGAAAACAGCGTAGATCAAAAATATGCCTAAAACTAGATGGCGTTGCAAAATGAGCGGATTATAAGTTAAGCGCAGATATCAGAAATATGCCAAAACCCGCTTTAAACCTGGATGGCACTGCAAAATGAGCTGCTGATGAATGGGCTATACGGCTAGCTACGGCGGGCTAGGTTAAAAACGGTTTTTTGTCATACTTCTGACCTGCGCTCAACTTAAAGCCCGCTCATTTTGCAACGCCATCTAGTCTTAGGCATATTTTTGATCTAGGCTGTTCTTGGTGTTTTGGCATTCCTGTCCTCCTTGTGCCATGGTATTGCCATATGTGTAATAAATACTAATAGTGGGTCAACTCCTTTGTTATACCGCAAAATACCTACAGGACCGTCTCGACGTCTAGTCCCTAAAAATAAGCAAGGGCTGTCAGAAAAACATTTTCTTAGATAGTAATTTTTGTTTCGTAATAATTTATTTTTCGTAATGCCGCGCCCACACTTGTACAGTGGCGTTTATCACACCGCTTTTAAGTTCATAATCCAAGATATTACTGACGCGTGCTTTTTTACTTTAAATTACCGCACTACTGTTTTATGATGATATCTCGATTCAGTTAAGTCTTCAATATCTTACTACAAGTTATCCGTAGTATCATCATCATCAGCCTGAAGACGCCCACTGCTGAACATAGGACTCCCCCACAGAGCGCCACTTTGAGCGGCTACTCGCCTGTATCCAGGCCCCTCTTTCCCACTGGGCACACTGGGCACTTACCCAGGGCCCCGCGATCGATAGGGCCCCTTAGTTCCTGCCAGATCACCAACGATAACCAAAAAAGATTATTATTTAAACGAGAAACGAGAATGACTGACAATTCCTGCTTGTTTATTAGTTTTTGCATGCGCGAAGCTACTCTGCTCTCGCCAGAAAATAAAGCTTTCCAATTTCAGTATGTTAAGATAGGGACTTTTATCCCCGAATTTCTGCCTAGGCACACAAAACAACAGCCTAGCGACCCGGCTAGCCTAGGGGCCCCACCCACCTAGCTACCACGACCAGATAACTTACCTGCTGATGGCAGGCTATTTTTCTCGTAGTATAGATTTCCTACATCTATTTATGTTTTTTTTTTAATGTAAACGAATGTTTAATGTAGTCGTTCGCCTGGTGTTAAGGGAGACGGCCACCCATAACTTATTACAGTGTCACTCGGAACTACAAACTAAAGTTTCATGTGGCACTGCGCACCCCATCCTGAGCCATCACACAGTCTAAAAAAGTTTTCTAGACTGTGAGATCAGTTTGTAAAGACTCATTTGCCCAGTAATTTCACTAGCTACAATGCCCTTCAAACCCGAACACAGTAGTGCTTGCACACTACTGCGTGGTGGCAGAATAACTGGCAAAGCGGTGGTACCTACCTAGACGAACTTTGCAGAAAAGTCCTACCACCTAGTAAAATGTTATTATGTTATGTTTTAGCTACTGACTGTGTTTTTGCGTTAGCTTCGCATGCGTTTTCATGTCAGTTATTTCAATAAGATTGGGAACTCAAATTTTAAATGTAACTACTTAAATTATAACGTGTTTTATCTCCTACTTGTAAACATGCAAATTTTGGCGCTCGCTTCCCTCGCCTATTAAGATAGATTTCCTATAAAACTAAAAGTTTTTGCACTAACTTCACGTGCGTTTCCATATCAGTTTTTTCCATTTCAGTTTTGTCTGTATCGTTTAATATTAGAATTCCAACGCTTATAATCTACTGACTTTTTTACTTTATCGCTAAGTCCCTATTATTTTTAATAAAAAAGAGCTCTGTCCAGGTCATAAGGCCCCACTATCCTAAGTGCCCAGGGCCTCCAATAGGTTAAAGACGGCCCTGCCTGTATCTATCGGCTCCCCGCAGTTTTCACCAGATTCCACGAGCGATGTGGGTTGCCATTTCAACTTGCTAATTTTAAGAGCTATATCGGTCACTTTAGTTCTCCTATATCTCCTCCTTACGGATCTCATCTCGCAGGGAAACACCGAGCATAGCTCTCTGCATAGCTCACTGCACGTCTTTGAGCTTAGGTATTAATGAGGCCAATATAAGAGACCATGTCTCAGTTCCATAAGTCATCACTGGCAACACACACTGATTTTCGTTATATAGTTATTCGTATTTTGGACGAAAAGATAGGTCGAAGTATTCTTCATCTATTCACGTAGTACGTTCAATATACGTATAATAGAAGAATTCTTAATTTACAGATACAGTATTATACTAACAAAAAGTTTTTATGCAGCTAAAATCGATGCATAAGTACATAGCCTATCATGGTCTGGCAGCTTCTATTCTGCGGTATGGAATAATTTTTTGGGGTAACTCAACGGATAAAGGGTTAGCTTTTAAAGCACAGAAGCGTTGCATCCGATCTATGTTTGGGTTGCATACAACAGACAGCTGCAAGCCATACTTTAGCAAATATAGAATTCTACCACTTCCGTCGCTCTACATTTTTGAAGTAGCTCTATTTGTAAGAGGTAGCCCTGGCCTATTCCCATGGTTATCAGATGGTGTGAAGCGGAATAGGCGCCACAATGAACTCCGCTTACACCGCGCCAAGACAACACTGATGCATAAAAGTGTTTTATGCATGGCTCCTGTTATATATAACAAAATACCTAAATATATAAAAGATATGAATGCGGTATTATTTAAAAGGACATTGAAAACATTATTAATTGATAAATGCTAATACTCCATAGAGGACTTTTTGAATGACAATCAATGCAATATAATGTAACTGCTTATTTCATGGACATACATTTTAAAATAAACAATTAATTGACTATTGCACTATTTTTTGACCAGACCTCTTATGGCGTTAACTCATTTATCAAAATTATCACTTTCAATTTCTTTTTAAAATTTTATTTTATTGAATCCCCACATTAATTGTATGACATTTTTCATCTGACATTGTTAACATCTTTATTAGTTAATTAATTAATTTGCATGTATTTAATTGTTTTTTTCCTTGTAATCTCTTATTTCAATTCACCACAATGTTTGTTATTTTATTTTGCATGGCCATATTGACCAATTTCTTTGTATGCCAAGCCAGGCCAAACATGTGCGCTACCATTATAAACTTTTACCAACCTCATTTTCTAAATGTAATTACCCATGGTTTACAATAAATTATCTTTATCTTTATCTTTATCTTTACATACACATTTTCTTGAAGTAGGATCTAGGTAGGTACTTCTTAGTAAACATTCAATTTTATCAAATTATATGCAAACAATGTAGTTCCATATTATATTCTATACTAACGGATCGCAAGAGAAGCTTGAACACAATGCATGCAACTTGTTCTGTGTAAGCGACACGCCTGAACGGGCGTACCGATACGCAAGCGAAGCCGGTCGGTACTACCGCAGACGTCGCGGGCAGGGGGGGACCTCCGTTCTCCTTCATACCGCACCCCATCGTTGCTCCGTCTAGCCGCCGAGTTGACTCACTATTAGTATTTATTACACATAATATGGTATTGCTGAGCTATCGATTGCTACTGCTGATACAAGTAGAGCCTATTAATGAAGGTGATGATACCAAGGCTCTTGGCCTCATCATCATAAACAGTGTTGATCATAATAATATTGTTCGTTGACAAATCCGCCTCACGAGATTATAAGGCTTATCTTGTTGTGTATTCAATTGAAGGTGTTATTGTAATAAGTAAAATGTACTTAGGTTTCCTGTTTGCTCTTTGTATTGTTCCGGTAACATTTAGGTTCTGGTGATGTGATGAACTGATATCAGGATAGTGTTAAAATATCTTTAAAACTTTAACTTGTCAAGGGGGGCGCGCAGTGCCGTAAATAAATATAGCCTTTACTGCGGAGGGGGGGGGGAGGGGGGGGGGGGGGGGGAAGTGTTTCATCTTGACTACTATTGTCAAAATACTACTCTTTATAAAATCTTTCGCAGCGCTTGTACTTGCATTAAATACGCGAGCGAAGCGAGCGCGAAATTTTTTATATTTGCTGTATTGTATTTCAGAAAACGCGTATAACAATTCAAACATGAATTACATGTTAGCCAGTACAATGAGAACACGGCCTCATGCTTAGCCATTTTAAGCATTTTGACGTTGTATAGACTCTTAAGATTTAATTTTTGGGCCACTGCGGTCGGTCGGAGACTAAGCGGTAGCCGGGCGGCCGCTTGACTCCGATAAACACTAAACACAAATACGATAATTTGTAATGATACTGGCATGTACGATGTACGTACGTATGTGTTGGAATCGAGTACTAGGGGCGCAGCGGGAACTTATCAGGAGCAAACCGAAAAAATAATAGACTTGCCTGGTCTGGCCATTCTGGCGCCCCCCAGAGCCTACGCCCTGTGCCTGGGCACCATTGGCACCGCCCTATTTACGGCACTGGGGGGGGCGCACAAATTATTATAGTACGGGAGTCCAAGAGGGGAATTTGGGGATGTGGTGGTGAAACACAATATAAGTATACGATACAAGACCAATTTGTGCTCTTTTCTTTAAATGATGAATTCCATGCACCTATATCTTCCTGGAAAATTGGATAATTACCGTGCTTGGTGCTGGACTGCCTGCGCCATTGGGGCGCATGTGGTACGCTACCTACCGGTAGTGGGCTGGAGCACTTGGACTGTCTATAGGCCATCGCGGCTATTATACAGTCCATAAGTGTTCTTTGTAGTAGGTAGTGTAGCTAGTTTAGTTTAGTTTAGTTTAGTTTTTATTATTGTAGTAGTTAGCTTGAGTAATAAAGGCAATTAGGCCGTTAAAAAAAAATCATATTTATTATTGAATAAAATACACAATACAATTACTAAAACCAAATTAAATATATACTAAGTACTTATCTAAAACTAAAACTTTTTATTGAATTGGTATTTTAATTATACTGGGTGTTGTTTTGCATCCTCTCCATATTTGAAGGGTTCATTGTAATGCATACTGTCGACTACAGAGTTACAGACGGACCTTCGCGACAAGTGTGACCTTTTTTTTTTTTTTTTTTTTTTTTTTTATGTGATTGAATGACGTGACGAGCAAGTCGTTCACCTGATGTTAAGTGACACGGCCGCCCATAACAGTTGCAGTGTCACCCGGAACTTTAAAACTATAAAGTTTCGCGTGACACTGCACTGCACACGTCATCCCGAGACATCACCCAGTCTAGTAATCAGATTACTAGACTGAGTGATCAGATCATAAAGTCTCATTTGCCCAGTAATTTCACTAGCTACAATGCCCTTCAAACCGGAACACAGTAGTGCTTGCACACTACTGCTTGGCGGCAGAATAACTGGCAAAGCGGTGGTACCTACCTAGACGAACTTTGCAGAAAAGTCCTACCACCTTTTTTTACTATATACATTTATTTTTAAATTAAGCTTGGCGTCCGTGCCTCACCAAAAAGTGGCAATAGTGTTCTAATAGCTTTCGGTTGACGTAAGGGCGCTACCAATATTAATTTATTTAATTCTTTCATTGTCTACTTTCCACCTCTTCATAACCCTCATCGTGTCACCAACACATACACTGAATCGCCTAATAATGGAATTCTAATTCCACACTCAATTAGTTGCCGAATATTTAATAAATCATTTTTATAATGAGCCACAAGTAACCCGTAGGAGGCCATTGTGTGGGTGTGTGTGGCGCGGGAAAAAACGCCTTAGATAGACAAGGTGAATTCACAATTTTCACAAAAATTATCTTTTGTTTTAAATGAGCTTTCACACACGTACGGTTTTATTTTAAGAAAATATTTTTTTATAAGGTATAATTTTTAGGTATTTATATTTACATTGATTCTTGTTTTATAAGTGCAGTATATAAACCTCTGTAAATATTGCGGGTTTGCAAATCAACACCCAGTATTTACAACATCGATTCATATAATTATGTGTAATTTTTGTTCATTTTTGACATGTAACTAAATTGGTACCAATAAATAACTATGACTATGACTAATCCACATGGATTAGTTTACGTAGTGTTTTTTGGCTAAAGAGATAGATAAGTAATAGATAAAGTCTACCTAGGTACCTACGTAAAATATTAATTTTATAATCTGAGTCTCTTCAAGTCAAGAGTGAATGAATGGGCATTGGCATCTCATGGGCAAACGTGCTCCACCTTTGACAATTCACTTCCAATCGTCACGTCACTTCCTATCAAGGGGAAGCTGTCCAACGTACTATGCCCATTTTAGCATAAACGATCTAGGTCTATTAACGAGATGGTCTTAGGATTTTTTTATCATAGGCTAACATTTGACCACTTAATGGTAAGTTTAATGACGACGCGGTCGACGATGGATGCTTGCCTAGAGAAGAAAATAGATACCTACTTCATCATCATCATCAGCAGCCTGAAGACGTCTACTGCTGAACATAGGCCTCCCCAGAGAGCGCCACTTTGAGCGGTTGCTCGCCTCCTGCATCCATCGGATCCCCGTGGCTTTCAACAGATCGTCGGTCCACCTAGTGGGGGGCCGGCCTACGCATCCGAAAGGAGGAGATCCGCAGGTAGGCAACTAGTGACCGATATAGCTCTTAGAATTTAGCAAGTTGAAACGGCAATGGGCAGGCCACATCGCTCGTAGAACTGACAACCGATGGGGAAGAAAGGTTCTCGAGTGGCGACCACGAACCGGAAGACGCAGCGATACCTACTTACCTACCATAAATCGAAGTGAAACCAGGAGAAGCAGATACCTACATTGATTTGCGATGTTTCATGCAAGGCTTTGACATGCCGCCCCCTTCCAAAGAGGTATATGTGTGTATACATAGAAGTCTTTGCACGCTTCCACCTATTTAATCTATTTTAGGAACACAGCAACCTCGTACCTGTTTTTATTTTTTAAATATGATTAAATTATTAATGCAATTATCACAATCATTATTGATATATTTATGACAATTGCCAACTGCTGCTGATAGCAGCTTAAGATACCCTGTAACGTAGTTATAATAAGACCAATGTAGGTATAGGTATGTATTAAGAATTGCATTATTTTCATCAGACTAAGTATAATTCCCTATCAATACTTCCCCGGAATCAATGATAATATTTGTCTTTTATTATGTATTATAAATTGATCCTGATTTGCTAATTAGTAATAACACTATACCTACATTGCTCAATTAGTATGTTTACCTAGTTACTACCATTGATTATCAAATGTTTTACTAGTAGCGGGATATTCCTACCATGTAACTGCTTGAGAAATTCGCTGCACCTACTCACCACGGAATGGGGCACAGCTGAAAATCAGCGCGCTGCATCAGTGGTGCATTAATGCTGAGCTGTGACCTTTTTATAGCCATAAGTACTTATTATATTTTTTATAACCTACAACTGTTAAACGTGTACCTTATGTTGGCTATAAATAAACGTTTTCTATTCTATTCTATTCTATTCTATTCAATATAAAAGTACGTCCGCAGGAGAACTACTGATTATTACTGACTGATAATATTTTGTGGTATTAGCAAGTTGAAGTGGCAATGGGCAGGCCACATCGCTCGTAGAACTGACAACCGATGGGGAAGAAAGGTTCTCGATTGGCGACCACAAACCGGTAGACGAAGCGTAGGCCGGCTGGCGTAGCGGACTCGGTGGACCGACAATCTGGTGAAAACGGCGGGGAGCCGATGGATGCAGGAGGCAAGCCGCTGCTCAAAGTGGCGCTCTGTGGGGGAGGCCTATGTTCAGCAGTGGACGTCTTCAGACTTTTAATGATGATGATGTTAAATGTAAGACTGTATGATGTAGGTACCAGGCAGCTGTGTACGTATTGTTTCTTTGATGGCTTTTACGTCAACGACACGAGAGATCCGATTTGGATCCTACCGCACAGAAACACATACTGCTTGCTGCAAGGTATTTCGGTATATTCATATTCATATTCATTTATTCTGTTTCCACATGTGCATATTGATCTTACATTAGAAATAAGTCCTAATTATATTATAAGGTAACAACATGGACCCTGCTGGGCACTACAGATTATATTGTGAGGGTAGGATTACTAAAATTAAGTATAGCTTAAGATTTAGATACATACCTACTAATTTTACAATTCAGCTGATCGAAAGGTTTACGTTTTATTCTTGTCGTCAAAAAATTCTTGCAAAGAATAGTAGCATTTCTTAACGAGATATAACTTCAATTGGCCAAAAAAGGCACATTCGCTTTGTATTTCTTTTAGACGTAGGGGAATATGATTATAAATTTTAATGCACATTACATGAGTACTCGTACTGTGCATTTTTAGTTTTGAGTTAGGAAGGGCTAACCTGTCTTTATATCTAAGATTAAACACACCTGAATAGTTATTTTTCAAAGTCTTAAAAAATTGGGGGTATTTTTTAACAAATTTGCAAATTTCTAATATATAAATGGAGGTTAAGGTTAGGATTTGATGTTTAACAAAATATGGTCTACAACTTGTGGTGCTATCAACGTGTACTATGATACGGATACACTTTTTTTGTAATATAAACAGATCATCGGCTTCGGCGGTATTAATGTCCAATGTAGCTATTCGTTTTTCTGTTACCTAGTCGGTTTCAAGAATAAATGGTGATATATAGGATGCGCCTTGTTTTATTAGGTTTCCGCAGATATCTCACTTGCACTATTTTTATGCTAAAGGATGCAAACGTACGGATGTATTGCCAGACTAGCGTAGTGACTAAGGGTGGGTTTTTTGATCCGAAGATAAGGTAACCAATGGTTAAAAACTCTTAACAAATTTTGACCATTGGTTAGAATTTGTTAGTTTTTAACAATTGGTTACCTTAACTTCGGATCAAAAACCCATCACCTTAGTGAGTTAGTGACGGTGTCGAACTACCGTGATTTCGAACCGTAGTGAATCGTACCTTTTTTATTTAAACATAACATGACAAGCTAGTCTTTCGCCTGATGTTAAGCGTCACGGCCGCCCATAAAAGATCGCAGTGTCACTCAGCACTCTAAATTAAAGTTTCGCGTGACACTGCGCACTGTGCACGTCATCCTGCGACATAACATAGTCTAAAAGAGTTTTCTAGACTTTGAGATCAGTTCATAAGTCTCATTCACCCGGTAAATGACACATCTGTCAAAATCACCCCTGTCAAAATGACATCTGTCAATGAGTAAGAGTGACAGAGTAACAAGGCTCAGCTCTATGCATTTTCGTTTTCTCTTCGTCGGCTTTTTAGAGCCTTCAGTAAATAAATATCCACCATTTTACTCATGGCATTTTGACTGACAGAATAGGACTTTGACATGACATAACCGTACAATTTTTTACTCACTTGACATTGGCAGAACTATCGCTGAAAAGCGATAGAAAGCCATAAAAGAAGAAAAAGAAGAAGAAGAAACAAGGCTCAGCAGTTTAGTAAATTAAACTGTTAACTGAACTACTGAGAATAGACGAGTATTGGTGGTTCAATCAATTGTTTTTATTGAACTGGTGAGATTAAGAATTCTTAGTAGTTCAGTCAATTGAACTGTTAATTTAACTACTGAGAATAGACAGATTGTGGATAGAATCAAAACGCATGTTGTCATTGACTGTACATGTACTGTACCCAATAGCGTATATATGGCAAATTTCATTATTTGGCAAAAAGACGATTTGACGAACTACCGATTTGACCAATATCGAATTTGACAAATTGCCGATTTTACGAAAATCAGACTTGACCAATGTCGTTCAACCCGGACTTTACTGCAATGTTCGTCTAGGTAGGTACCACCGCTTTGCCAGTTATTCTGCCGTCATGCATAGGCTAACATTTTTGCATTGATTCTTTAAACTAGTTTAAGTGTAAATAATAATTTTAGAATGATTAGTTTTGTTATTTAATAAGTGATAAAATGTAACGCATTAGACCTGTTCTGTAATGTTATGTTTTATGTTAAATGGTAATAAATAAATAAATAAATAAATAAATTATCTGTTCAATAAAACCATTATTACTAATCATAGGCTTTTACGCTCAAATGGCTCAACCGAATTGTATGAAATTTTGCCCCATATCCTAACCAACTGAGGTCAACATAATTATTTTATTAGCTTGTTTTTATTTCGTAAAGAAGAGGGGAAAGAGTGATGGTGGCCGAGCGGTAACATGTGCGCTTCGCAATCTTACGGCACCGGGTTCGATCCTCGGCCCTGCACCAATGACTATTAAATTATGTGCAGTTTTCGAAGCCATCGCTCCGTGCCTCGGAGAGCCGTTGGTCCCGGTTGTCATAAGAACATTTATGGTAATCGTTACGAGTAGTCAGACGCCTGATAGAATCTGACACCTGGTCTAGCCAACCAACACGATGTTTTGCCTTTAGAATATAAATTAACAACAAGATGTTATATGTCCATGGCTATTAGCTATTATAAGGTTCAAGAGATAGATTCATATTCATATTCATATTCATATAGACGTTTATAGATCGAACGTCATACAAACACAGCTATAGGTAGATATTTTATCAGAGGCTAATAATAGATACTGGGTGGCGCAAAAGTACTGGCACTAAAGAAAATACTTTTATTTTTTTTATATGACATTTTCTGTCATTCTGTTGTTGAAAATTGTGTAGTGAACAAATGTAAAATACACTGAAAATAAACATGGACCGTTTTACTCCCCAAGAACGTGGAATAATTGTGTCAATGTTCTTACGGAATAATTCATCAGTGATAAGAACACAACGTGAATTTCGTCGACGATTTCCCCACCGTCCGGCACCGATTGGTCGCACAATTCGACGCTTTGCCACACGCCTTGAAGCAACTGGCTCAACATTGGATAGACCTAAGTCTGGGAGACCAAGAACAGGCCGTTCAGCTGAAAATATCGATGCTGTGCGCGAAGATGTGGAAGAGTGTCCAGAAACATCAACGAGGCGACGTGCCACGCAATTGGGCATTTCCAGACGGACCCTGCAGCGTATTTTGGTGAAAGACTTAAAGATGTTCCCGTATAAAACTCAAATGACTCATCAACTGCTGCCTGCTGACCACCGAGCTCGTCTAGATTACTGCCAGCGCGTCATAAACCTCAACCTTGAAGAGGATGATTTTCCTTCAAAATTGGTTATGAGTGACGAAGCGCATTTCCATCTCTCAGGGCATGTCAATAAGCAGAATACTCGGTTCTGGGGCACTGATAATCCGCGCATTATTCAAGAAACACCTCTACACCCACTAAAAGTTACTGTATGGTGTGGCATCTGTGTTGACAGAGTGATCGGACCCTATTTTTTCGAAGACGCTGGAGGCAATGCGATAACTGTCACTGGAGAACGCTACAGAACCATGTTACGTGAGTTTTTGATACCCAGTTTGGACGAATTGGGGCTGGAGCACATCTGGTTTCAACAAGACGGCGCTACGGCACACACAGCGCGCGACACTATGGACTTAGTGAGGGACGCTTTTCCAAGCCGAGTTATCTCTCGTTTTGGCGATTTGCCTTGGCCTGCAAGATCACCCGATCTGACCAGTCCAGACTTCTTTCTTTGGGGTTTTTTGAAATCTCGGGTGTATGTGAACAAGCCACAGACTCTCGCAGCTCTAAAAGAAAACATTCGTCAAGAAATAACGAACATATCGCAGGAAGTGTTACGGCAAGTTATGCAAAATGTCATAAATAGGGCTCAAATGTGTATCAACTCTGGAGGTCACCATTTAAAAGACATCATCTTTAAATCCTAATGGTACGAAATTTAATGGCACAAATATACATTTAAAAAAACCTAAATCTAGTTTTCTAATTTAGAAAAAATGTTATAGCTGAACCAAATAGGGTCTTTACTTTTGCGCCACCCAGTACTAGGATCCCGTTTATACCCTATAATGTAAACATACTTCATCATCAACAGCCTGAAGATGTCCACTGGTGAACATAGGCCTCCCCAGAGAGCGCCACTTTGAGCGGCTGCTTGCATCCTGCATCCATCGGCTCCCCGCGGTTTTCACCAGGTCGTCGGTCTGCCGAATGAGGGGCCGGCCTACGCTGCGTCTTCCGGTTCGTGGTCGCCACTGGAGAACCTTTCTTCCCCATCGGTTGTCAGTGCAACGAGCGATGTGGCCTGCCCATTGCCACTTCAACTTGCTAATTCTAAAAGCTATATCGGTCACTTTAGTACTTATCAATATCTAAACGAGTATTTGGGTACGGAACTCTATTTCAGGGTCTGTGTACGGAGCAAGCCGTACATTGGACTCTTCGTTGTGCTGCGGGTGCACTTTACACACCCGCGGCCGCCGTGACCCAAATTCACCAGTTCGCAATCAACCATCATAATCATCACGCGTTCTCATCAAATTTACTTAATGGTTTATTTGAATACAATTTAGTGCCTTTTGAACTCCTATCTTTAATTTCATCATCACCACCACCCAAGGTGTACGGCAACAGGAAACCGTACAGTCTGTAAACGTTATTCATACAAACTATAGGTAACGCCTGCATAAAACAAAGTAGGTATCTCCAACACACTCTTTAGTACAGAAACAAATGCTTCTGTCAGGCGAAACGGGAAGTTCTTTGGGATTTCGTATGTACCGACTAGCTTGGCTTTAGCCGTGGCTTTTCCTCTAGTAAAGCTGTCGCGATATGATACCTGTGCCTATATAAAAAACTGCCCAAGTGCGAGTCAGACTTGCGCACGAAGCGTTTCGTAACATTATCTATAAAAACGAGCAAAAAAATCACGTTTGTTGTATGGGAGCCCCCTTAATTATTTATTTGACTCTGTATTTGAGTATTTGTTGTTATAGCGGCAACATATTAATGCATCATCTGTGAAAATTTCAACTGTCAAACTATCACCGTTCATGAGATACAGCCTGGTGACAGCCAGACAGACAGACAGACAGACAGACAGACAGACAGACGGACGGACAGCGGAGCCTTAGTAAGGGTCCGTTTCACCCTTTCGGTACGGAACTAACTAGCTGTGGGTACGGCCTTTATATACTTTATTATATGTCCAAAGGTACAATTGCAGCGTCAGATTGACTATAGAGTCAGGCTGGCGATTGCCACCCGGGCCCTGCGCTGCAAGGGCATCCGTCTCTGTTTTACCCGTTACAAGAAGAACTAGACAGTTACCGGCTGTACTTTAGGTACCTACTATTGGTCTCATCACCTCATCATCATCATCAGAAGTGATCGAATCACAAAGTGTGTCCGGTTTATAGATAGGTACTCGTCATTGACTATACGCACTGTAATTAGCTGAGAGAAGACTAGGCTAGGCTAATTTTATGTTAACTGTTAGATAATTTTAGCTAAACACCTACGTATAATAGAGTTCGAATCACGAGATTTCAGTTTCAGTTATTTTAGATCATGTGATGAGTTTATAAATCTGCGTCTAGACATAAAATAAGAAACAACATTCCTTTTTCTATGTATGAAAGTAAAGAATGAAAGAAATAAGTAGGTACCTACCTACACAACATTACATTAAAATACAGTATGTACACCTAGAGATTGATAATGCATCTCTACTGTCTATCGGCTAAGCCTTGTTGTCGCGAAAGCCAAGCCAACATGAGCCCCTCTATATCTATCATACATCTAGGTATTAGCAATGTGAGTTTGAATTGGTATGTTATCCCGAAAGGGGGGGACTGGGGCCATGATAGCCCACAAGTTGTGAGAGCCTTACTTGAAGCCAAACCAACCGTGTTTCCAAACCTCCATACTAGAAAATAAATCCACTCACAAAACTGCACGTGCGATCGCTACGAGAGTTAACAAGATAGGTACTATAAATTCATTTCTAAACACAGGTCGTGAAGTTTAACCACCGAGCTGTGCTAGGGCTATCTTCGAACGTAAACTTTACATGGCATTTCTTCAAAGAAAAACTATTGATTTAGAAAAGTCGTAGAAGAAACATCGTCTATCTTGGGGAGTAGATTTACCCCCGTTCTAGATAATATACCAATTCAAACTCAGATAGTAGCTACAGCACGGATCAAGGACAAAAAACGCATTCCAGATTTTTATCCACTTTATTATTTTTCATGTTTTAAATGGATAAGTTTTTGTCTCTCGCCCTCGCTATAATTATAGGAGCCAGGGTTAGGCTAATGCGAAAGCACTAACAAATATACCTACCAATCCAAAGTATTAATAAAGTTGTAACATCGATAGTAGGTAATTAAATTAAACAAGGTACATACAAAAACAACTTTCTAGATCATACAACCAATCTCGTAAGTATAATAAATATAATTCCTACGTACCAAATACATCTGTATACTTAATAGGTGTTATGCGGCAGAAAATGGCATGGTGCCAGTATTCGCGACCCGGCGGTCATTTCTGCACGGTATTGTACACACAAATCTTTATTCTAAGAATAATGGATTTATGAATGATTCGTGATAAACGTTTTCTGGTATAGGTATAATATATGGTATGTTTGCGGGCAACAAGTTGTATCACGGTTCGTGGTCTACTGCTGGTGGACTACGGCTGTTCACCATTGGTGGACGACGGGAATAATTTAAAAGCTGTGTCGTTGTCTGTTGACTACAAATGGACAGTACAACACTTTTTTTCAATGAATCCACCAGGTTGTGGACAAGGTGGAGGACAACGGAAATGATCCGGCTTGCTTGCAATGGCTCCTACATATATAGCGACCACTGAAGTGTGCGCCCATGTTCTATTTTATTGATCAATTAAATTGACGAGTCTACTTCCGTCAATGTTTTCTCCATACAGTAAACGGAAAAACATTGCTCAATACTAACCCTACACGATCAATCATCATCATCATCATCAACAGCCTGAAGACGTCCACTGCTGAACATAGGCCTCCCCCAGAGCACGCCACCTTGAGCGGCTGCTAGCCTCCTGCATCCATCGGCTCCCCGCGGCTTTCACCAGGTCGTCGGTCCACCGAGTGGGGGGCCGGCCTACGCTGCGTCTTCCGGTTCGTGGTCGCCACTCGAGAACCTTTCTTCCCCATCGGTTGTCAGTTCTACGAGCGATGTGGCCTGCCCATTGCCACTTCAACTTACTAACTCTAAGAGCTATATCGGTCACTTTAGTTCTCCTGCGGATCTCCTCGTTCCGGAGCTTATCTCGCAGGGAAACACCGAGCATAGCTCGCTCCATAGCTCGCTGCGCGACTTTGAGCTTACTAATGAGGCCAACAGTAAGAGACCATGTCTCAGTTCCATAAGTCATCACTGGCAACACACACTGATTGAAAACTTTCGTTTTCAGGCTCTGCGGTATTTTGGACGAAAAGATAGGACGAAGCTCACGATCAATAAGGTTTATCAATTTCAAAGATTGATCAATAAAATTGAACGTGTATAGGGGGCCTAAGGCGCACCGTGTTCTGAAGAAAAATGGAGTGGAGAAAAAAAATAAACTGTAATAATTTTTTTTTTTATAAAAAAAAACATTAAAATAAATTTATGACTACAATACAAATCGTTAAAACATCACATATTTTTTTTTTTTTTTTTTCTTTTTTATTGTTGGTTCACTAAACTAGGCGTTACACAAGGAAACGTTTATGTAAATATAATCTGCGTTAGTTTCTTAGAGTTTGTGGACACCCTTCTGGAAGTGAACACTGCATGCAATATAGAATAATCAATTATTATATGTTAGTACACTACGGGTAAACTAAACAATGTTAAACAAGAAGTGAAAAAATAAATAAAAAATTAAACATTAAGTAATTAACAATTTTGACAATTTTTAAATAAAAACTCTCTAATTGAGGCCGTCGATGTGTTGAATATGTCGAGATCATGGCAAATATTATTGTATGAAGACCACATACGATACATCGGCGAGTGTTGGCCGTAGTTAGTGCGACAAGAGGGAAGCCCGAACGTTCTTCTGTTCTGAAGACGGCTGCTTTTGCGAGGCACGAGTAAATACATTTTTTGAAGCAAGTTAGGACTATCAATATTTCCGTTGATTAATTTGTGTAAAAACACGATATCAGCGGTATTCCGTCTTTGCTCAAGTGTAATCATTTTAAAGTGCGCGAGCCTAGAGTCATACGACTTTAGTTCACGGCATAGGTTGTTGGCAAACGATAGGTGGAGAGAAACTGTTTCTGAAGTCTTTCCAGTCTTTGAATATGTACTGCATAAGACGGGCTCCAAATAGGACTGCAATATTCCAGGAGGGATCTAACGTAGCAGTTAAATAGGATTATAGGTAATTCGAAATCTTTGAAAAATTTGGTTTGCCGTAACACTAAACCGGCCAGGCGTGCTCCTTTCTTAATAATGACATCGATATGATCGCGGAAGTCCATTCTGGAGTCAACTGTGACACCAAGGTCACGCATACTGCACACTTCGCTTACAGAAATGTTGTTTATATAGTAAGTGGCAGGCATAGGATTTACTTTTCTTGTGAATTTTATATGAGAGCATTTAGAAGCATTTAGTACCATTTTGTTTTTTAAGCACCATACGTGAACTGCATCGATATCTTTTTGTAAGGACAGTACGTCATCCGTATTGCTGATAATTTTATAAAGTTTAAGATCATCTGCAAACATTTCATATTTAGATGTTAGATTAGAGCACAGATCGTTAACAAAAACTAAAAAGAATAGGGGCCCTAGGTGAGAACCCTGTGGCACTCCGGATGGTACTGTCATAGCGGTAGATTTAAAACCCCGAATCATAACCAACTGAGATCTATTGCGAAGGTAAGATTCACACCATCTGAGTAGAGAGCCACATATGCCAGCGTGTCCCAGCTTCTCAACGAGTAGACAATGGTCAACAATATCAAATGCCTTTGAAAAATCGGTATATATTGCATGCACTTCACATTTTTCATCCATCGCTTCTAGTATGTCACTTACGTATCCAAGAAGGTTTGATGCGGTAGACCTTCCAGGCAAAAACCCATGTTGATGAGGATCAAGTAAAGGTTTTAAATGGTAATGGATCCTTTTTTGTACCATTGATTCGAACAATTTTCCCACAGAGGATAGAATTGAAATGGGCCTATAGTTTGCTATGTCGCTTTGATCTCCTTTTTTATGTATCGGTGTTATGTAAGCCTTCTTCCATATTGCGGGAAAAATTCCACATGATAGGGACTTGTTGAATATAAAGTGGAGCGGTGCTACAAGCATAGAAGAACAAGTTTTGAGAAAAATTGGAGGAATGGAGTCTGGCCCGGGTCCTTTATTGGTATCTATTTGTTGCAATGACCGTAAAATATCCGATTCCGAAAAGTGGATTGATCCTAGTGAACAATGATAATTTTTTGGCTCTTGTCGAGATGTGGAAGTTGATGATTGTCCGTGTGGGTAGATTGAGTTGAAGTATTTTAAAAAGAGTTCGCTGATTTCTTGTCCACTCTGAACGTTTTTAGTTCCTAAAAACATTTCGTCAGGAATTTCACAGCTATTGGATCTAAGAGACTTTACAAACGTCCAGAAGAACTTCGGATCTTTCTTGATTAAGGTTTTAGAGTCGTTCTTAAATTTGTTAAGACATTCATGCATCATAATATCACACCGAATACGTAGCATTTGATAAGTTAGCTGGTCTCTTGGGTTCAAGTATATTTTATATTTACGATGGAATTTAGCTTTTTCATGTAAAGTTTTAATTAAAGAACGACTAAACCAAAATGGGTAATTATTGTTATTCCTACGAGAAATCGGTGTGTTTTTTGATATTATAGGAGTGATTAGATCGTAAAATATATCAACAATTTTATCTACAGTATAATTTGGTTTAAAGTGATGATTCCAGTTTATTTCTTCTAACTCTTCATTAATTTGTGAGTAGTTTGCTTTAAAAAAATTTAAAAATGTGGAATTGTTAATCTTTGGAGGTTTCCGTGTATGAAGTTTCATTGTTATATGCAAAGCTGGGTGATGATGATCTTCGTTTACTAAGGGTGTAGTGCTATTAGACACTGTAAAAGTGTCAGTTGTATTGGTGATGATTAAATCAAGTATGCGTCCGTTCGTATTACAGACCTTGTTTAATTGGTGAAGACCATTGAAGGACAGAGCGTCAGTGAGCAGACTGTTAATTTGATTGGAGGTGCAAGCTGGCAGTAGAGATTTCGAATTTGGGTCAAATTGCCATTGTAAAGTTGAAAGATTAAAGTCGCCTGACAATAGAAGCAAAGAGTCTTTGGGTATTTTATGTTGAATTACATTCGTTACGTTCGTAACCAAGCTGTCAAATTGACTATAGGTGACTGGGGGGGGATTATATAAAGTACAAATGCAAAGAGAAACGATAGAATTACCTATGTTGATTTTTATAACAACCCAAAGGTCCTCCCCTTTCGATTCCCATTTTAACTTACGGACAGGTACATATTTTTTTAGAATTGCGACAAGTATATACATATAGATGTGGATAAAAAAAAATAATTAAAAAGGTGATTCTTTATTATTTTATTCATAATTAAAAACATATAAAATTACTAAACTAGGCCTAAAAACTAAGTTAAATCTAAAGTAAGTACTTATCTAAAACTAAAACTAAACTTATAAATAAAAAACCGCGTTTAAGTCGGTGTCTGCGGGTAAAGTGTCCAAAAAGCTGGCGACATTACCTCGTTGAATGGCCATACTTAGTCTTTGGCCGAGGTAAGAGCCAGCTCTTTGGTCACCTGTCATTTCTATTAGGCGTCTAGACAGCTCTTTCATGAATCCGCGGGCGGACGGACCCCACGGTCCCATGGTTTCTACCCCAAACGGAAGAAATATGTATCCCTCACCGAGAGAATCATAATAATTTCATTAAAAATATATTAAAACCAATAAAATTACTTCTTCAATAAAAACTACAATAAAAGTCAATGGAATTCCAATGAAATTATCGCTAATGCGATAAAGCCGCCCGTTGTTCTATCATTGTTTTATGTGCATTGTTATTTATTGGTATTCTTAATGTATTATTTTATTAAAATTATAACAAATTAAAACACAAACATCAATTTCCGATAAATTTTTTACTTAGACTGTCAACAAATAAATACCTTTGTCAAAATATTTGTACTGATGTAATAAGTAGATTAGATACCTGTGCATGGAAACAGTCAGCCTGCCCCATAGATTCGAGTCCTAGTTTTCTCCGCTCCACTACCATTGCATATCTCTGATTTGGTGTGTGGTGGGCCTAATACAATATTATTACTGAGTGTTTTTGATGTAGGAAAGTTACATCTATTACAGGATTGATTGAGAATCGATCCAATTTATTTACGGCCGTGCCTGCGATGAATCTTACAAAATGAAATAATAGAAATGCGGAAATCATGGATTAGCCGGGATGCCGGATTCAGGAAGGATTGATTGTGAGGCTTTGTTGTTACGTGCCTCCCCCAGTGAAACCAATTCTAAGATATTGGTTCGGCTTTCTTGTCAAAATTGCTGAGCCAATTCCGATTAAATATTGAAACTCTGAAAGTTCAAAATGTTTTTCAGATGATTTTTATACTCTCGAGATCAATAAGATACCTTTATTCCGGAAAATTGATAGTTCCCACAGGAATATGTGTAACACGCTGATTAAACCGTGATGGCGCATCTAGTACCTACTTACATTATTTATACATATTTTTCGAAAATTTTGATGATGAATGTGTCTGTTTGGTAAAAAGAATGAATGGCAGGCAGACTTCCTGCCTTCCTTCTATTGCCATCCAATCCATTCATCCTTTCGCTTCCCTTTTCCCATGAACACGGTTAGGGTGTAAAACTAATTAACTCGTGTAAAGACGGGGCAGATCAGCTAGTGTATTATTTTTTTATAAGTTAAGTTTTTAGCCCACGTTGCGTACTTCAGCGGCGTACTACGATTAACATTATAATTGAAAAACCTACCGCATGGTTCAGACAACAAAAAAGTTTATTTCCGCATGAAATACAATGCCATTTATTTTCAACACAAGCTAATAATTATTGTGTGTATGAGTAATAGTAATAGACCTACTATTTTGAAACTTAAAGTATAAATAAAAGACAAGGATAGTTACGCAAGTCGATACCTAACTATAACTGTGCATGTGTGCAATTCTTAATTATATCGTTGATTGTAAAATTACAGTGACCAACTTTAAATTAATGGACTTTGAAACTATGACGTCACACAACGCACAGTACAAGAGTTGCTGCCAGAATTTTTAAGGAACCTATATAAGTTGATAACGTAATTAGATAGTACATACTAACGTGGTATTTTTATTTGTTAGATACTAATAAATATTGCCGAACTTGGATTACTATACTTACTTCAATTCGGAACTAACGAGTAATGACCTAATGCCGCTCAACGCTATGCTATGTCAAAATAACATCCAAAAAGCGGCAGTTGTAAGAAGTTAGAATAAGTATACCATGCTATTTTTAATGTCATTTTGTATTACCTACACATAAGCAATATACGGATATTATAGTTTTTAAAATTTAGCAACTAGCGGGATGTGAACCCACGCCTTCCAACTCACCGGATTAGACGCTCTACCAATTGAGCTATGGTCGCGTGACCGCTGACCGCTGTCTGAAGTGTCGTTTACACTTTAAAAATCAATCCATGTGTGCAAGCAATATACGGCTTACAATAATAATGTTTTTATGCGCGACGAGCTAGTTGTTCACCAGGTGTTAAGCTCATAGTTTAGGCACTGCAGTGCCACTCGAAACTCAATAATATAATTTTTCTCATCTCTCTTTATTTGTTATTCCGGTTAAGAATTATTTTATGCTAACATTTTTTTTAAATATTTAACATTAGGCATAGAGGTACCCGGTACACACCTATGCCTAATTTTATAAAAAGTAGCCGGATAAGCCGGATGATCACACAACTCTAAATGATACACCAATCAATTGAAAAGTCTTGTCGATAATGATATTGATAAAAGTATTCGCAGATTGTTACGCGTATTACAGTACCATACGCATTACGTATCATTTTACTCGATACTGTCCGCTGCTGTGTCGACAGTCATGCCAGTTCTGTGGTAGTGAGTGGTCGATATGTACGTTTTAGTTTAGACAAAATGGGAAAGCCAGCAGGATGGATTACGCCTTTCAAAAAACAGGTAAGAACCTTTTCTATTTAGGTGGATAATAGTTACGGTTTATTCGAAGACGATATATAGATGTTTATGATAATATTTTCAGTGATTTATAGGCGGAAACGGCAGTGCGGTACGGGGTTTTTACAGAGAGTAAGCTCGCTCTAGGTTAATATTATGTTTTTGACCTATTTCTATGATAGCAATGGTTTTATAGAGTTCTAATTCCCAATAGAGCACCAAATTCAGTTGCGCCAATTGTTGGTGTCTTTGATAACATTTTTAATTTTTGTTTGGTAAAAATAGATACAAAACTAACAATATTATTCACTAAACTGGGCTGTCTGGAGGAGGTTGCTTTGAGAGATAAGACCGTCCATTATTTTAAGTTGTATTAGTTAGTTGGTGTCGATAGGTCAAACTTATTTTGATAGTATTTCGTCGGACAATCACGTTGTGTTGGCTAAAATAAGACTACTTACGTACCATAACTATAGGCGATATACGTACGAATGTTTACTGACAGTAAACTGACATTACGAGTGTTGCCACTTTTTCATGAAAAATGAACAGTGCTGAGTAAAAAAAATATAAAGATATTATAGTTCTTAAAATTTTAGCAACCAGCGGGATTTGAACCCCGCCGTTGATTTTTTATAGATGTCGCCACGACTGCTTAGTCGGTGAACACATAGTCCTTAAGATTTTCGCAGCTAGCGGTCATGCGACCATAGCCTAATTGGTAGGGCGTCTAATCCGGTGAGTTAGAAGGCGCGGGTTCAAATCCCGCTGGTTGCTAAAATTTTAAGAACTATATAATATCTTTATAGATATACCTGAAGTGTGGTTTACACTTAAAAATCAATCCATGATAAAAAGATATATACCTACAGTTCACTGGTTCATTTCAGTTTAGTGATCTGTTCCATTCATTTATAAATTTATACCTATTCTAAACATTTCTTGAAAATCTTAATTCCTGCATGATTGTGATTTACATTATCTAACGGCCTGTGAAAAAAATGCATAATATTTAAATAAAGATCGCGTATTAATATTTTATTCAGTAGCGGGGTACCTAATCATCTTCATTGTCAAGCACCAAACCGAGAAGTTGTTGGATACTATTTCGAACTAAAAGGCATTGTTGCAGTAGCAAATTATAGTTCCGCTCTTTTGAACTGTAGGAGCTGAAATATATCTTCACTGTGATTTAGAAATTGGCTTTTCACAAGTGACATTTCGATCTGTCAGTTTACTTCGTCTAATAAAAAATAGACTGTAAGTATAGCTTTATGTAAAGGAATGTGTATTATTAGAGTACGGTGGTATTCTAGGTAAATTGTTACGCCACATACCTACCTACAATGCATTATTTTGACGTCATGACATGAGAGCGATTCGAGATGAGAAATCATTTAATTTTAACGTAGGTATTCTTATTTTTTTTATTATGGTTAAGTTGCGTTTTCGTAAAATTATGACTACTTGACTAGGTGGTAGGACTATTCTTCAAAGTTCGTCTAGGCAGGTACCACCGCTTTGCTAGTTATTCTGCCGCCACGCAGTAGTGTGCAAGCACTACTGTGTTCCGGTTTGAAGGACATTGTAGCTAGTGAAATTAATGGGCAAATGAGACTTATGAGCTGATCTCACAGTGATGTCTCGGGATGACGTGCGCAGTGCGCAGTGTCACGTGACACTTTAATTTAGAGTGACACTGCAATCTGTTATGGGCGGCCGTGACGCTTAACACCAGGCGAACGACTAGCTCGTCAGATCATTCGTTTACATAAAAAAAATATGAACCAATAGTTCTGCGAGCCCTTGAAATTCTGAACTAGCTAACCTAAACATAATTATTATTATGCTTATGACATTAGAAGTAGGTACTACCTATATAGATGTACATACATACCTATAATTTCATTTGAACTCTCGGGTGTAGCCCGGACATTTGGGAGGTATTGGTGGGGCCGAAGATAACACCAAGAGGCCCTTTCAATACAACAGTAACTATGACACGGTCACACTATCCCTGGATTGCATTTCAGCGAGACCCACAGATAATGTGACCGTGTTTTACATATTTCTTTCTTATATGTTGGTGGTATATTGTTAACTATTTTATTATAATATGAAGGTAAAAACATCTGGGCTATCATGGTGAACTTTTGATGGTTTTTGATATTGGTTTATGGAATGAGATAACGGCACCTGCCAATTTTGTCTCATATCAAAATGTTCGAGGCAGGTGATGACTTGCCACCCACTAAATGGGCCCCCTATAGTGGCTACCGCATATTGGTGCCGAGGGAGCAACATTGGTGTGGGTGGCTTAGGGTGTCGAGAGGTGTGCTGCACTTTCACTGAACGCTACTCGCGGCGTTATGCTCTTTAACACTTCCACCCTGGAGCTTAGGTTTTAGCTCTTGCGACTTCCACCCCTGGACAGTTAGCCCCTTGGAATCAGGGTACGCGGTGTCGCTACTCACCGACGGCTCGCCACAAAGCCGCCCCTGCGTTATAATTTTATTATTATGCTCCATTGTTTTAGAATTGAATTATATTTAGTTCCCTTGACAGTTTCATCAGCCAGTAGTACATAAATGTAGGTAGGTAGGTTACCTGCTTACTTGACAATAATTTTACGCAATCAACCTAGATACTTATTTCTAGATAAGTAACCTACTTATCGAACGACTATTGCGGTCTATTGCGGAATGAGGAGATCCGCAGGAGAACTAAAGTGTCCGATATAGCTCTTAGAATTAGCAAGTTGAAATGGCAATGGGCAGGCCACATAGCTCGTAGAACTGACAACCGATGGGGAAGAAAGGTTCTCGAGTGGCGACCACGAACCAAAAGACGCAGCGTAGGCGGGGGCCTAGTAGGGGGTAGTGGGGGCACTAGGTGGACCGACGATCCGGTGAAAGCCGCGGGGAGCCGATGGATGCAGGAGGCAAGCAGCCGCTCAAATTGGCGCGCTCTTGGAGGAGGCTTATGTTCAGCAGCGGACGGCTTCAGGCAGTTGATGATGAGAGTACTTATCTTTATTATAAATTAGGTAGGTATTATTTATGTAGGTTTGATTCAGCGTGGAATACCTAGGTCTAGCTCTACTAGGTAGTATGTAGAGATAGACTACGTCTGTAGTTTTTTATGTTAGATTGGTTTATAAGTCTTCAACAGCCTGAAGACATCCACTACTGAACATAGGCCTCCCATGTAGAGCGCCACCTTGAGCGGCTGCTTATCTCCTTGCATCCATCGGCTCACCGTAGTTTTAACCAGGCCGGTATCGGTCCACCTAGTGGGGGTTTAAGTGTTACATACATTTTGTAGACGATGGCTGTGCTGTGCTATGCCTATCCTTCTCAAAATAGACGTATTATACTTTAGAATAGTGTTAAGTTCCCAATGGATTCGTCAATTGGGCAACACCAAATGACAAAACTGAAGACCGAAAATGGTAGCGTCATTTCATCCAAGCCTGAGATTCTGAGAGAGATCGAGAACTTCTATGGATAGTTATACATCTCGACACGTAAGCCCGCTACTAACACAGCTCAGGAGGCGTACCGTGAGCTCTTAGCGCGATTCAAAACAGAGCCTACACTGGATCGCTTGTCAAAATCCCCATACAAAAAAAAGCGATCCAATATAGGCTCTGTTTTGAATCGCGCACCACTTTGAAACTTACCGTAACCACGGCTGCGTAGGTGCACCCCGTCTTAATACCCCGCGTAACTGTGGTTACGCAGAGTTTTTTTATAATTTTATATCGGCAAAAATTTAAAAATGGTGCTTTTTTTCTGCTAAATTGAGGTGTACGTCGTAGTAGAAATATATTTCCTACGCCTAGCAACCCCAAAATAGCCACCACCCATGCAATTTTACAAGAAAAAAAAAAGTTTAAAGTAAGTTGCCATTTTTTTTTGTTGTTCGGCCGTAATATTTGTAGTTTAAAAAAAATTATTTGGCTAATTTTTGTATTGTCTGTGTCGATATTTTGTCAGTGCGATATTTTTATGTCATTGGATGCGAACGTATATCTTTTATACAAATAAAACAAAAAAGTAGTATGTCATCGCTTTTAATTTCGTAGAAATAAATATTTCGCTGAACAACATAGATTTATTTGACTGGGACAACTTTGCACGCTCCTGGCTAATTATTTTACTATTATATTGGACATAAAACGATGCGGATGCGGATGCGTTGTTCGTTCCTGTAACCGGAAACATAGAGTTTATGCTTTAAAAACAAACACCAGAGGCACAGGAACGATTATTCCCAAAGTGCCGAACGTGGCGGCCCGAGTTCCCGCCAAAAAAAAATAGCGCTGCTACGGGGGACAGGGAAATTAAAACCGTTACGGGATGTAAGTCACGGTACGCCCCCAGGACACCAGAGCCAAGTTACCCCGACACTATAGCGAAGATATCCTGGACGTCAGCCTGTACGAGATTAGAATGGCCCTCAAACAGCTTAAAACAACAAGGCGCCAGGTGAAGATGGAATTACGACTGAACTTCTGAGAGCGGGTAGACCGGTACTTTTAGTCCTCCAGAAGCTATGTAATTCTGTCATCCTTGAAGGTACAACGCCAGAGGCATGGCACAAGAGCGTGGTGGTGCTCTTCTGCAAAAAAGGCGATAACACCTTATTGAAGAACTATAGGCCCATCTCGCTCGTGAGTCATGTGTATAAGCTTTTTTCGAGAGTCATTACGAATCGTCTATACGTCGTTATAGTTATAGACAGAGGATTTGTTTTTGATTATAAGACCTCTAGACAGCATTGTATGTGCTCTGCATCAGAATATTTACAAAGATAATAATAATAGGGAGTTTAATGATTATTGATGTCATCATGAGAGGTCATGCCTCACAGCTGGACAGAGACCTCACACAAAGCACGCTGCCGAGTACGATCTTGAGATCTATTTATTTATTTATTTATTTATTTATTTATATATAGGTACACAAAACAAAGTACAATCAACGACTTATTCAAAATAGGTAAATATACAAACAAATCTGTTCTGGATTGTAGCTTAAACTATGTGTACACAGAAAAAATATAAATTACACAATCACTACCGAGACATGCAGATGAGAGTAGGCACCCATCAGCAAAGCTTGTGGCTTTGCTGATGGGTACCCAAAGACAACGGTATACTAAAATTAAATTTTGAGGAGTTTAAGGAGTGTGACTAAGGGTGAGGTGGATCATTTCGACACAACGCAGCTGTTGTGTCGGAACCATTCGGTTTCCCGACCGAGATCTTCTTTAGGTACGTCATAAATGCTATGGGTGGGACCATAGTATTTATGTCTTCGCTCCATCGAGTCTCCAGGCCCGTTGTGGTCTTCAGGCTACTTGACCATCAATCGACGAGTGAGCTCAGTAATACGTATTACAGTCATAAGTCAGTAGTATTACGATTGATGGTCAAGTAGAGATTTCATTCACAATTTTTTTTCAAATCAGCGATAGTTTAATATTTGACCACGGTCTCACCTAATGGTAAGTGACGATGCGGTCGACGATGGAGCATGCTAGAAGATACCGGTTCACTCTAGCCATAAAAACTCCCAGATTACATTTGATCATATGTGAATGAAATCTCCTCTTGTGGAATTGTTCCCAATTCTACGGACTTTCATTACAGATTCCCATTTCAACAGATCCCAAATACAGTTTCCCAGTTTTACTGATTCCTCTTTCTACATATTCTTAATGCGCGCCTCCTGCATCCATCGGCTCCCCGCGGCTTTTACCAGATCGTTGGTCCACCGAGTGGGTGGCCTACACTGCGTCTTCCGGTTCGTGGTCGCCACTCGAGAACCTTTCTTCCTCATCGGTTGTCAGTAAATTGAAATCCATTGATCAGTTTATATTATGAATCTCGACACGAGAATGGATTCACAGCTGCTTGGTTCTGTAAAAACTTCTGCCCCTATCGTTTGTCGTTTCTGCGGCAAATAAAATAAAATACTAGCCCATTGCCACTTCAGATTATTCTGTGATTATTCAATATATTTCGACCCTCTTTTACATATGCAAAGAATTTTATTATACCTTTACTCCGCGTCTATTGTGTTTATCTTCTTAACTTTATCTTTCGTAAAGTTTACGATCAATATCTATCTCCTTACTTATCGGCATGTCAACAATATCAGAAGAATGTTAGATTTATCACTTCCTCGATAAATAATGTTACCTAATATTTTAGATAAAATACACAACAAAACACATGCATTGCACAACTCCTGTAAATATTAACTGCCCAGCATGCACAGTTAATATTTTCTGGAGCAGGGTTTGCCCGCGGGAATTCTCTATTTCCGAGGATTAAAAGTATTACAATTGTCTTGTTGGAATAGGCAATGTAGTCAACCTGTGTAGGTAAATTACGTTGCAGCCGTTTTGGCGTAAAGTTCACACAAAAAGTAGACAAATCGGGAAAAGGATAATGGATTAACGGACGGAGAAGGGAGGCACGCCATTAATCTTTTCCCCTATCTTTTTCGCTCTTCCTTCTCATGTAGGGCGTGAAACTAACGTGGGCGAAGTCGGAGTGGGTCAGCTAGTATAATTATCTATAAAAGTTAGGTATACCTACATCTGTCACCTATTAGATAATAGTTACCATGTGTATTAGCTAAGTTATCTATGACTAGCGGCTTCGCCCGGGTATAATAGTTTGAGCAGCGCACGCGATGTAAAGAATGTTTTAAAAAAAAGAAAAGAAAGAACTTTTTAGGTTTTAGGTAATTTTTTACACCTTGGGTTACATTATTGAAGTTTTAGTAAGGACCCCTAATTTTTTGAAAATATAATATAGCCTATGTGACCCGGGGATAGTGCAGTGTTCCAACAGTGAAAGAATTTTTCAAATAGGTCCAGTAGTTTCGGAGCCTATATTCAATGTAAACAAACAATCAAATCTTTCCTCTTTATAATATTGTTATAAATTACCTATACTTTTTCAATCAGAGGCACTGACCTCTCCAAAAGCACGCCTTGCAACATGGCGCGCCTGAGTACGGCATCTTTTTTACATCCATTTAGTTTTTACACTTACCATCTAAGCTTAGTGACTGTATAATAGCCGCGATAGCCTATAGACAGTGCAAGTGCTCCAGCCCACTACCGGTAGGTAGCGTACCCAACATGCTGGCCGCATTGCCACGTTGAATTGCAATGCTGATGCGCTGGGCCAATTAAGTGCCAGCATTTTGGTCATGCGTCGCATCGACCAGGCGCTCTGATAGACTTTGGAAAACGCGATGAGCTCCCGGTCCCCACGGACCCAGGGTCTCAACACCAAACGGCTCAAATATGTAACCGCTACCGAGATTACTATATTTGCGCCGTTTTAGCTGCTCAGCAGAATTAGCCGCGGCGCCGGCCCTAACGTGTGTCTCGGGAAGGTGTGACGGCGCCATAGTATCGACGCAAGTAGCTTAGTTAGAAGGTACTTCCTAAACTATTACAAGTCATGTCATTATCTAACACTGGCAAAGATCGGCAAATCACTTTTTCATGCAATTAAAATGAGTTAAAAATGTTAAGATCATAGAAACATACAGAAAAAATAATTTGCAAATATTATTCCCAATAATTATGTTAGAAGCGGTTTGCAGGAAGTGCAGATAAAATTATTACTATTGCATTGAAACAATACGCGCCTTGTAATTTGTAATGAGGTGAAGTGCTAGCCAGCACATTTCAAGAAGGTCAATAGCTATACCACCTTGTTGCCTTGTACTGCTTAGTAGTACCTACCTATATAACAAGTAGTATAGTAATGATTAGATATTATGAGGCACTTTCATCAATGTACAGACCTATGTCATCGATATGTCATTTACCATGTTATTTTCATATTTATCAGCACTCACCAACATATCTAAATGTTGACACTATCATAAAAACATGTTTGTATTCTTTTCATCAAGCAAAAGTGCAAACGATTCGCACTAACATTTCTTTTTTAAGGGCATAAGCTAGACCAAGCCGAAGCCACAGAATAGATATAGGTCCTGACCTTACTAGGCCAAAGCGGGGATGAGCCGGGGCGCAGAGTGGCAGGGACGGTTTAAGTTAGAATGGTTGCAACGCGCAATAATTTAGGTAATTTATTATTACACTGAGTAATAATAAATTACTGGGTATTTTAAAAATCCACTATACTTATTACTTAAGCCCTCCATTATATTTAGTTCAACTACTACACAAAGTTTCATGATCTTATTTAAAGTACTTATTCATTGTATAATCGCGGTTTATTTGTACGGTTTAGAGGTTTTTTTTTTCTATCGAGAAAAGTTTAGTAATTCATGTTTTCACTATATATAAGCATTTTGGCGTTGAATAGGCTCTTAATGATTACATAAAAATAAGGATACCATGACCTATCATAGATATATGAGATAGCTAGCGTTCTGGCAGCCCCAGTTAAAAGAGCCAGTTCCCAATCCATGTAGGTGTACTTTGGCTCCAGCTTCAGCGATATTGCCGTGGTTTCACCAAGAGGTCCCAACAGAAGGCGGCATAACACTTGCAGCATAACAATCTCTTTTAGTTGCTGTTACAAATTAAACAGTTCTTCTTTCTTTCTTAAATCGAGTGGAACGTAACCCTGTCCTCTCTTACCTAAATCATTTATGAGTTTGTGCTTAATAATCATCATCAACAGCTTGAAGACGTCCACTGCTGAACGTAGGCCTCCACCACAGAGAGCTACTTTGAGCGGCTGCTCACCTGAACTAAAAAGTGCTAAACACAATTGTGAATCCATCGGCTCCTCACGGCTTTCACCAGATCGTCGGTTCACCGAGTGGGAGGCCGAGCTACGCTGCACCTTCCGGTTCGTAGTCATCACTCCAGAACCGTTCTTCCCCATCGGTTCAGATCCAAAACAACATGATTGCTTTCTTATCTAATAAAGGGTTAGTTCTGACTCTGTGAGGGATTACAATGATAGACAAACGAACAGCTCAAACCACTAATTATTTGGAGCAAGCGTGTTCTCCTTTTATGGCGAAAGTGTGTACAGAAAAGGATTTTGGAAAATTTAACCCCTGAGAGGGTCTTGAAAGATTATTTGAAGAAATGCAGGTGAAACCGCGGATTGCCTCTAGTTTGTATTTTGACTCTCTGACTGATGATTGCCGGTATACAGCGGCGTCCAGAGCAGCAGTTTCACCATCTTGAATGGCGTTCTACGGGCTACTCCAAGACTTTATTTTTTATTTAAAACTTCCTGAGGAACGCTGTCTCAGCTGATTATCATTATCTAATTACCATTACGTTTATATATTCCTTATCTATTTACTAACTGCTAATGCCCAAGGTTTTCAATGCACGTGAATTGTTCGATACGGGCAGATACCGTGATATCTTTGATAAGTTTGACTACCGCTTTTTGAAGTAGGTTTTCTTATGCAACTGCTTTGTTTACGCACGATATAACCTTGGTGTCAGATTCGTTATTAGATTCGTATATTCCTCATTCATCGTTATTATTCTCAACCCGATAGAAGATTGGGATGTCTCCATAACATTCTATCGGGTTAGGAAGAATAACCAATAATGTTCGCTTACTCCTATACTAAACGACGTATATCTATTTAGTTAGTTCTATTTATCATTACTTATTTAAAAAAGTTCATGTACGTACTTAATTATAGACTTCTGATGATTAGGCCAGCCCGTCTTAGGACCGTCCGTCAATCGTTAAGTCTAGTACCTACTCAAGAAAATCAGTATCTTTTTAACACTTCTTCCGTGCACACCTTGCTTTCTGTGGTTTCTAGCCATGTCAAATTTTCGACGTTTATGGTACCTACCTTTTGCTTTAAGCCTAATTTTAACGAAGTCTATAGATGAAATTGCATTATACATTATACCGTGTATATCATTATAATAATCATCATGAGCCTGTCCAGTGTCCACTGCTGTACATAGGGCTCTCACAAGGTTTTACATTTTTAGGCCTCTTCTCATCCAATTAGGTACCTACTTTGCATATATCGTCGTTCCACCTAGTCGGATAACGTCGATACATGTTTCAAATCGCGGTCTTAACTCAAAGACATTCTACTCCAACGGTTGTTGGTACTGCCTTTTCAGTTTGCTAATTCGGTGGGCTATATCGGTGACCTTGGTTCACTGTCAGATCACTACATTTCTGATTCGATCCTTCAGAGAAACTCGATAGCGTAGTCCTTTACATACACCAGTAACAGCGATGGTTAGAATTCTATCAGGCGTCTGACTACCCGTAACGATTGCCATAGATGTTCTTATGACAACCGGGACCGACGGCTTAACGTGCTCTCCGAGGCACGGAGCGATGGCATCGAAAACTGCACATAACTTACTAGATAAGTCATTGGTGCAGGGCCGAGGATAGAACTCGGTGCCGTAAGATTGCGAAGCGCACATGCTACCTCTCGGCTACCATCGCTTTTAGCTAACTTAATATACTATGGCATGTAAAAATTCACGAATAAATTACTACTAACTATTGACAAGAATGTTTAGTAAAATCAACATTTTTCTTCACTTCCAGTGTTTCGTAACAGCAGGCGTGTGCCTCAACATGGCGCAGCATGGGCTCGTGATGGGGTTCAACGCGATACTTCTGCCACAACTCCGGAAACCAGGCTCATTGATCCCCATTGATGATGTATCTGGATCCTGGATAGGTACGTTGGTTCTGATATGAATATTTTTATTGAGTGGATCAATGACATTTGCAATTACAGCAATTGCAATTACAATTGCATTGGAAAGAATGGGTTAATGAATCAATTTATATGTGTACCTATTTATTCGTATCACACACACTTCATCAGCCCATTAATTAACTATACCTACATTTCCACTGCATCTAGGACAGGGATGGGCCGGGCCTTCTCTCAATGCTGTTAGACAAGTGCGGTTTTCTAGATGAGACGTATCTTATCAAACTCGCCAGTTAGTTTCCTCATGATGTTTTCTGTCCATATGTAAGAGTGAATTCAAATCATCGTAGGAAGATCAAACCCAAAGACATTCAACAAACAACTATCTCAAAAGAATGGGGAAAGATCGATCAGTCTAAGCTTTAAATCTAAGAAATTACCTAGTTTCATAGATACGAGTAAAGAAGGCATACCTAAAAAAATATGATGAAAAAATACGCTAAATCAAAGTTAGTGTCGGTCACAAAATTGTATAAAATTCAAATAATATTGACATGGTTTAGTTAAGTAGAAAGCGTATTATATTATGTACCTAATATTTTAGAAGCAAATTCAAGAAGTTCACGGAATTTTGTTGATTAAATTACCACAACACGACGGGTTTAGGTAAGCATAAGTACATTAAGCAACGGGCAAAGAAATCAACAAAGTTACGAGGCATATTTTAAAAGCTGATAACTTAGAACTTGCGTGTCACGGTGAAAAAGTAACCGTCATTCAATTCATTCATAGTGACCAAATGCTATGCCTAAAAATAATATTTTAAATACCATAGGACATAGCTATGCTTAGTTTGGGGCTAGATGGCGCTGTGTGATATGTCCACACGTATTTATTTTATTTATTTATTTATACACTGACACGACACAGGTTATCGTATGTTAGCTCATCGATTTACTTAATTGTATCTAGGTATAGATATAGAGCCAACCCTCGAGATACTGATGAATTAAGTTCTTTTGCGATATTATCAAATAATATAAGTAATCGATACTAATTATACTGTTATCGATAGGAACACTCCCAGATTTACGTTTAGTTAACCAACGATTTGTTTTATCGCCATTGAGGTGTAAATTTTATCAACGAACACGTTTTTTAAATATGTCCAGATACTTCTCCAGACTAACTAATTTAAAAAAAAATGATAAGACCTACTGATACCACCAATAGTTTGTCATTGGTTAACCCAAATAATTACCTGTTATTATATTCACGATAACTTTTAAGGAAATATTCAAGCACTCAGGTCAAATTTTGTTTCTCACGTTCCAGCTTCGATCCTCGGCTTCGCACTTGTAGCCGGCAACTTCATCGTGCCCACCATCATGGCAAACTACGGCCGTCGGATCGCCAACCTCGCCAGCATCGCTCCACTGCTCGTTGGGTGGTTCTGCATCATCACAGCGTCTAGCATCACCGCACTCCTCATAGGGAGGTTCCTCCAAGGAATAGCTATGGGCATGAGCGCTTCACTAGGGCCAGTTTTGATCGGCGAATACACCAGCCCTAAGAATCGAGGGGCTTTTCTCACCATTATATCATTGACCATCGCAACGGGAGTTCTTTGCGTGCATACCATGGGGTCCTACTTGACCTGGCAGGTGACGGCTCTGGTCTGCGCCTTCATAGCATTTTTTGATTTGCTGATAGTGATATACTCTCCTGAGTCTCCCAGCTTCCTCGCAGATCACGGGAGGTATGAAGAATCCAAACGAGTGTTCAGATGGCTGAGAGCCGAAGACGAAGAAGAGGAGTTGCATAAGATGATAGACGCAGCAGTTATTGTTAGAGAGGGAAAAGGAGAGGCAAACATATCAGAGTCACTCTCAAAGAAATTCAAGAGGAACATGGCGTACTTCGCTGTTACGGTAAAGAAGAAGGAGTTTTATAAACCCATTTTTATTATGATGCATATTTACACGCTGGGACAGTGGTCTGGGGCCAACATTTTAGCTGCATATACGATTGACATATTCCATCATGTCATCGGAACAGATGTCAATATAGCCTTACTAGTCATAACGTTAGATGCTCAACGAATATTTTCCAATGCGATCGCTGTGTTTGTTATAAAGAAAATCAATAGACGAACGATGTTGTTTACCACTGTTGGTATAAACTTGTTTGCTTTTTTAACCACAGCGGCGTATACTTATGCTAAGGGCCAGAATATGTTGCCGTTTGACCACCCTTTCATCGGAGTGGCTTTGATACACATCCACATGTTTACTATAGCTACCGGTACTGTGCCTTTACCGTTTATCATAGCTGGAGAGCTGTTCCCATTAGAGTACAGAAGTTTGGCTGGAGGAATCAGCGTATTGTTCTTGTCTATGAACCTATTTATCACAGTGAAGACTGTCCCATTCTTGTTTGGTACGATAGGCATCCACGGAGCTTATACTATCTATGCTGTAGTCGTAGGATATTGTATGCTGGTTGCGTTCTTCTTCTTGCCAGAGACAAAGGACAGAACGTTGCAGGATATAGAGGACGAGTTCAGAGGTAGACCGCTGACAGTTGAAGAGTTGAAGTCCACGCAATCATTGACGTCTATGAAACATTTCAATAAAGATAGGCGGTGTAGTAGTCCAGTTGTATGTTGATGATATATTTTTTAATTGCATAAACTTGACCATATTTTGAAAACCATAAGGTTTACATTATAAGGCACTCCTTTTTTTACACGTTATAGGCAAAGTAATTGACCACTGTCTCACCTGATGGAATGTGATGACGCAGTCTACGATGGTGCATGCTTGCTTGGTCTTAAGGTGATGTGGATGAAAGTGATCGCTTTTGGCGATTTCAGATAAATGATAGGTATAACACATAGGTTTAACACATTAATTTATACGAAAGAATATTTTTATATTTTACGAAGACATTTTGTGATTGTAAATTGTGATTTGTAGATAGATAAGAAGATTGCGATATATAAATCGATTTGATTAGGTAGTTTCTAAACAATTAGCAAAATGATTTAATTTTATCAGTATTTATATTGATTGATTAATTATAATTTATCAAATATACAGCTGCATAGTTAGTAATAACAGTAAAACTTCTTTTCTTGTTAAAGTTAGCGTGAACACATAAATATTAATGAAGAACGAAGAACGTTATTAAATTTCCATATTTAATATTATCGACTTGCATTATAATTATTGTTCCAAAGAATATTTCAAATCATAATAATACTAAATATTATGTTAATTTATTAATGAAATAGTGAATGTGATATTGAAATGGAGATGTTAATTAACTTATTATTTAGCTTTTAATATTATTATAAGTACTTAATTGTAAGATTTTTGGCAATGGTGCTTAAGGACTTATAATTATAAATAATATTATTTAGCAGTAATTTTAGATACTTATTAGCTTTAAGAATAAACTCGAAATTATTTTGGGACTAAACATTTTGAAACTGGGTAAGTTTATAAATTATCCACATGTTGGTTGATGAATAATAGAATTTGTGTGATAATTTATAATGCTCCTAAAATAATTTGCTAAATCTATACTTATAATATCTATCTATACATATAATAAAACTGTAACTAGGCTAAATCTGTACATTATTATTTGAATTTTTTTATTGTTAAGTGTACTTAACACAAACACTTCACCACCACCACCACTCAAACACCACCACTTAAACACTTCTTTATCGACACAGAAGTGGAAAGATTTTTTTTGAATTGTTTGTCTGTCTGTCTGTCTGTGTCTCTTCGAAGTCTTTGAACACGCGTCACGCTGGAACTACTGAACGGATATCGCTGAAACTTGGCATGGTTATAGCTAATTATCCAGAAAAACATTTAAGATACTTCTTGATTTTTAAAACGGCCAAGTGCGAGTTGCTCGAAGAGTCATGTAATCATGTCATATACATGATTCTCATTCGTCATTTTTATGCAAGAATTTTTTGTTTGTGTTATTTTTTATATATACTTATCCTGTCGAAGGAATGATAGAATACGCTTCCCTCTTACCCATAAACCAGGTTAAGGCGTAAAACTAATTAACCCGTGCGAAGCCGGGGTGGGTCAACTAGTATATGATAAACTTGCTATATATTAAGTAGGTAGGTATAGGTACCTAACCTAACCCTAACTACCTAGAATGTAAACGTAGGTTCTTACACAATTTTTACACAACTTTTAAGAACCTGCACAATTATATGAAATTGTATTTGTCAACATAGCTTTAGGATTTTGTCAGATATAATATTTAAACAAAAATATACATTTTGAAATAATTAAGTAGCTAAAAGTTTAATTTACCTGTCTTCCACATCTAGCAGCACAACTACATAATTATACATAGTAGAAATACGTTTGACCACTAGCCCAAGGGCTATTTTCGATTCTATAATAATCACATTTTAATGAATTGGAATCTCATATTGAGACCTACCCTCATGGTAGCTAAATGACTGTGGCTGAAGTACCCCGAGCAGGCGGTTTTTTTTATAACTAAATAGGCCCGCATTTGACCGCAATCTCAAAGTGGAAAATGACGACACGGTCTACGATGGCACATGCTTGATGCAGGAGGCGAGCAGCCGCTCAAAGGGGCGTTCTCTGGGGGAGGCCTATGTTCAGCAGTGGACGTCTTCAGGCTAATAATGATGAATTTTATTTTACCTTGGTTTTAGGTACCTACTGTTTATTAAATACACAAGTACACAAACTTATAAGCATCGGGGATGTTTGCGGAAGCCCGGGTGGATTGTTTTTATACAACCATGCGGAAACGGTGCTCTTCCCTAGTGCGCAGGGTGTGGGCCAGCCGCAACTGCATCCTGAGGGCATTTTCCGTGAAATTTGACTGTCAGTACTTGAATGAGCGCTACCGTGCTTCGGAGGGCACGTTAAGCCGTCGGTCCCGGCTGTTATCGTAAGACAATAGTCGTCAGGCCAAGTCAGAAGCCTTTGGGTGGCCTAAAAATTCTGACACCAGGGCTGACCACTTGCCTACACAAGAAGAAGAAGAAGAAGTACTTAAATCACTGTTGCAGGATTCAGGTACTGACTAACAAAGCGTCAAGTTGTTGTGGATAAATGTATTTTAATGTATACTAATAAGATTAAGCACTACTAACCCATTTGATCAAAGCAGTTGTTCAAAATAAAAATTCCTTTTTTTTATGTAAACGAATAACGTGAAGAGCTAGTCGTTCGCCTGGTGTTAAGCGTCACGGCCGCCCATAACAGATTGCAGTGTCACTCGGAAATCTAAATTAAAGTTTCATATATTTACATCACACAGCTATTTTATAAGTATATCATAACATACCAACATATAGCTAAAATCTCATCAAGGATTTTTTAGTGGGAAATAATAAATAGATATAAAGATAACATCTTTGCGAACTTTATTGTATTTACTTTCCTTAACTTTACAAGCTTGCCAATAACCGCGTGACGCGGCTTTGCAATTTTGATAACAGCGGCACTAATAAAACGTTTATTTATAGAACTGCCTGCAACTTTGACTGTGCCTGTAACGATATTTGTTATGTTTGATAAACGTGAGCATGTTTTCCTTGTATTTAAAGTATCATCTGCATCTAATTTTAGAGTTATCACAATTATAATTTACATCATTATTCAATGCGGACGCTACTTACCACCGTAGCACTTAAGGTGACGAGTAGAGCCAGATAAGCAGGTCTAAATCCGTTCAAAGAAAAAACAACCTTAACGACATAGCCTTAAATATCAATTTAGTCTGCACTTCAGCGCAGTGGCGCTTACGACAAAGACAACGTACGAAATGACTGATTTTGACAGTTTTTAATTAATATCTATTTTTATATAGTATTTTTCAAAGTTTTTAAGTCATCACGACATCTGAATGTTTGTTGGAAATACACTAATTTATTTTCTGTAGAAATATATTCTGTAGAAGCTCAGTAAAATGGGAACATTCAAATTTTTTGAGAGAGGTTTGCGATTTTTGCTCTACTCGTCGCCTTCATAATCATCATCATTATAAGAACGTATTAGTTCACTTCTGCCCCTGTCTTGGTCTTCTTCTTGGCTATTCGCATCCAACTGCTGACAGCGACACTCTGTGAATGTACTGATATACACCCTGCATTTGAAAATTCATTGTAGGCACCACTCGTCTATGTCTAACTATAATTATCATAGTCTCAGTAGTAAAACTTATGTTATGTAAGTCTCTCAATTTTACACCAATTCAATACAATTTCATTTATTCATCTATGTATTTTATATCTGCTGAAAACGTTAAAGGCTGCGCAGCTGTCAAGTCCTCATTTGCCACTTTACCTTGGAATTCATCTTCAATGTCCTGTAATGTCCTATCCTTGGTTTCTGGTAGTAAAAACCACACAACCGCTAAGCAGTATAAAATGATACCAGAATACAGGCAATATGCGCCATGTAAACCGATACTATTAACTAAATATGAAAAGGACTTCACTGTGAAAAATGTGTTTATGGAACAGGACAGGGAACTGATCCCAGTGGATAGACTTCGGTATCTTGAAGCAAAGATCTCTCCAGCAATCGTGAAAGGTAATGGTAAGGAACCAATGGCCACTGTCACCATTAGCGCATACAGAAGTAGCAACCCTATCGCTGGATGATCAAATGGGATAACGTGTTTTTCCTTGGCATAGACGTATCCAGCTGTTATCAAAAACACCAGCATATTAGCACCACAGGTCGTGAAGAGCATTGTTCTTCTTTTAAATCTTTTGATGATGAAGACAGCTATCACGCACGATACGATTCTCAAGACATCAGTGGATATCACAACGAATGCTATATTGATGTCAGCATTTATGGTAATTTTAGCAACATCAACTATGTACGGAGCTAATATATTAATACCAGCCCACTGTCCCATCGTATACAGATGAATCATTATAATAATAGGTTTATAGAACTCTTTTTTATTTGCAATTGATATGTATTCCTTGATTTTAACTGTTATAGAACTGTTAGCGTTACTGGATTGCCGCGAAGAAACACTAGATTGTATCAACTTATGCAGTTCATGGATTTCCTCTTCGCCTCTCAGCCATAGGAATACTTTCTCACATTCTTCATATCTTCCTTGACTAGCTAACCAGCTTGGTGTTTCTGGAGACATGGCCACCATCAAGAGATCTACGAGAGTGACTATGGTGATTACTAATGCGGTCATTTTCCATGTTAAGTAAGAGCCGAGGGTGTGGACTGCTAATGTTCCACCAGCCATGATTAAAGACATTATGATAATAAACGCTCCTCTGTTCTTTGGACTGGTATACTCTCCGATGAGTATTGGCGTAAATGAAAGTGACAAGCCTGTAGATAGACCTTGGAGAAGTCTAGCTATCAGAATCCAGATGACGTTCCTTGCTGCGATGAGAAAAATCCAACCTGAGATGATGATGAGGATGCTGATGAGGTTCGCTTTCCGCCTGCCAAGCTTGCCCATTAAGGTGGGGATGGTTAAGTTTCCTACTACTAGACCAAATGCAGGGAGTGCCGCTGAAAATATAAATGCAAAAGTTAATACAGACGTTATTGCTTTAAAAAATCACGACAGGAGAGATAAGAAAGGAAAGGTAAGTAGAGTAAGTACTTATCTTATACAAGAGATAGGTAGATAAGAAGATAAAATGCTCATTGTCGTGGGACTAGATATTTTTATGGAAGGATTAATAAGTAGTACAGCAAGCGTTAAAAAAGTAAGGCTTTCAGAAAGGCTTACCATCAGATTACGAGTCAGCGTAATGTTAGTTTTTAAAAAAGCTCAAAATTTTTGACTACAATCATACTATAGTGCAAGATTTTATCTATGATATAACGTACGTACCGATCCAGGATTCTAACGAGTAATCGATGGGTATGGGAGAGTCTTTCATCCTCAGCTGTGGCAGTAAGGTGGCTATGTATCCCATCACCATGCCGATCTGGGACATGTTGATGGAAGCTCCTATCACCACGAAACACTGGAAACACACAAATGGAAAGTTTTAAGATTTCCATTTTCGAATGGTGTTCTTATGGTTTGTTTAAAATTTTGATTCTACATTCATCATGAATCAAACTTTTTGATAGTGGTTAGGTACACTTTTATCATGAATGTCGAATATGGAATATGGCTGAGGAGTATACCTAAAGACAGATTACGTATTGTCGTATGTAATGTGGAGACCTCTACCATAATCTTCTCAATATTGACTCTGTTTCGTCAACACCATTACAATTTTGGAAATTGTATGAGATCATTAACTGTTTTGTGTGTGATATTTGCATATCGTCGGGGATAGTGCAATAGCGCGTATAATGGGTACGTTTACCAGGGCTTGTTACGCGCTATTGCACTATCCCAGACGATATGCCTTACATTTTATTTTCGGTGGGTGGAATAGCGTATTAAGTTGCAAGTATGACATAATTAGTACGCGTATATTATTTCTTCCATTATGCAAGAGGCAACAAACTATAATAATTTAAACCTATCAACAAGTTTAACGTTGAAGACGTAGTGAACATAGGCCTCCCCCAGAGAGCGCCACCTTGAACGGCTGCTCGCCTCCTGCATCCATCGGCTCTCCGCGGTTTTCACTAGATCGTCGGTCTAGTGAGTATATTGTGGCCGGATGGGCCATACCACATCAAAAATGTGTCAGAAACTCAAGGTCTGCTGACTTCGATATATAAAGGAGTTGGAATGGTTCACGTTGATGCGTACCATGCAGGGATGTATATAATCTCTTATAGGTATGTATGTCGTTGTCTGTTTGTGACTTTCACGCCGCCCTGTGCGAATGCCTGAACTAATTTGGATGAAATTTTACTTACACGACCAAGATTTCTTTTCTTTTTATGGTTCTGAGGTGTGCTTTTGTTAAAAATGTAATTGGCATGGGTTAATTACAGGTGGAACTGCGATGTGCTGTTTTACCCTAATTTATAGCATAAGCGCTATTCAAATAGATAGCTGTAGTTTAAGAATAACATATATCCACATGGCCTGTAACAAAAGTTATAAAGCCCGTTGATAGCTCGTGAACATAATTTCTCGTACAAACAAGACTCACCTGCGCAGGCAGGGGGCGAGGTAACAAAACGAGGCAAAGCCATACAAAATTACAAAGAACAGAGCCGGATGGAACAAAAGGCATCAACGGGTTCCCGTGGTCTATTAGAAATTCATAGTGTTTATTAGAAATTAGTGGTTGAAATACACCACTAATTTTCGTATGAGGGAAAGTTGTATCATTGGTCATCTGGATTTACAGACAATGGTTTGTAGCCTTCCTTTGTATATATTAGGTAACCTACTTTCTGCAAACGTGGTCGGTGGTCCACCTAGCGAGGGTCGTTTCATCTTCATGTTCATATATATTTTTAGATCATGACCTAAGACCGTCTCTGACATGTTCTGGCCATATGGCTAAATAAACCATGTTTGTCCACTTCAACATATTAAATGCATGTAAAGATTATAGCTAGATATTATATTTTAATGTTTCTTTGTAGTGTATATACAGGATGCAATTTAATTCATTAGCATAAATTGACTTTATGACGTACTGTCATTTACTTATTATTTATTGATGATTATCGAAGAGTAAAGAGTGCAAATGAAAATATGTTTTAATTAAACATTATGAAGATTGCCGGCGCCTAACGTAGTTGCCACGAATGATTTTGATACTGGTAATTTTTTTTACCTTTTTTTTTTTTATGTAGAATGAGCCTGCGTTTGACTACATCTCACCTGATGGTAAGCGACGATGCAGCCGATGGTGTAGCACGCAGGTTCATGAGGTACCTATTACCTCTTGTCTTAAAAAGACCCAGGTTATATTTGTTAGGAAACAAGAACGCCGGGAGCAAATTCCATTCCCTAGCAGTCCGCATAATGAAGGACTCAGCGAAACGCTTGGTGCGGCAAGTTGGCAAGTCTACTACATAGGGATGAAACGACTCTCCGCGCCTTGTATTCCTGTGGCGGAATGGAGATGGTGGGACTCGTACAGCTCTTGTGCGCACTCCCCGTGGTACAATCGGTAGAAAATTGAAAGACATGCCACCCTCCGTCGGTGCTCTAGGCTCTGCAGTCTACCCACACCTTGTATGCAATATTTAATTATTTTAATATAATTTTGTACAGTTGATTAAGTAAGTTATCCTATTTTATGGAGGTATAATCAATAACAACCGATGCGTTAGATTTAAAAAAATTTGGTCTACACATGAGCGGTGTCAGGAGTAGGTACCTAGTTTCAAAGGATGCTAATGAATTCAATTACACCCAGTAGAGGTAGAGGTTTATATTTTTGGGTCCTTGTATTGTGGAGCCAATCATAAATAGATAGTATTGTTAGACTAGATAATTCGTAGTGGTTTCAAGGTGAGTTTGAATTGGTAGGTATGTTATCCCGAAAGGGGGGACTGGGACCATGATAGCCCACATGTAAGCCCGCTGTCTGTGTCTGTTAGTCTATCTGTCAGTCCGTCTGTCTGTCTGTCTGTCTGTTTGTCTGTCCGTTTGTTTGTCTGTCTGTCTGTCTGTGTCTGTCCGTCTGTCACCAGGCTGTATCATAACCGTGATAGTTATACAGTTGAAATTTTCACCAATGATGTATTTCTGTTGCCGCTATAACAAAAAATACTAAAAAAATAGAGTAAAATAAATATTTAAGGGGGCTCCCATACAACACGGAACACGGAACACGTTTTTTAAATATGTCCAGATACTTCTCCAGACTAACTAATTTAAAAAAAAATGATAAGACCTACTGATACCACCAATAGTTTGTCATTGGTTAACCCAAATAATTACCTGTTATTATATTCACGATAACTTTTAAGGAAATATTCAAGCACTCAGGTCAAATTTTGTTTCTCACGTTCCAGCTTCGATCCTCGGCTTCGCACTTGTAGCCGGCAACTTCATCGTGCCCACCATCATGGCAAACTACGGCCGTCGGATCGCCAACCTCGCCAGCATCGCTCCACTGCTCGTTGGGTGGTTCTGCATCATCACAGCGTCTAGCATCACCGCACTCCTCATAGGGAGGTTCCTCCAAGGAATAGCTATGGGCATGAGCGCTTCACTAGGGCCAGTTTTGATCGGCGAATACACCAGCCCTAAGAATCGAGGGGCTTTTCTCACCATTATATCATTGACCATCGCAACGGGAGTTCTTTGCGTGCATACCATGGGGTCCTACTTGACCTGGCAGGTGACGGCTCTGGTCTGCGCCTTCATAGCATTTTTTGATTTGCTGATAGTGATATACTCTCCTGAGTCTCCCAGCTTCCTCGCAGATCACGGGAGGTATGAAGAATCCAAACGAGTGTTCAGATGGCTGAGAGCCGAAGACGAAGAAGAGGAGTTGCATAAGATGATAGACGCAGCAGTTATTGTTAGAGAGGGAAAAGGAGAGGCAAACATATCAGAGTCACTCTCAAAGAAATTCAAGAGGAACATGGCGTACTTCGCTGTTACGGTAAAGAAGAAGGAGTTTTATAAACCCATTTTTATTATGATGCATATTTACACGCTGGGACAGTGGTCTGGGGCCAACATTTTAGCTGCATATACGATTGACATATTCCATCATGTCATCGGAACAGATGTCAATATAGCCTTACTAGTCATAACGTTAGATGCTCAACGAATATTTTCCAATGCGATCGCTGTGTTTGTTATAAAGAAAATCAATAGACGAACGATGTTGTTTACCACTGTTGGTATAAACTTGTTTGCTTTTTTAACCACAGCGGCGTATACTTATGCTAAGGGCCAGAATATGTTGCCGTTTGACCACCCTTTCATCGGAGTGGCTTTGATACACATCCACATGTTTACTATAGCTACCGGTACTGTGCCTTTACCGTTTATCATAGCTGGAGAGCTGTTCCCATTAGAGTACAGAAGTTTGGCTGGAGGAATCAGCGTATTGTTCTTGTCTATGAACCTATTTATCACAGTGAAGACTGTCCCATTCTTGTTTGGTACGATAGGCATCCACGGAGCTTATACTATCTATGCTGTAGTCGTAGGATATTGTATGCTGGTTGCGTTCTTCTTCTTGCCAGAGACAAAGGACAGAACGTTGCAGGATATAGAGGACGAGTTCAGAGGTAGACCGCTGACAGTTGAAGAGTTGAAGTCCACGCAATCATTGACGTCTATGAAACATTTCAATAAAGATAGGCGGTGTAGTAGTCCAGTTGTATGTTGATGATATATTTTTTAATTGCATAAACTTGACCATATTTTGAAAACCATAAGGTTTACATTATAAGGCACTCCTTTTTTTACACGTTATAGGCAAAGTAATTGACCACTGTCTCACCTGATGGAATGTGATGACGCAGTCTACGATGGTGCATGCTTGCTTGGTCTTAAGGTGATGTGGATGAAAGTGATCGCTTTTGGCGATTTCAGATAAATGATAGGTATAACACATAGGTTTAACACATTAATTTATACGAAAGAATATTTTTATATTTTACGAAGACATTTTGTGATTGTAAATTGTGATTTGTAGATAGATAAGAAGATTGCGATATATAAATCGATTTGATTAGGTAGTTTCTAAACAATTAGCAAAATGATTTAATTTTATCAGTATTTATATTGATTGATTAATTATAATTTATCAAATATACAGCTGCATAGTTAGTAATAACAGTAAAACTTCTTTTCTTGTTAAAGTTAGCGTGAACACATAAATATTAACGAAGAACGAAGAACGTTATTAAATTTCCATATTTAATATTATCGACTTGCATTATAATTATTGTTCCAAAGAATATTTCAAATCATAATAATACTAAATATTATGTTAATTTATTAATGAAATAGTGAATGTGATATTGAAATGGAGATGTTAATTAACTTATTATTTAGCTTTTAATATTATTATAAGTACTTAATTGTAAGATTTTTGGCAATGGTGCTTAAGGACTTATAATTATAAATAATATTATTTAGCAGTAATTTTAGATACTTATTAGCTTTAAGAATAAACTCGAAATTATTTTGGGACTAAACATTTTGAAACTGGGTAAGTTTATAAATTATCCACATGTTGGTTGATGAATAATAGAATTTGTGTGATAATTTATAATGCTCCTAAAATAATTTGCTAAATCTATACTTATAATATCTATCTATACATATAATAAAACTGTAACTAGGCTAAATCTGTACATTATTATTTGAATTTTTTTATTGTTAAGTGTACTTAACACAAACACTTCACCACCACCACCACTCAAACACCACCACTTAAACACTTCTTTATCGACACAGAAGTGGAAAGATTTTTTTTGAATTTTTTGTCTGTCTGTCTGTCTGTGTCTCTTCGAAGTCTTTGAACACGCGTCACGCTGGAACTACTGAACGGATATCGCTGAAACTTGGCATGGTTATAGCTAATTATCCAGAAAAACATTTAAGATACTTCTTGATTTTTAAAACGGCCAAGTGCGAGTTGCTCGAAGAGTCATGTAATCATGTCATATACATGATTCTCATTCGTCATTTTTATGCAAGAATTTTTTGTTTGTGTTATTTTTTATATATACTTATCCTGTCGAAGGAATGATAGAATACGCTTCCCTCTTACCCATAAACCAGGTTAAGGCGTAAAACTAATTAACCCGTGCGAAGCCGGGGTGGGTCAACTAGTATATGATAAACTTGCTATATATTAAGTAGGTAGGTATAGGTACCTAACCTAACCCTAACTACCTAGAATGTAAACGTAGGTTCTTACACAATTTTTACACAACTTTTAAGAACCTGCACAATTATATGAAATTGTATTTGTCAACATAGCTTTAGGATTTTGTCAGATATAATATTTAAACAAAAATATACATTTTGAAATAATTAAGTAGCTAAAAGTTTAATTTACCTGTCTTCCACATCTAGCAGCACAACTACATAATTATACATAGTAGAAATACGTTTGACCACTAGCCCAAGGGCTATTTTCGATTCTATAATAATCACATTTTAATGAATTGGAATCTCATATTGAGACCTACCCTCATGGTAGCTAAATGACTGTGGCTGAAGTACCCCGAGCAGGCGGTTTTTTTTATAACTAAATAGGCCCGCATTTGACCGCAATCTCAAAGTGGAAAATGACGACACGGTCTACGATGGCACATGCTTGATGCAGGAGGCGAGCAGCCGCTCAAAGGGGCGTTCTCTGGGGGAGGCCTATGTTCAGCAGTGGACGTCTTCAGGCTAATAATGATGAATTTTATTTTACCTTGGTTTTAGGTACCTACTGTTTATTAAATACACAAGTACACAAACTTATAAGCATCGGGGATGTTTGCGGAAGCCCGGGTGGATTGTTTTTATACAACCATGCGGAAACGGTGCTCTTCCCTAGTGCGCAGGGTGTGGGCCAGCCGCAACTGCATCCTGAGGGCATTTTCCGTGAAATTTGACTGTCAGTACTTGAATGAGCGCTACCGTGCTTCGGAGGGCACGTTAAGCCGTCGGTCCCGGCTGTTATCGTAAGACAATAGTCGTCAGGCCAAGTCAGAAGCCTTTGGGTGGCCTAAAAATTCTGACACCAGGGCTGACCACTTGCCTACACAAGAAGAAAAAGAAGAAGTACTTAAATCACTGTTGCAGGATTCAGGTACTGACTAACAAAGCGTCAAGTTGTTGTGGATAAATGTATTTTAATGTATACTAATAAGATTAAGCACTACTAACCCATTTGATCAAAGCAGTTGTTCAAAATAAAAATTCCTTTTTTTTATGTAAACGAATAACGTGAAGAGCTAGTCGTTCGCCTGGTGTTAAGCGTCACGGCCGCCCATAACAGATTGCAGTGTCACTCGGAAATCTAAATTAAAGTTTCATATATTTACATCACACAGCTATTTTATAAGTATATCACAACATACCAACATATAGCTAAAATCTCATCAAGGATTTTTTAGTGGGATATAATAAATAGATATAAAGATAACATCTTTGCGAACTTTATTGTATTTACTTTCCTTAACTTTACAAGTTTGCCAATAACCGCGTGACGCGGCTTTGCAATTTTGATAACAGCGGCACTAATAAAACGTTTATTTATAGAACTGCCTGCAACTTTGACTGTGCCTGTAACGATATTTGTTATGTTTGATAAACGTGAGCATGTTTTCCTTGTATTTAAAGTATCATCTGCATCTAATTTTAGAGTTATCACAATTATAATTTACATCATTATTCAATGCGGACGCTACTTACCACCGTAGCACTTAAGGTGACGAGTAGAGCCAGATAAGCAGGTCTAAATCCGTTCAAAGAAAAAACAACCTTAACGACATAGCCTTAAATATCAATTTAGTCTGCACTTCAGCGCAGTGGCGCTTACGACAAAGACAACGTACGAAATGACTGATTTTGACAGTTTTTAATTAATATCTATTTTTATATAGTATTTTTCAAAGTTTTTAAGTCATCACGACATCTGAATGTTTGTTGGAAATACACTAATTTATTTTCTGTAGAAATATATTCTGTAGAAGCTCAGTAAAATGGGAACATTCAAATTTTTTGAGAGAGGTTTGCGATTTTTGCTCTACTCGTCGCCTTCATAATCATCATCATTATAAGAACGTATTAGTTCACTTCTGCCCCTGTCTTGGTCTTCTTCTTGGCTATTCGCATCCAACTGCTGACAGCGACACTCTGTGAATGTACTGATATACACCCTGCATTTGAAAATTCATTGTAGGCACCACTCGTCTATGTCTAACTATAATTATCATAGTCTCAGTAGTAAAACTTATGTTATGTAAGTCTCTCAATTTTACACCAATTCAATACAATTTCATTTATTCATCTATGTATTTTATATCTGCTGAAAACGTTAAAGGCTGCGCAGCTGTCAAGTCCTCATTTGCCACTTTACCTTGGAATTCATCTTCAATGTCCTGTAATGTCCTATCCTTGGTTTCTGGTAGTAAAAACCACACAACCGCTAAGCAGTATAAAATGATACCAGAATACAGGCAATATGCGCCATGTAAACCGATACTATTAACTAAATATGAAAAGGACTTCACTGTGAAAAATGTGTTTATGGAACAGGACAGGGAACTGATCCCAGTGGATAGACTTCGGTATCTTGAAGCAAAGATCTCTCCAGCAATCGTGAAAGGTAATGGTAAGGAACCAATGGCCACTGTCACCATTAGCGCATACAGAAGTAGCAACCCTATCGCTGGATGATCAAATGGGATAACGTGTTTTTCCTTGGCATAGACGTATCCAGCTGTTATCAAAAACACCAGCATATTAGCACCACAGGTCGTGAAGAGCATTGTTCTTCTTTTAAATCTTTTGATGATGAAGACAGCTATCACGCACGATACGATTCTCAAGACATCAGTGGATATCACAACGAATGCTATATTGATGTCAGCATTTATGGTAATTTTAGCAACATCAACTATGTACGGAGCTAATATATTAATACCAGCCCACTGTCCCATCGTATACAGATGAATCATTATAATAATAGGTTTATAGAACTCTTTTTTATTTGCAATTGATATGTATTCCTTGATTTTAACTGTTATAGAACTGTTAGCGTTACTGGATTGCCGCGAAGAAACACTAGATTGTATCAACTTATGCAGTTCATGGATTTCCTCTTCGCCTCTCAGCCATAGGAATACTTTCTCACATTCTTCATATCTTCCTTGACTAGCTAACCAGCTTGGTGTTTCTGGAGACATGGCCACCATCAAGAGATCTACGAGAGTGACTATGGTGATTACTAATGCGGTCATTTTCCATGTTAAGTAAGAGCCGAGGGTGTGGACTGCTAATGTTCCACCAGCCATGATTAAAGACATTATGATAATAAACGCTCCTCTGTTCTTTGGACTGGTATACTCTCCGATGAGTATTGGCGTAAATGAAAGTGACAAGCCTGTAGATAGACCTTGGAGAAGTCTAGCTATCAGAATCCAGATGACGTTCCTTGCTGCGATGAGAAAAATCCAACCTGAGATGATGATGAGGATGCTGATGAGGTTCGCTTTCCGCCTGCCAAGCTTGCCCATTAAGGTGGGGATGGTTAAGTTTCCTACTACTAGACCAAATGCAGGGAGTGCCGCTGAAAATATAAATGCAAAAGTTAATACAGACGTTATTGCTTTAAAAAATCACGACAGGAGAGATAAGAAAGGAAAGGTAAGTAGAGTAAGTACTTATCTTATACAAGAGATAGGTAGATAAGAAGATAAAATGCTCATTGTCGTGGGACTAGATATTTTTATGGAAGGATTAATAAGTAGTACAGCAAGCGTTAAAAAAGTAAGGCTTTCAGAAAGGCTTACCATCAGATTACGAGTCAGCGTAATGTTAGTTTTTAAAAAAGCTCAAAATTTTTGACTACAATCATACTATAGTGCAAGATTTTATCTATGATATAACGTACGTACCGATCCAGGATTCTAACGAGTAATCGATGGGTATGGGAGAGTCTTTCATCCTCAGCTGTGGCAGTAAGGTGGCTATGTATCCCATCACCATGCCGATCTGGGACATGTTGATGGAAGCTCCTATCACCACGAAACACTGGAAACACACAAATGGAAAGTTTTAAGATTTCCATTTTCGAATGGTGTTCTTATGGTTTGTTTAAAATTTTGATTCTACATTCATCATGAATCAAACTTTTTGATAGTGGTTAGGTACACTTTTATCATGAATGTCGAATATGGAATATGGCTGAGGAGTATACCTAAAGACAGATTACGTATTGTCGTATGTAATGTGGAGACCTCTACCATAATCTTCTCAATATTGACTCTGTTTCGTCAACACCATTACAATTTTGGAAATTGTATGAGATCATTAACTGTTTTGTGTGTGATATTTGCATATCGTCGGGGATAGTGCAATAGCGCGTATAATGGGTACGTTTACCAGGGCTTGTTACGCGCTATTGCACTATCCCAGACGATATGCCTTACATTTTATTTTCGGTGGGTGGAATAGCGTATTAAGTTGCAAGTATGACATAATTAGTACGCGTATATTATTTCTTCCATTATGCAAGAGGCAACAAACTATAATAATTTAAACCTATCAACAAGTTTAACGTTGAAGACGTAGTGAACATAGGCCTCCCCCAGAGAGCGCCACCTTGAACGGCTGCTCGCCTCCTGCATCCATCGGCTCTCCGCGGTTTTCACTAGATCGTCGGTCTAGTGAGTATATTGTGGCCGGATGGGCCATACCACATCAAAAATGTGTCAGAAACTCAAGGTCTGCTGACTTCGATATATAAAGGAGTTGGAATGGTTCACGTTGATGCGTACCATGCAGGGATGTATATAATCTCTTATAGGTATGTATGTCGTTGTCTGTTTGTGACTTTCACGCCGCCCTGTGCGAATGCCTGAACTAATTTGGATGAAATTTTACTTACACGACCAAGATTTCTTTTCTTTTTATGGTTCTGAGGTGTGCTTTTGTTAAAAATGTAATTGGCATGGGTTAATTACAGGTGGAACTGCGATGTGCTGTTTTACCCTAATTTATAGCATAAGCGCTATTCAAATAGATAGCTGTAGTTTAAGAATAACATATATCCACATGGCCTGTAACAAAAGTTATAAAGCCCGTTGATAGCTCGTGAACATAATTTCTCGTACAAACACGACTCACCTGCGCAGGCAGGGGGCGAGGTAACAAAACGAGGCAAAGCCATACAAAATTACAAAGAACAGAGCCGGATGGAACAAAAGGCATCAACGGGTTCCCGTGGTCTATTAGAAATTCATAGTGTTTATTAGAAATTAGTGGTTGAAATACACCACTAATTTTCGTATGAGGGAAAGTTGTATCATTGGTCATCTGGATTTACAGACAATGGTTTGTAGCCTTCCTTTGTATATATTAGGTAACCTACTTTCTGCAAACGTGGTCGGTGGTCCACCTAGCGAGGGTCGTTTCATCTTCATGTTCGTATATATTTTTAGATCATGACCTAAGACCGTCTCTGACATGTTCTGGCCATATGGCTAAATAAACCATGTTTGTCCACTTCAGCATATTAAATGCATGTAAAGATTATAGCTAGATATTATATTTTAATGTTTCTTTGTAGTGTATATACAGGATGCAATTTAATTCATTAGCATAAATTGACTTTATGACGTACTGTCATTTACTTATTATTTATTGATGATTATCGAAGAGTAAAGAGTGCAAATGAAAATATGTTTTAATTAAACATTATGAAGATTGCCGGCGCCTAACGTAGTTGCCACGAATGATTTTGATACTGGTAATTTTTTTTACCTTTTTTTTTTTTATGTAGAATGAGCCTGCGTTTGACTACATCTCACCTGATGGTAAGCGACGATGCAGCCGATGGTGTAGCACGCAGGTTCATGAGGTACCTATTACCTCTTGTCTTAAAAAGACCCAGGTTATATTTGTTAGGAAACAAGAACGCCGGGAGCAAATTCCATTCCCTAGCAGTCCGCATAATGAAGGACTCAGCGAAACGCTTGGTGCGGCAAGTTGGCAAGTCTACTACATAGGGATGAAACGACTCTCCGCGCCTTGTATTCCTGTGGCGGAATGGAGATGGTGGGACTCGTACAGCTCTTGTGCGCACTCCCCGTGGTACAATCGGTAGAAAATTGAAAGACATGCCACCCTCCGTCGGTGCTCTAGGCTCTGCAGTCTACCCACACCTTGTATGCAATATTTAATTATTTTAATATAATTTTGTACAGTTGATTAAGTAAGTTATCCTATTTTATGGAGTTATAATCAATAACAACCGATGCGTTAGATTTAAAAAAATTTGGTCTACACATGAGCGGTGTCAGGAGTAGGTACCTAGTTTCAAAGGATGCTAATGAATTCAATTACACCCAGTAGAGGTAGAGGTTTATATTTTTGGGTCCTTGTATTGTGGAGCCAATCATAAATAGATAGTATTGTTAGACTAGATAATTCGTAGTGGTTTCAAGGTGAGTTTGAATTGGTAGGTATGTTATCCCGAAAGGGGGGACTGGGACCATGATAGCCCACATGTAAGCCCGCTGTCTGTGTCTGTTAGTCTATCTGTCAGTCCGTCTGTCTGTCTGTCTGTCTGTTTGTCTGTCCGTTTGTTTGTCTGTCTGTCTGTCTGTGTCTGTCCGTCTGTCACCAGGCTGTATCATAACCGTGATAGTTATACAGTTGAAATTTTCACCAATGATGTATTTCTGTTGCCGCTATAACAAAAAATACTAAAAAAATAGAGTAAAATAAATATTTAAGGGGGCTCCCATACAACAAACGTGGTTTTTTTTGCTCGGTTTTATAGATAATGGTACGGAACCCTTTATGCGCGAGTCCGACTCATACAAGGCCTCAAGGGCATAAAATTTGCACTATAATAGGCTTCAGCTCCATCGGCCACAAATTTTTAGGGCCCCCCCCCCCCCCCCCCCCCCCCCCCCTTCCCCCGCTGGGCTAGTTTGTCCAGTGGAGTAAAACAGGGGAAAGACAAGTTTGTGTAGACAAAGGGATAGTTTGGGATAGTCGAGGGACATTTATCCCTCGATACGCCAATGTTATGTACAACACAGGTCATAATAAAGCATTATTCATTACATTACTTACTTGTTTTTTGAATGGTGTTATCCAATTGAATCCAGACATGATTTTAATATCACACAAGAACCACTATGTTTCACTTCGGCAGCATCTCTATACTGAGCCGAGTTATCATATCAGATGGTTACACTAACAAAAAAATGGTTACACTGAAAAAAAACAATCATTAGGTCACTCTTGACATAACACGGTTATTTACATTACATTTATAGTTAGGTGTGTGTGTGGGTATGTCTGGGGGGGGGGGGGGGTTTGTATGTGTATGTATTGTATATCCTAGTACGTAATTTAACGCGTTAATTACAATTTGTTTTGTACCCATTCCCATAGGAAAGCTTTGTAAACTCAACTTCGTAAATAGGCAATGAGTTTAAATGAATTAGACTGTAGCATATACTAACTATCAAAAAATATTATCCTGGAAACATAACTGTTTCCTGTGGGATACCATTATTAGGTAGGTACTAAGCGTCCCCTGAGAGCAAGTCTGTAGCAAAGGTGACCTGTGATAATGTTGGCTTTTTTTCGAGGTCGCTCTGTTCGCTGGGCCGCAAGCGGCCCGCGAGAGTGAGGTTGTAGCGATAATGACCTGTGGTACAAGTTGTCGTTTTTTTTTCGAGGTTGCTCTGTTCGCTGGGCCACAAGCGGCCCGCGAGAGTGAGGTTGTAGCGATAATGACCTGTGGTACAAGTTAGCGTTTTTTTTTCGAGGTCGCTCTATTCGCTAGGCCACAAGCGGCCCGCGAGAGTGAGGTTGTAGCGATAATGACCTGTGGTACAAGTTGGCGTTTTTTTTTCGAGGTTGCTCTGTTCGCTGGGCCGCAAGCGACCCGCGAGAGTGAGGTTGTAGCGATAATGACCTGTGGTACAAGTTGGCGTTTTTTTTTCGAGGTTGCTCTGTTCGCTGGGCCACAAGCGGCCCGCGAGAGTGAGGTTGTAGCGATAATGACTTGTGGTAAAATTTGGCATTTTTTTTCGAGGTCGCTCTGTTCGCTGGGCCGCAAGCGGCCCGCGAGAGTAAGTTTGTAGCGATATTGCCCTGTGGTACAAGTTGGCGTTTTTCTTTTCGAGGTTGCTCTGTTCGCTGGGCCCCAAGTGGCCCGCGAGAGTGAGTTTGTAGCGATAATGACCTGTGGCAAGGTTGGCGTGTATTTTTCGAGGTTGTTCTGTTCGCTGGGCTGCAAGCGGCCCACGAGAGTGAATTTGTAGCGATAATGAACTGTGGCAAAGTTCGCGTTTTTTTTTCGAAGTTGTTCTGTTCGCTGGGCCACAAGCGGCCCACGAGAGTGAGTTTGTAGCGATAATGACCTGTGGTACAAGTTGGCGTTTTTTTTTTTCGAGGTTGCTCTGTTCGCTGGGCCGCAAGCGGCCTGCGAGAGTCAGTTTGTAGCGATAATGACCTGTGGTAAAATTTGCCGTTTTTTTTCGAGGTTGCTCTGTTCGCTGGGCCGCAAGCGGCCCGCGAGAGTGAGTTTGTAGCAATAATGCCCTTTGGTACAAGTGGTTACTCTGTTTGCTGGGCCGCAAGCGGCCCGCGAGAGTCAGTTTGTAGCGATAATGACCTGTAGTAAAAGTTAGCGTTTTTCTTTTCGAGGTCGCTCTGTTTGCTGGGCCGCAAGCGGCCCGCGAGAGTGAGTTTGTAGCGATAATAACCTGTGGTACAAGTTGGCGTTTTTTTTTCGAGGTTGCTCTGTTCGCTGGGCCGCAAGCGGCCCGCGAGAGTGAGTTTGTAGCGAGAATGACCTGTAGTAAAAATTGGCGTTTTTTTCCGAGGTCACTCTGTTCGCTGGGCCGCAAGCGGCCCGCGGGAGTGAGGTTGTAGCGATAATGAGCTGTGGTAAAAGTTGGCGTATTTTTGCAAGGTTGCTCTGTTCGCTGGGCCACAAGCGGTCCGCGAGAGTGAGTTTGTAGTGGAGGTGAGTTATAGTAGAAGTAGGCGTTTTTTTCGTGGCTGCTCTGTTCTGTCAGCGACAATTATTTCCGAAGATCAAAGCAGGTAAAGCCGCGGATAATCCTAATAGTATATAAATTCGAAAGTTGTCGTGTATCTTTGTTCCCTCTTGCTTTACGGTGCAACAGCTGAACAAATTCAAATGAAATTTTAAATAGAAATAGTACCTATATACGACGAGTTAACACATAGGCTTCTTTTTATCCGCGGGTGAAACCGCGGGGCGCAGCTAGTGGTATAATAATACCGGTATAATTAGGTATACACTGTTGCCAAAACTGACTTGTATTGCGTAGGTACACTTAACATACATATTATCTTATTATATATCTATAATGATAAGTACTCTTAATAGGCATGATAAAAACTGTAAATATGGTAAAAAATCTGTACAAAGATAATTTAGAAAAGTACTGTTTGGGTTATGTTTGGGGTTATATTATATTATGGTTATAATTATTATCCACTTATTTATTTACAATCTTAAATCTATGTTTTTTACAATATTCCTATAAAAATAATTACAAAAATACAATAAAAAAACTTAAGGTGACGGGTAAAGCCAGATAAGCAGGCCCAAATCCGTTCAAAGAAACATCAACCTTGTTGACGTAGTCTTAAATATCAATACAATCTGCACTTCAGCGCGGCGCTTTCGACAAAGACAACGCACGAAATGACTGATTTTGAAGGTTTTTAATTAATATCTATTTTTATATAGTACTAGCTGCGCCCCGCAGTTTCACCCGCGGAAAAAAAGAAGCCTATGTGTTAACTCGTCGTATATAGGTACTATTTTTATTTAAAATTTCATTTGAATTTGTTCAGCTGTTGCATCGTAAAGCAAGAGGGAACAAAGATACACGACAACTTTCGAATTCATATACTATTAGGATTATCCGCGGCTTCACCTGCTTTGATCTTAGGAAATAATTGTCGCTGACAGAACAGAGCAGCCATGAAAAAAACGCCTACTTCTACTATAACTCACCTTCGCTACAAACTCACTCTCGCGGACCGCTTGTGGCCCAGCGAACAGAGCAACCTCGAAAAATACGCCAACTTTTACCACAGCTCATTATCGCTACAACCTCACTCCCGCGGGCCGCTTGCGGCCCAGCGAACAGAGCAACCTCGAAAAAAAAACGCTAACTTTTACTACAGGTCATTATCGCTACAAACTGACTCTCGCGGGCCACTTGCGGCCCAGCGAACAGAATAAACACTTGTACCAAAGGTCATTATCGCTACAAACTCACTCTCGCGGGCCGCTTGCGGCCCAGCGAACAGAGCAACCTCGAAAAAAGAACGCTAACTTTTACTACAGGTCATTATCGCTACAAACTGACTCTCGCGGGCCACTTGCGGCCCAGCGAACAGAGTAAACACTTGTACCAAAGGTCATTATCGCTACAAACTCACTCTCGCGGGCCGCTTGCGGCCCAGCGAACAGAGCAACCTCGAAAACAAAAAAGCCAAATTTTACCACAGGTCATTATCGCTATAAACTGACTCTCGCAGGCCGCTTGCGGCCCAGCGAACAGAGCAACCTCGAAAAAAAAAACGCCAACTTGTACCACAGGTCATTATCGCTACAACCTCACTCTCGCGGGTCGCTTGCGGCCCAGCGAATAGAGCGACCTCGAAAAAAAAACGCTAACTTGTACCACAGGTCATTATCTCTACAACCTCACTCTCGCGGGCCGCTTGTGGCCCAACGAACAGAGCAACCTCGAAAAAAAACCGCCAGGGTGTACCACAGGTCATTATCGCTACAACCTCACTCTCGCGGGCCGCTTGCGGCCCAGCGAACAGAGCGACCTCGAAAAAAAGCCAACATTATCACAGGTCACCTTTGCTACCGACTTGCTCTCAGGGGACGCTTAGTACCTACCTAATAATGGTATCCCACAGGAAACATTTATGTTTCCAGGATAATATTTTTTGATAGTTAGTACATGCTACAGTCTAATTCATTTAAACTCATTGCCTATTTACGAAGTTGAGTTTACAAAGCTTTCCTACGGGAATGGGTAAATTTTTCGGGATAAAAAGTATCCTATGTGTTAACCTAGTACATAAGCTATCTACATTCCAAGTTTCATCCAAATCGGTCCAGCCGTTTGAGCGTGAAGGAGTAACAAACATACACACATACACACATACATACATCCGCCTTTATAATATTAGTGTGATTTTTTTAAAGTTATTAAGTCACTGCGATATCCGAGTCGTTGTTGGGAATACGCTAATTTATTTTTTGAAAAATAAATTCGATAGAGGCTCAGTAAAATGGGAACATTCAAATTTTTTGAGGGAGGTTTGCGATTTTGTTCTATAGAGCTATATTTATTAATCTTGTATTTGCCTTTGAATAACAAAATCGTGCCACAAGACGGATTTAGCGTCCAGTACCTATGAAAGGACGTAGACTTGAATAGTGCCCTTGGACTTCAAAGATAATATATTAGATTTTAGTACCTTAGACGTATCTGAGTATCTTACATGTAGAAATTTCGTGCCAAACTTAAATAATTAAAATCCAGTTTGCACGTAGAGTTTCTGAATGAATAAAAGTTGTTTTATCACACATTGGTGATTGTGTATAGTCTATGCGGAAATAGACCGGCTCAGTAATAGTCAGCCACACTTTCACACAATACGTTTCTTAATTATAAAATGATTTAATTCTTACCAGCACTGCATGCCAAGTTTCAAATCACAATAATCCATTTAAAATAACTACAACATAGAGTAGGTACCATTGTATTTAAACAACTGTTAGGCATTACCTACAAATATTATAATGCGTGATTTATAAATAATGGGTAACCGGACAAGTGGTCTGCCATTCGTCGCACGTGGGACAACACTGAACTGGTTATAAACTTATGCCGCAATTACGTTACACTAAATTCAGTCACCTACTAAGGATTTGGGAAAGGAAGCTCACTTGCTACTCCGTTAGTTGCCTAATTAGGAACCAGTTGATGCCGCCATTACGTTAGACTAAATTCAGCGAGGCTAAATTACTAATTCGATATACATTGCTGGTTGGAGTAAGGGTATTGGATGGAAGTAACACCAAGCCAGCAATGTATATTGATTTAGCCTGTCTAAATCCGGCCTAATGTAATACCCGCTTTAGGAAGCATATAGTCATCACTAAAATGCTATTACACCTTGCTAAATCGGTTCCTAATTAGGCAACTAGCTGGGTAGCAAGTAAGCTTCCTTTCCCGAGTCCTAACTAGGCGACTGAATTTAGTGTACTGTAATTGCGGCATATACACGTAACCTTGGTAGGTACCTATACATATAATGCAATGTAATAATAGCGAAATAAAAATTCTAATATTCAAAGCACATTACGGTTTGATACCAAATAGAATAGCGATGGTGACCAAGCGGTAGCATGTGCGCTTCACAATCTTACGGCACCGGGTTCGATCCACGGCCCTGCACCAATGATTTATCTAGTAAGTTATGTGCAGTTTTCGATGCCATCGCTCCGTGCGTCGGAGAGCAAGTTAAGCCGTCGGTCCCGGTTGTCATAAGAACATCTATGGCAATCGTTACGGGTAGTCAGACGCCTGGTAGAATCTGACGCCTGTTCTAACCATCCCTGTTACTGGTTCCTTATGGGTTGCGAGGTCAGATGGCAGTCGCGCGTGTAGTCGCCGCTACAGGTTAGCTTGGAAGCCGACCCCAATATCAAATGGGGTAAGGCAAAGAGGATGGTGACTAAATAAAATAGTTATTTATGAAAATTAACACAAATTACTTACCGTGTAAGTGTGGCCTTGGTTTACGTTTAGGACCACCCCATCTCTTCCCGTGGGTTCCGTAGTGCGGGAGTATCATGGAAACGGGCACCAGCATTGTTCTCGTCTGCTGCGGTCTCCAAGCTGCCTGCCAAGCGCGGTGATTATGGCAAATCCCCCTCTAATGTAGTAAACCACCGTGAAAGTTTAAGAGGACCGTCCTGATATTTGAAAATGTTATTGCCGTTGCACTGCTCTCCACACGTATGATACAATAGAGCCCATGAGTGAATTTACCCACATTTTAGTGTTTCTGGCGCCAACGGTTTTCACCCTCTAAAACTTAACAAAAACTTTTAATTTTAGTGTCAATCGTTTGGATAGATTATAATCTATTGATTGTGTTAAAATTTGTTTCATGTTCTGGTTACAACTACTTTTCTTCATCATAGTTATGACGCTAAAATTTCGTAACTTTAGGTGGCAATAAATACGAAGATATTGTAAAAACTTAAAAAAAGAGACGTAGGAGCATAGTTTTTTACTGGGTAGACAACGTATAAAAAATCATCAAAATCGGATAGCATTTAGAGGTGGAAAAGCGTTGGCACTTTTTCTATGAACAAGAGAGGGTATACGCTTTTCTTAAAACATGCAGTGTTATAATATTCTAATTTGTTCAAGTAATTCGTTGGTTTATTTAGGTAATAAAGTTAAGTATCTAAAATAAAAATCCTTGATAAAACATATTTAGGAAACAGTGGAAATAGAAATTAAGTATTTTACGGCTAGCTAAACTAGCACGGAAAAATCTTTTAAATACGTTTCCTAGCGTCGCTGATCGTGCTCGGCTTCTCTGTGTGGGAGTCAGGACTTTGGTTACAGGCCATGCCTTCTTTCAACACTGGTAACCTTTTAGATCCGACTACTTTTCGTTTAGCTATCAGCTTACGTTTGGGCGCAAGATGCTGTGTAGCCCATCGCTGCCAGTGCGGTACCGCAGTTGACCAGCTCGGTCATCACGGTCTCTCGTGTTCAAAAAGCGCTGGTCGAATTTCGCGTCACGCTAGTCTTAATGACATCATTCGCTGGGCTTTTACCACCGCCAATGTTGCAGCCATTCTCGAACCGAATGGTCTCATGCGTGACGATGGTAAAAGACCCGACGGAATGACTCTGGTTCCCTGGAAGATGGGGCGGCCTTTAGTGTGGGACGCTACTTGCGTCGATACTATGGCGCCGTCACACCTTCCCGAGACACACGTTAGGGCCGGCGCCGCGGCTAATTCTGCTGAGCAGCTAAAACGGCGCAAATATAGTAATCTCGGTAGCGGTTACATATTTGAGCAGTTTGGTGTTGAGACCCTGGGTCCGTGGGCACCGGGAGCTCATCGCGTTTTCCAAAGTCTATCAGAGCGCCTGGTCGATGCGACGCGTGACCAAAATGCTGGCACTTATTTGGCCCAACGCATCAGCATTGCAATTCAACGTGGCAATGCGGCCAGCATGTTGGGTACGCTACCTACCGGTAGTGGGCTGGAGCACTTGGACTGTCTATAGGCCATCGCGGCTATTATACAGTCCATAAGTGTTCTTTGTAGTAGGTAGTGTAGCTAGTTTAGCTTAGTTTAGTTTAGTTTAGTTTTAATTATTGTAGTAGTTAGCTTGAGTAATAAAGGCAATTTGCCCGTTAAAAAAAAGTATTTTTTTTTTCCTATTGGGAAACTATGAACAAGAACATAATACCTATGATAAACTTATGATCAATTTCCCGTTTTCGTTTCCAGCAGGAACTAGCCGCACCATGTACCTACACTGCATCACGCTCCATTTCCCACTTATGGGCATTTTATCAAACGTCATGTCAACCCGTTAAATGTAAAGACGTATTCACAATAACAAGTTAAATAAAATTTAAAAAACAAAAATAAAAGTTCCGTTCAAAAAAAAATTTCAATTGCCTTACTAATTTCATCTGAAAACTGTACTTAGTTGGATTAAAATCAGCATTGCAATTCAACGAAGCTATGCCAGCATGTTGGGTACCCTACCTATCAGTAGTGGGCTAGAGCACTTGAGCATACGAGTATACACTATACAGCCAAAGTTGGAGCATTTGGACTGTCTAAAGGGCATCGCGGCTATTATACCTAGTCTAGCCAAAAGATTTTTTGTACGTAGTAGTAGTGTAGCTAGTTTTAGTAGTAATTAGTTAAAACAATAAAGGCACTATGCCTGTTTGTTTTCTAGTTTGTAATTTATTATAAATGGAGCAGTCTGAAGAGAGTTGTTTTTTATAATTATAATTTTAACAGCCTCTGTGGTGGTTGAGCAGGTCGGCTCATAGCCCGGAGGTGCCGGGTTCGCTTCCCGCGACAGGACAGGTATTTGTGCACAGAGCAAAAAACCGCAAGTATTTGTTTTTTTTTTGTTAGAATTAGTTCTTGACCTGGATACAAAGTCCTTCAGTCGCAATATTAAAAAGTCTACATAGTCTGCATTATATATATTATATTTCACTTAGTCACAGTCATAGTCCAGTCCAAGTCAGGTAGTCATAGTCCAGTCAAAGTCATGCCCCAGTAAAGTGGTGGCAACTTTACTAGAGGCTTCTATGGAGTTTTGGAAGCAACACGAAAAACCACGTTTCACCACATTATATCACTTGCCCACACTCATGCTCGTAATTCAGCACTTAATGCGTAAAACACCACCAATTTTAAACATTAACACTGGATAAAACACAAGTATTGAAAAATAATACAATGCAACGATGTGAACTTTTTCGCGTTCCCGCCAAAACTCGCAAGTACTTGATCTGAGTCAGTGTTGTGAGACCATGGTCCTCGTAGTTCCTGGGTCCCTAGATACAGGGAATCCTAGTTAAGGTCCAGGTTCTATGTATGTGATCGTTAGGCATTATTTATTATTATTATTATTTATGATGTAAGTTAAAAAGTCCCTGTTCGTAGATATCGTAGATATTTAAATAACACAATGTTTTGAGAAGACAACAAAGCCAGGTTCTTATCATAAATCTTTAAGGTGGAACGTTTCACTAGCGCGACCAATTCAAATTTTCTTGCGTTCTTTTGCCATAAATAGCTTAATTAAACGTGATTACATTAAAACTGATTTATCGTATAAACAAACTTCGTCATAGTTTTTCAGTCTATTGCCATTTGTCGCTAAACCAATGATATGTAGGTGATACTTTTAATTGTAATTTATTGATACATTCTATTTATTTGCGCTAAATCCGTTTTCATGTAATCACGTTGAGTAATTAAGCTATTATTGGCAAAAGAACGCAAGAAAATTTGAATTTCGCGCGCTAGTGAAACGTTCCACCTTAAGGCAATAACTCTGCTACCGATTACTATTATAGAAACTGGTGTTATATTTACAGCTGATATAATATTTATTTTACATAGGTACCTACATGTGGGTACTCGAGTAAATAAAGATTTCGGAAATAAATTCAAGTGGCGTTGGATCTTATAGAAATATAACCTAGATACACGCATAGCCTTACTGGTGATGCAGTTGTCGAGAGTCTGATTTCCTCAGACTCCTTCTTCATTTTCTTCTACTTCTCAGCTTGATTAAAAAGGATTTACGCTCAAGTATCCTAAAGGTAGCGGATCCAATGAGTGAAAAAAATCTGCGTGCCAATTTCATCCAAATCTCTTCATCCGTTTTGACGTGAAAACCACACAAGCAAACAACAAACTTAAAAAAATTAAACGTTGACTACGTTTAATTTCTTTTAGGTACCTAGAGATTACCCTAGAGAGTGATGGTGGCCGAGTAGTAGCATGTGCGCTTCGCAATCTTACGGCACCGGGTTCGATCCTCGGCCCTGCACCGATGGATTATCTAGTAAGTTATGTGCAGTTTTCGATGCCATCGCTCCGTGCCGCCGAGATCACGTTTAAACCGTCGGTCTCGGTTGTCATAAGAACACCTATGGCAATCGTTACGGGTAGTCAGACGCCTGATAGAATCTGACACCAGCGGGGTGATCATGTAACTTTGATAGCAATGCAACAAAAGAAATTTCAATCCAAATTTGAAAATTTCTATAGTAACTCTGTACATAAGCTGCGTACTGCAACTGTCAAATCCATACATTTTTGTGTTTCTATCGGTTGCCAACAAGTTACATGATCGCCTAGCTGGTCTAACCATCCCCGTTACTAGTTCCTTATGGGTTGCGAGGTCAGATGGCAGTCGCGCGTGTAGTTCTGGTAGCTCGCCGCTACAGGTTAGATTGGAAGCCGACCCCAATAACAAAATAGTAAAAGGCAAAGAGGATGATGACCTAGAGATTACCCACTTTGTTCAATACAATGTGTCAACATTATTAGTCCTTTGATGTAGGTACCGATTAATGTCGCTTTAACTTTAACTGATCTCGTTAAGAAGAATAATTAAGAGTGTCTTGTAAACAATGCTTTACCTTTGACCTACAAGGGTATAGGTAGGTATCATCTCGGTATTGCTTCTTACAGCATAGTTCCTGTAATAAAAATTGTTGAAAACTGTAGAGTAGTTGTTAGAACTATTTTTTTTGAAGTCTTGGTTAAACTATAACTCTCGATTCAAATTTGTTGTGAAGTTGCATTTATGGGTTTTAGAGAATTTAGGTGTAACTTGCCATTTAACTTTTTTTTATATAGATGGCAATTACTTATTCAGATTTAGAGCAATTATTATACGCAACATACGCGTACATAAGCAGGTAATTTTTGACGTTGAAAGAGCACCTAGAGATCTACATAATAAATCTTAAACTATCTTAAAATTTACTATATTTAGTCTTTCTTAAACTAAGAAGTGCCTTTGTCCTACAAAGTAACTACTACAACTATTTCTAAATGGAACGAGCTACACGGTTTAATTATTCTCGGGCTACTCTGCTCAGCTGAACATTGAGTCTCTGCACGTCTCCATATTTTGGAGAGTACGTTGGCTGCGCTGATTGCGGGTTTGGGTCCCGGGACATCTTGTGTCTCGAAGTCCCGGAACTTTTCTTAGTTGTAGTTGTCTTGAGTCCCGGGACTTTCGGGTCGAGACTCGAGACGAGACAAGATTGTCGAAATTGTTATGTAATCATTTTTATTTTCAAGTAATTAAAGGAGCCTAGCGCCATCTGTTACAATACACAACACAATAAATGCGTTTGTCCAGAGTTTTGGCGGGAACGCGGAAAAGTTCACGTCATTGCATTGTATTATTTTTCAAAGCTTGTGCTTTTTCCCGTGTTAATGTTTAAAATTGGTGGCGTTTTACGCATTAAGTGCTGAATTACAAGCATGAGTGTGGGTAAGAGATATAATGAGGTGAAACTTGGTTTTTCGTGTTGCCTCCAAACTACCATAGAAGCTTCTAGTAAAGTTGCTACTACTTTACTAGGGCATGACTTGGACTGGACTATGACTACATGACATAGACACGAGCACAACTATGACTACCCAGACAGTGACTAAGACTTGACTTTACGTGAAATATTCTATCATGATGCAAAATTACAATACTTGACACTGGCTAAATACACTATGTGTGGAGCCAAAATATAAGAAAAAAAATACAATTGCCGCGCTGGCATAATGCCGCTCGCTTGTGTGTGATTAAAAGAAATAAACAAAGCTTTAACACTGAAATTAACGTTAAGGTTATTAAGCTTTAATTTTCTGTTCAATAAATGTTGATTTTTACAAAAAATGCCTTTTTAAATATGTTTTACAAGAAATTAACTCAATTAAAATTCTTCAAAAAAGGCATATCCCTCTTAAAAAAAATCAAAAAAAAACTTAACAGTCACGAAGTCCCGGTGTAGGCTGTCTCGTGTCCCGGGACTTTGAAATTGTCGAGAATTCCCAAACCCTAGCGCTGATCTTAGGACAGTCCAATAATGTCCAGCCCACTCACTACCAGACCAGCGTATCCAACATGCGGGCAGCATTTCCTCGTCGACTTGCAAAGCGATTTGTTGTACCTACCAAAAAGTGCCAAGGTTTTGGTTACGCGTCTCATCGACCAGGCGTGTCATCTAATAAGTTATTGTGTAGCTTTGTAACTAAGGTTCATATCCTAGAACTTTCACGTAAATTTCCAAACACTGCATACACTGCAAAACCATTTATTTAAAAAAATATTCTCGTACCACAATCAAAAAAAGTTTACAAAGTCGTCTCCACACCTCCCCAATCCTTTCCAAACGTAGGAGCGTCTCCACGGCTCGCTACGTTCATTCCTTAACGAAAACCCGGAGCAGTCGTCGGTCACAGTCAGTCGCAATATGTCCTTAGCAGAAGGAGCCTCCGACACAGAACAGACCAGACAGACCCAAGAGGAAGACCAGCAAGAACAGGGGGCGAAGAAAAAGGTTGGGGATAAGAGGCAGGTGAGATCAGTTTTATCATACCGTGTTTTTACCTGTTCGACTCTATTTCTTTTTGTGATTTGAAGTTATTTCTTGAGATTGAGGTAGGTACCTACTTTGTCTGTGTAATATTTTTTTTAAATGTGAGATTTTGACATCCCCCTAAATATTGTATCTTTTTTTTAAATTAAGGGTCTAACTGTCGTCTGTTTAAAAAAAATCGAGAGTTCGGTTATAACCGTAACTGAATACCTATCATTTAATTTAATTTAATTTGCTGCAGAGCAAAACATATTTAATGTTTTGCTTTGCAGTGTGATCGAATGTGTGTGTCGGTAAATTTAGTCGGTAAAGTTTGCTGAAAATAGTGTAATATGCAGTTAGGATAAAATTCTTTCTTAACTCACCAGACTTTAAACTTTAAAAATACTAAATTATTCGTGAAAAGAAACATTGCGATAGCATGCCAATGAATTTGTCGAAGCGTGGAAGGCTGCGGGTGGAATTCAAGTCGCATTATAATTGTGTCTTTTGCAGCTGGAAACTCAAGTTTTCAGATATTTTGCTTTCATTTGACTATTATTATATAAATTTTAATGACATTCAAGGAAAGGAGATATTAGACTATAAAGCATCTAACAAAAATGTAAAACAAAAAAGCACCTGATTAATATTATATCCACAATCCACATCATTATGCCGCGACAAGTAAAGTAAAAAAAAATTACATTTTTAGCCGCGTAAGTATATCTATATGTTCAGTTACAAATCTATCTACAGCTACAAAAAAAACTACGTTGAATTATATAATAATATATCACTATCTACTCAACTACAAAAGAAAAAAAACGAATAATTATCATTATGTTGAATATTCCGGCTCATGAAATTAAACTTTCGTAGAAATTAATTGATGCGCGCTAAATAACAAAGGTGGCACCAATCACAAAAATATTGCATCATTTTATTATTAACTTGATGGATGGAAATCCATATTAAATCTTTACTAAAACCCAATTTGAAATGGAAATAACATTTCATCCATTATCTGTTGGTTAATTTTTCTTACTTCACCGCAAAATACGCACTTACGCAGCTATATACAAAATTCACTTGCAAATACCACAAATAGCACTTACACGACACACGAGTAGGTATACTGTATTTTTGGGGTAAAATATAATATGTATTACATATATTTTTATGAATTAAATATAATACAATCAGACTAAATTAATGAATAATAGGAAAATATTTTTTATCGGAAGGGACTTTTCCAATAGTAGAATAGGTACTTAAGCAATAATAGTAGCTTAAGCAATCTGGTGATTAACCGCGGGGAGCCGATGGATGCAGGAGGCGAGCAGCCACTCAAGGTGGCGCTCTCTGGGGGAGGCCTATGTTCAGCAGTGGACGTCTTCAGGCTGTTGATGATGACTTAAGCTATTTACTTATTCAACTAGAGTTAAACAAAAAAAAAATCCAAATGAGGTCTCCAAGAAAGTTTAACAAACTTTAGAACTTAGGTACTGAGTTATGAAATAATACTCATCAAAAGCTCCATGAAAGCGTAGCTTCGGATTTGATACCTCTTAAGTTTTTTTTTTTGCGATTGAATGACGTGACGAGCTAGTCGTTCACCAGATGTTAAGCGACACGGCCGCCCATAACAGTTGCAGTGTCACTCGGAACTTTAAAACAATAAAGTTTCGCGTGACACTGCACTGCGCACGTCATCCTGAGACATCACACAGTCTAGTAATCAGATTACTAGACTGAGTGATCAGATCATAAAGTCTCATTTGCCCAGTAATTTCACTAGCTACAATGCCCTTCAAGCCGGAACACAGTAGTGCTTGCACACTACTGCTTGGCGGCAGAATAACTGGCAAAGCGGTGGTACCTACCTAGACGAACTTTGCAGGAAAGTCCTACCACCTAGTAAACGTCTTATTCTCCATTGCAGAAAGAAAATTAGGTGCACTGGCATAAACTAAATATGTTTTATACTTTAACTCTCTAAACTTAATGCAGAGTTAAGCGACTGTTTTGTAGTTCGTCTGTACATTGGAATAATATAATGAAGTAAAGTAATCATAATTCCTTAAAAAATACACGCTACTGCTGCTATAGCCAGTACGAAAATAATATAATCCCAAAAGTCTTCGCAGCCACTGAGGAATGTAACCATAGCCTCAGTTGGGAGAGCATCTAATCCGGTGAGTTGGAAGGTTCATATTCCGCTGGTTCCTAAATTTTTAGGAACTATGATATCTAGTACACATTTAATACTTTAAGTGTGGTTTATAATTTAATTCCATTTACACTTTAATCCATGCCATGATTGGATATGATCCTTATAATATCGAGGTCAGAAAGCCCACAACAAAAAGACCTATTAAATTTTCAACCACAGCCTTGAAAAATCTATTTCAATTACAACCAATTACTTCAAATCTACTACTAGTATCATCAATCCAATAAATTTTCCCAAAATGTCCTAGAATTGTTCCAATTTACTACCTTATGGTCACTATCATTAAACAATTAATCTTGCGGTGACCATATACAGTTTGGATAAATGTTTTTATCGTCGGCTCAATTGTTAGTAGCTCTCTGTCCACCCACTTTTAACTCTATAGATTAATGATCTATATCGATTATTAGATCTTTATTGCAATCGTTTGCTCCTACGCTGTTTTGAGTCTGCTTCTATTTAGATGTTTTGGCATATCTTTACGGATTTGTTCTTTATAAAGACATGTCTTGTTGCTAATTACTTTGCCATGTTTATCAAGTTCTTATAATCTGTTGCCGATTGGTTTGCAAATGCTGCTTTCCCTTTGTCTTTATCATACGTAGTTTGGATCTTCAAGGTTCCAAATATGATGGACGTACATCTCTGTATATTGATCATTTTGTTTTTTATATTTTTCATTTATTTTCTCATGTTGTTGATATTTAGCATATGCAGGATCCATCATATGAACAATTAAATTACCTAATTAACAATTTACTGTAAGTTTTGGTTTATTGAAGCAAGTTGTAATATTACAATTTTCCAAGATTTTATGATTTTTTTATGTAATCGAATTACGTGACGATCTAGTCGTTCGCCTGGTGTTAAGCGTCACAGCCGCCCACAACAGATTGCAGTGTCACTCGGAACTCTAAACTAAAGTTTTGCGTGACACTGTGCACTGCGCACGTCACCCTGAGACATCATACAGTCTAAAAAAGATTTCTAGACTGTGAGATCAGTGCATAAGTCTCATTTGCCCAGTAATTTCACTAGCTACAATGCCCTTCCAACCGGAACACAGTAGTGCTTGCACACTACTGCTTGACCGCAGAATAACTGGCAAAGCGGTGGTACCTACCTAGACGAACTTTGCAGAAAAGTCCTACTACCTAGTAAAATCTAATCATAAATCAAATGATTTTTCTACTTTTAGCCGCAAAACAGACAACTTGGTTTTAGTTGGTTGTTTGCATGCTTCCAATTAGGTATGTAACACAAGGAAAAATAAACAATAATTTCTGAAAAAATAGGTCACATCAATATCTCCTCCCTCCACAGCCGGATGTTCCAAAACAATGAGCCGATCAGGAGGAAGCATTGACATTTCTTGCGCACGCGCTCGTTGCTGATCGAGTGTGACGGGAACGATACACTGTCGTAATAGTTATTGGACTCCTATTGTATTCTTATTAGTTGTTTTTTCTTGGGCATTAATCATTTAGGTTGGGTCTTGTAAATGTTCCATGTTTCCATTCCATTGCCTACATTTACTCATTAAAATATTTTGATTTGATTTGATTTGATTTATTGTTGCGATATTTATAAGTTACCTACCTTCTAGCGTATAGGCTCATTATTTCTATAAAGGTTTTTATGTGTACGGAGTACCTACTAGATGCAATTTTTTATTCTTATTCCTTAGCCTTCTTTGACATGAATAAATTAGTTAATTAATACTATGGCTTTATTAGTAATTAAATCCAAAGCATTAGGTACTTACCTGGCGTGTTGTGAAGCCCTGATATTAATTCATGTTTCTTTTGTTTTCTTTTTCAAACATTTGACAACAATTCACCTGATGGTAACTGACGAAGTTGTCTAAAGTGGAGCACGTTTGCCCATGAGATGCCCATACATTCTTGACTTGAACAGTCCCAGGTTATACCCAGGAGGAAATATTGTAGTTATCTACTGTGTACTGTGAACTGTGTGTGGTAATTCTAAAAATTTAATCAAGTTTGAAAATGTATTCACTTTCAAAATCTTGTATATATTTTTTTAAGCTCTCAGTAAACTTGCTTTTGTCGTAAATCCATCAGATGTCAGACTCATACATGTGGAAGGAACAAATTCACACTCTGATGAAGGGCGGAGAGAGCGAGTCCGATATCTCGGACTCTGAACACTTCCTGACCAAGGGTGCCTTCCTCCTGACTCCATCTCACGGCCTCAGCATGGAAAAAGCATCAGCTATCTGCGAAAAGATGGAGTTCAAAGGATGCTTCTCTCTGACGAAAACTGCTACTGGCATACTCTTCAAGTTTTCCAGTGTCGAAGACTACCAGATGGTCTTCAAGAAAGGATTTCATAAAGTTACTGGCTCCAGGTTCTACAGGAAGGTAATTGGCTTTAACGAGGGTGCTTTTCAAATTATTTTAAACTGGATTTCAATGAGTTCAGAAAGCTTGTCAATATAAAATAACATAGTAATGATATCTAATTAATTCTTTTTGTCATATTAATCTTTACATCTGTTACCTAGATTCAGCGTCTTCTCTCCGCCTTTCATTCTCTTACCTACTTTCGTGCTTTGTTCCTTTTATTTATTACTTACATTCTTTTGTTTTAATATTAAATCATTCTAATTTCAGGTTTTAATGCCCATTTTCACCAACGCACCTTCAATCATTCCTTTAATAAATGTCCCTTATCCTCTTTCAATCATCTCTTTATCTTAGTTTATATTCACCAAGTTAAGGGATGCACATAAACAACAAACTGTCACTTAGTGCCGAATATTGTGCCTCCTCTGGGGGTGGATGGTGAAAACTTAGTTAAAATTTCTTAGGTGGTTTCTTATACATAGGGTTTGTTGGTGAAAACGACCAAGGGTGATTTATTTTGTTCATACCAACTGATCCATAACTCATCTAAATACTATCATCATCTTCAACTCGGGTCATCGGGGTATATTCTGATAATTTTAGCTCAATACAATCACATTCTAATCTCATTTCAATGTGAGATAAGACTAGCGTAATAAAACTTGAATTTTAAACGAGAATTTGGGCTTCAGATCGCGATCCCCTGCCGACCTCAGAAGACATTCACAATCTACGTGTACGATATTCCTGACGAAGTTCCCGAGGAGGACGTACGCCATGCTCTCTACAAGTTTACGTCCGTGGTCGAGGTCGTCCGTCTCCATTTTGCCGGGTCTCCGAGGGAGGGTAATACTGGTTTGTACATATCTCTTTGGATCACAGTTAGGTCACTATGCCTTCACAAAATTCAGTACCAAAAGTATTAAAAAAGTCAGGGGGATCAAAACGGAATAGTAATGACATTAAATAATCAGAAACCACTAGGATCTCTCCGGTAGATCAAACCGGAACTGACCTTTCATTCAACTTAAACATCAAGTTCTGTCCATCAATTTAATAAATCCACACTTCTTCAATATAATATTGTGATCCCAGAACATAATTTTGATATTAGAACATTACTTTTTACCATCTATAGGGACGTCCACCCCAAAACCCGAGAAGAGTACATCCCGAGCTCTCACTACCATCGATGGTGAGCTGGTTTCCAGTATGGTGCCCAAAGAGGCCAGCAGCGTGATACGCGTGACCCTGGCCAACATCGAGGAGGCCAATATCTTGCTGCAGAACGGGCTTGACTTCTACGGGGCTACTTACTTCCCGACAGAACTGGCGACGCCTGCGCAGGCTGCCAAGCTCATCAAGCCCAGCAGGTGCTGTAATATTTTCTATTTTGATTCCTGGACATCTAATGTTCGATTACAGTAGGTAGTTTTTACAATGTTAATTTCACACAACATCAGCCAGAGTCTAAATATAATATAATTAACAATATGACAGAGAGTCAATCAAGATTCAGGTTCTATGGTTGATTCTGCAATAAACAACATAGGTGCTGGTGTTGATTCACTACGTACTTATAACGATACATGTTTTTTATGTCTGCAATAGTAAGCTAGTGACGATGTAGCATGGATGCTCGCTTAGAACTAAGAAATCTGTGAATGACACTCTCCGCTTGAAAACATCTAGATTATAGCTATTCAGGAACACAGACGCTGGTACTTATGGCTGGTGAATTGGTGACACTCTTCTGATAAAAGGAAATTAAAAGCTCTATAGAACGCGATACAGAATCGTCACCACTTGCATTACCTGTAACTTAGATGACCATTTGCATTATGTTACTAAAATTTACGTACACGTAAGCCCGCTACTAACACAGCTCAGGACATCAGAGCCAAGTTAGTCCGACACTATAGCAAAGATATCCCGGACGTCAGCCTGTACGAGATTAGAATGGCCCTCAAACAGCTTAAAAACAACAAGGCACCAGGTGAAGATGGAATTACGACCGAACTTCTGAGAGCGGGTGGTAGACCGGTACTTTTAGTCCTCCAGAAGTTATTTAATTCTGTCATCCTTGAAGGTACAACGCCAGAGGCATGGCACAAGAGCGTGGTGGTGCTCTTCTTCAAAAAAGGCGATAACACCTTATTGAAGAACTTAGGCCCATCTCGCTCTTGAGTCATGTGTATAAGCTGTTTTCGAGAGTCATTACGAATCGTCTCGCACGCAGGTTTGATGAATTCCAGCCTCCCGAACAAGCCGGTTTCCGAAAAGGCTTTAGCACCATAGACCACATCCATACGCTGCGCCAGATTATACAGAAGACCGAAGAGTATAATCGGCCGTTATGCCTAGCGTTTGTGGACTATGAGAAAGCCTTCGATTCAATCGAGACTTGGGCGGTGCTGCAGTCCTTGCAGCGATGCCAAATTGACTATAGGTATATCGAAGTTTTGAAGTGTTTGTACAGTAAGGCCACTATGTCAGTCCGACTACAGGACCAGAGTACGGAACAAATTCCATTGCAAAGAGGCGTGAGACAGGGAGACGTTATTTCTCCGAAACTGTTCACAAACGCATTGGAGGATGTTTTCAAGCTCTTGGAGTGGAAAAGATCTGGTATCAACATAAATGGCGAGTACATCACTAACCTTCGTTTTGCCGATGATATAGTCATAATGGCGGAATCGCTCGAGGACCTTAGCACCATGCTCAACGACCTCAGTAGAGTCTCCCAGCAGGTTGGTCTTAAGATGAATATGGACAAGTCAAAGATCATGTCTAATGCTCATGTTCCACCTATACCGGTAATTGTTGGGAACGATACTCTCGAAATTGTCGACAAGTATGTCTACCTAGGACAGATTGTCCAATTAGGTAGGTCCAACTTCGACAAAGAGGTGGCGCGAAGAATCCAACTCGGCTGGGCAGCGTTCGGGAAGCTTCGTCCTATCTTTTCGTCCAAAATACCGCAGAGCCTGAAAACGAAAGTTTTCAATCAGTGTGTGTTGCCAGTGATGACTTATGGAACTGAGACATGGTCTCTTACTGTTGGCCTCATTAGGAAGCTCAACGTCGTGCAGCGAGCTATGGAGCGAGCTATGCTCGGTGTTTCCCTGCGAGATAAGCTCCGGAACTAGGAGATCCGCAGGAGAACTAAAGTGACCGATATAGATCTTAGAGTTAGTAAGTTGAAGTGGCAATGGGCAGGCCACATCGCTCGTAGAACTGACAACCGATGGGGAAGAAAGGTTCTCGAGTGGCGACCACGAACCGGAAGACGCAGCGTAGGCCGGCCCCCCACTCGGTGGACCGACGACCTGGTGAAATCCGCGGGGAGCCGATGGATGCAGGAGGCGAGCAGCCGCTCAAGGTGGCGTGCTCTGGGGGAGGCCTATGTTCAGCAGTGGACGTCTTCAGGCTGTCAATGATGATGATGATGACTAAAATTTAGTTAGTAAACGAGCATTTTCAGACTTCCATGAGTTCAATTTAACGGGTAAGATTTGTCTTACAGTAGTCTTAATTTATTTTTTCTTTCAGGGTGACTGGAGGCACTGTCTCCGCCAGGGTTCGTGATCTTCTCCCAGTCTTCGACCAGCAAGGGTTCGCCAAGTTTGCTCCTCCTGCGTCTCGCCTTGTAAAGCCTAGATCCAAGTGAACTGACCACGACTACCGGCATTATGAGGAGTTCTGATGGAGGCTCCCAAAAGACATGGACTGGCGAAAACGATATCATCAAGTACGGCTGAGCTCAAAATATCTGATCTAGAATTTGGTCGCAGTTACAATTCTCGACATTCTCTAATAAAGCTATTGCCTAAATGTGATAAATTTATTGTGACAAAGAGGTTCAGTGTTTTAAGCTCAACTGCGTTAACAAATTCATCTGCCATCAAACTAATTCTGTAAAATTTATTTCGACTATTTCCTTTTGCACTTATTGTCGTGTCAAGTACCAAAATGCATTTACTAGTTAAAATACGTACTAATGATCATCATGTGCCATTCATTTCATAGTACTTAAATCTGTTTTTGTAATACTAGTTCCTTTTTTGTTACCAATTAAATTATTATTTGCTAGAATTATTTCCACCATTTTTATTTTTTAAGACCCTACCTAAAATCATTATGTATAGGTACGTAATAAATATATCCACCCATCCCATTTTATATTAACAATAGTGGCTCGGTCTCATCAATCCCGGTGCCACTACACTGCCACCGAGGCCGGTTTTAACAAATAACATAACTTCATAACAACAAAATAATAAATAAATGATAAATAATAAATATTAAGCAAGGCGCAGAATTCATTGATGCATTTCGTTTTTGCATACGTTTGTGAAATATAAAATGTCATAATAGATAAAGGTAAAAATTAAAATAACTAATTAAGTTTTTAAGCATGGTTTTATATTATTATATTTATTACTGACTACTTAAATATCACAGATTATAATTACAATGCGCTTATAAAGCGATTATACTTAAATACAAAACATATTATAAAATAAACAACTTAAACATTAAACTTTAGGACCATGGCTTTTACCGCTACTCTTAAACCTCTCTTCAATCTCCTGCAAGCTCTTTCCTTTCGTTTCTGGTAAAATAAAATACAAAATAAGAGTACCTATTAATGATATAATTCCATAAATAAGGAATGTGATTACTTCACCGAAATTCGTCATCATTCCTGGAGCAGTTTTCACGACCACGAAGAACGCTACGAAGGTCAATGCAGAGCTAATACCAGATCCCAATCCTCGCACTTTCAGAGGGAATACCTCTCCACACATAATCCAAGGCAAAGGTACTAACCCAATAGAAATAGCTGATATGTAAACTAAAAGGCAAGTTAAAGGTAACCAGACCATGTTTGCTGGCTTCCAATACAGGAACATCGATAGACCGACCATGGAAATGGCTGTCCAAATACCGCTGATCATACATAGAGGCCGTCTTCCATAACGTTTACATATGACACAAGCTACCACTGACATGACGACTCTTAAAGCGTCTATCGATAACATCGCTAAGTAGTGGTCTATGCTGTCTTTTCCTACAGCCTTTTCCACTATTTCAATAGAATAAAAAGCGACGGCATTTACTCCAGAAAATTGGCAAGTTATGAAGAAAACAATCATTATTAGGAGTGGCTTTATCAGTTCTGGGCTTTTTAGATTAGCTAGTTTTTGTTTCCACGTTGGTATGGGTTGCGAATCTAAAGCCTTCTTGCTCTCTATGATCCCCTTTAATTCTATTTTCGCTTCGATACTATATCCCCTCAACCAGTAGAATGCTTTGGCTCCTTCTTCTAGCTTTCCTTTCGATATTAACCAAGAAGGGCTTTCAGGGACTATCGTCAGCAAAACTACGGACATTATTGGGAATAAGGATGATATTGTTGCTGTCCATTGCCACGTCATGAATGTCCCCATTAAGTGAGCAGCAAAAATTCCTAAAGCTATCGCTAGAGACACCCCTGCTAAGAAAAATCCTCTTAATTTCGGTTCTGATGTTTCTGCTATATACACTGGTCCAAGAGGGCCCAGCAATCCAACACAGATGCCAGTGAAGAATCTGCCTGCAAGCATGTAAGTAAGGTTGCTTGCGCAAGCGATGAGGATCCAGCCGAGGAAGAACGGTGCGCAGATCATGAAATGGGAGTTCTTCCTGCCGAATTTTTCCATGATATATCCTGATATAAGGCATCCCGGCGCCATTGGAAGCGCCGCTATTGATGCTGGAATTGAAAAATAATATGTCAATACATAAAAATATAAACACACTACTGCGGGTATTTGCTTTAACAGCTCAGCTAGGCGTTCTTCCTTATTTTCTATTCCTTATTAATACTAACAGCTCGATGCCACCAAATTAAACTAAGTAGGTAAGTGACAAAGTGAAATCCACGTTCTTTGTATAAACAAAACAATCTCACCTTGTACACAAATAGATTTCTCTAGACATCAATTATTTACCCACCTACTTTAATCTCTTCATAGTTTGCGACTATTTTCTATCGGTCGACTAGTTTTACTTTTACTTCTCAATTTAACTCAATATTTATTGCATCGATGGTGTTAAAATAACTTTAATACCTACATTGTGCCAATCGTCTCAATTCTTCAATATTGCGTGGTGCTGCCAAATGTAATTGGAGCGACCTTGTGTTCAGACTTGCAGATTTCCGTGTGCAGTAACGATCAGATAAGTTCACGAATCATAGCAAAGATAACATTCGCCTCAAGCGTAACAGCCTAATGAACATGCTGACTTGTGTTTCGCTGAGTCATATTAAGAAAAAAAGTCATGGAAAGTCTAATACAGTCAATACTACTTTGACTAGAGACTAGAGTATAATTATTTGAAAGTCATTGAATTGAGTCATTTGATGTTGTTCTGGGGAATAAAATCCAATAGTTTAATCAATCTAAAATTGTGGTGCGAGCGATGGTGGCCGAGCGGTAGCATGTGCGCTTCGCAATCTTACGGCACCGGGTTTGATCCTCGGCCCTGCACCAATGACTTATCTAGTAAGTTATATGCAGTTTTCGATGCCATCACGAGTGCACGTTAAGCCGTCGGTCTCCGTTGTCATAAGAACATCTATGAATATCGTTACGGGTAGTCAGACGCCTGATAGAATCTGACGCCTGATCTAACCACTCCTGTTACTGGTCCCTTATTATGGGTTGCGAGGGCAGATGGCAGTCGCTCGTGTAATTCTGGTATAGCTCGCCGCTACGTATACAAGTTAGATTGAGAGCCGGCCCCAATAACAAATGGGAAAAGGTAAATAAAGGATGATGAATAAATCTAAAATTATCATCAGCCCAATACATTCTCACTGCTGGGACTAGGGCTTTCTCTCACACGGAGAGAGCGTTAGCTATAATCCATCATGCTGTGCAAGTGCGGGTTGGTGAATAAACAATATTTTAAAATTTTATGTTTTGTTTAATAATAAGCCGGTTTCCTCACGATGTTTACCTACTTTCAATTAGCTTTCAATATTGTAAGAGCGAGTGCAAATTGTGAAGAAATTAGAAATACAAACAGCTTTCTAATTAAAATAACACCTAGAATGCTAGCTTGGTTTTGTGTAGAATCTCAGTTTACTTACCTATCCAGGAAGATGTACCCTTATCCGAAGGTATAGGTCCACCATTAGCCTCCAGTTGAGGCAGGAGTATCGCGGAGTACCCTGAAGTGAGACCCGCTGTGAACGTCAGCAGGATGGGACCTGATGCTGCCAGCGTCTGAAATGATGAGGCAAACAGTTATCTTAACGCTTCGGAAATTTTGGGATAAGAGCCTGGCAAAAAGCAAATGAATCTTAACGCTTCGGAAATTTCGGAATAAGAGCCTGGAAAAAAGCAAATGATGACGGCTTGCGTTTTGCTACAGAAGTTAAAAATAAAAAACTAGGTAATTCGACCGACCAGACCCCCGATTCCGGTACGATTGTTTTCTTTCCATCGATACTTACTCAATCTCAATCTCAATCAAAGCTATAATTATACCTACCTAGTGACGGTGACTGGCGAAATAAACAGCGTTAAAGTTTGGAACAAACTAGCGCGGTAGGCCAATGTGACCGGCACAGGATTCAAATATCATCTCGCTTAAAATCTTATAAGAAATGGTTAGAAAAGAATAAGCTAACATTGCACTTTAATGACAGTAATAACATTAGGTCCCATGGTACTAACTAATTAGTATTTGAACAAAACCCACAATAACCACCACTAGCTAATTGATAGATAGATAAAACTCTTTATTGAAACACCACATTACAGGAACAATATTGACAATCACAAAAACTTATAACTAAGTGTCACAATGGGCGGTCTTATTGCTTAAAGCGATCTCGTCCAGACAACCAGAAAACAGCGAAAGGAACAACAGTAAGGACGGTGGTTTCAGTACAGGAATAATTTTAAAACTATAGATGAAGTACCTACAACTTCAGAAAGATAGTAATAATAAGTAATAAGGTAGTAGTAGTAATAAGGTAAGTTAATAATTAATTTTGTAATTAGGGATACGAAATTCAAAACCCAATCAAAAAAAAAATTATACTTTATACTTTACTTATCGTTTTTATATTAATACATTTACCTACAACAATCCTTAATGACTTCCCCAGTATAGATAATCTTATAGTTATTTTTAGCGGAATTACACTAGATATACTTTTTCATATTGTATGTAAGTCAAAACCTGTCATGATTATTATTACATTTATAAAACATGTAGTACTGTTGAAGGTCCATAAATAAATAAAAAACTAAATTATATACCTGTTTCCAACCCGGTGAGAACCTGACGACAGTTGTAGAGTTACTTAACAAATTATCTTCTTTTAAATTGAAACTATCTTTGCCATCTCGCAAAGAAAGTCCTGCGCTCGAGGTCGATAGTGGTAATCTTATATTTTCTGAATAATTTGATGGTCTCCTTTGATTTCTTATTATTTTATTATTTTGAGGAACAACTTGTGCTGTTTCGTTTTCATTTTTTGTTGTACTTTGTGTTCGTTCGTTGTGTTCGTGAGCTTCATTTGTTGTTTTATTTTTAAATGCTGTATCACTTGCTTCACTATTTGTTTGATTGCTTTGAGAATTTTCTTCTTCATTTGAAATTTGTCCTACGATAACTTCAGGTGATGCTCTATCTACTTTAGATTCCTCTTCTTCTACGTTGTGATTTTCTTGGTTTTCTTTTGAAGAGCTCTCGGGATTCTGAGCTGCATCTGCTGCCATTTCTCAATAATCTGGAAAGATGATAACGTAATCGTCATAAAAGATGTTTAGTTTTAAATCAACAGTTTGTATTGGCTTTGCATTATTACATAGTTAAAATAATATCTTTGCATCTCGCAAAACTTCGTATCTAGTCAAAGAAATTGTTATGAGTATAGATACTATAATTTACTTTAACTCGTTTGTGGACAATCAAACAAAAGAAATGTTAACTCACTATTTTTTTATTGAAAAAAAAGTGTTCAGTTCCTTGATAGCTATTTATATTTTTGGTACCTACATTATCTTCTAGGCAAGCATGCACCATCGTAGACTGCGTCATCACTTTCCATCAGGTGAGACAGTGGTCAAATGCTTTGCCTATAAAGTATAAAAAAGTCGACACTTTTACCCGCAGCAGCGTTATTTAAGTAGAGTCAGTAACAAAAATATTGCAGTACAAAATAAACTATAAATTGTATGCGATTATTGTAATATGTTTGCCTTAATGTTTTGAAACTCTTCGTGCTGAAATTTTGGAAACTAGAACATGCAAATCAGTTTATGTTGCTGACCGTACATAATAACGTGTATGAACAGCATAAATTATTATTTATGCAAGCACTAAAATGCATCACCGAGCGACAATAGCGGTGTTTATGCAACAATTAGCCGAAGGTCAGCCACTGGTGGTGGTGACCCACAAACAATGGTTGCGTGAGTTGCATTAGACAAATGGAAAAATGATAAAAATCTAAGGATGACTGTACGGTTATACTTTTTAACGTAAAAAGGGATTGATATTTGATTGCGTAGGTATCTAACTACCTAACTGTGTAGACTATATCGTCATTCAAACCACAGCAAGCGTTCAAGTGACTGACAAGTAATTATATGATTCTCCAGACTGATTTTGAAATGTTATAATTATCTTATCTTCGTCTTCCATTTAGCTTCTGAATAAGTATAGGTACTTACTCATAAGAATCTATGTCAATTGGTTTAATAAATCCATCTTCATCATCTAGATAATTAAAGGCTATAAGTACCTCGTATGGAACTTTGTCATAAGTCGGTAAGTATCATTTAGATTCTATCCTATATGACAATGTATCACCGTACTCATTGCACCGATACTCTTTGCAAACAACCACCATTTTTTTAAAGTAGGTATGCCGTAGAGCAGGGATCACCGAATTTTACATGGGGTCCGTTTTTTAAAATTATATGACTGTCGCGGCTCATTTGCTAGATGCCCCGCGATGAGGTTCCCCGTGAGCCCCCCCCCCCCCCCCATCACGTTTTGTTTACTTGTTTTGATCATGACTAGGACCTGAAGTGTGGAGTGAAATTGGTGCAAGCTTTTAGTGACTCCTGCCGTAGAGTATGGGTCACACATTATTGCATGAGAAACATTGTTTGAAACTGTGAAGATGTTAAAAATGCATTGTATAACGTAATCTAATATTTCCATCTATCTTATAAATTCATTTTGCAAAGGTAATGATAGTGATGGTGGGTCAAATAGACAGACATGTAGAACGACTATCCTCGACCTTTCCTCAGGGTTGCAACGAGTTCTTCAAAAAAGGTGTTCTATCGGCAACGCATTATCATCCTCAGCGTCCGTTGCTGTATCGACTACCTACTACTTATTGAAATTTATACTTTTTTTTTCATGTTCACCGAATTCTCGTAATGCTTTAAACGTATTTAATATATTCCTTGAATGGTAAATCACAGTGAATGGCAAGAGCCTTGAACTTGGTACGATATCTCTGACAGGCTCTATTACCAAGTTAGGTATCAGGTGCTCGTGGTAACTGAATGTATTAAGTTATTTTCAGAAGCTATATAATTATGATAGGTCAAACTGCCGATCTAGCGTTGAGCCAAATCGTCCACGGAATCGTATAAGTATTGCGTAGACCTGCACTGCAACGACTAGCTCGTCTCGTCATTCAATTTCAATTTGAAAAGGTTCTTTTTTTTCACCGCGGTAAGGATAAAAATGTTTTCATCAGTATTAGGAAAACCTAATAAGTACCTCTACCTACCTAATTTTTCATCACGGCGCACATAACTGCCGTCCATAACTGTGAACTGTGACATGGCCTTTTTGAATGAGATGCCACTGTGGAACGCGAATAAGCAACAAAAAATGTTTTATAAATTACCACTTTTCAGATTCGAGCTAAAAGCAAATTATAAATACGGGCTAGAGTTATTTCACCCGTTAGAGTAAAGGACAAACTATTAAAATACCTAGTGACATGAAAAAATACGGGTTTAATCTAATCTTTAGCCTTTAGTTATTACCAGAGTAACTGATAATTGATAAACCATTTAAAAAGTAGTTCAAATTATGTCATTAGTACATTTAAAAGTGGACTATCTGTGCGCAATGCGCGCATTATTTAACCTACTTGGTATGATACATATTATCAGTGTACTATGTAATTTGGTATGTATTTTATGTCAAGGGGGCGTTTGCAACTGTTTATTAACCATGGCTGTAGATATAGATAGGAGGTACTTAGGTCGGAGGAGTCTTCGTATTTTGTACGACTGAATTTAAACTAATGTTTATCCTGACCGGTTTGCTTCCTGCATCCATCGGCTCCCCGCGGTTTTGACCAGTTCCTCGGTCTGCCTAGTGGAGCGTCTACGTTGCGTCTTCCGGTTCATGGTCGCTACTCGAAAACCTTTCTTCCCCATCGACTGTCGAGTGGCGCTTAAGTTAGCCCCGCACTTTTTTAAATCAATATTTTTTTGTTGTTCTGAATTGTTCTAGTTTTGTTCTATATTGTTCCATAATAAAAACATATCTGACGTGAAAATTGTGGGTGGAAAACATAAATACAAATTTTCACAGTAGCCTCCCAATTTTGATAAATCCAATTTTTCTTTGTTGTGCTGGATTGAGGTTTGTTCTCAATTATTGTTCTAAAATATAAATGAAAAAAGACGTCAGAAAAATAACTTTTTTCTGGTATGGTATACTACTTTGGAATATCCATAATTTTAATGTTGTTCTATATTGTTTGGTAAATTACAAATAAATAAAATAAGTGAAAAAAGAAATACGAAATCGCTATTATTTATACAATAGTTACCTACCTATACTCGTACGTAATATAGCTCGAGAATAATGCGAGTACAAAGTATGCAATGCGTGTTTTAGCGATATGATTTGCTATACATAGACGTACTGTATGGATTTTATTTAAGTAAATTAATTTATATTTAAATACATATTTACAATAGATTCCTACTTATATTTGCCTATACCTACTCTGTGTATTGATATTTTTTTAATTTAGAAAAGTGCTATAGCTTCAAGAATTTAGCTACAAGGACCAGTGCATAGATCACTCATTTATTCATAAGTTCACGTTACGTTTATGAAATTCATATCTTTTACCCGAACTTTGACCTGTGAGCTTATAAAATTATATCACGCACTACGATAGCAAATTAGCACAAACTCAGAGCACAAAAGAGTGCCGTTATTTCAACAGAAAACTATTATAAATATACACACACACTTAAATAAATATTTAATTTGTATTAGTGACAAGATAATTTGAACACGAAAATACTTGAATGTAGTGTTTTTTAAGATTCCGTCAAAAAATGTAGGTATGCGATGTATAATGTGTAGGTATTAATTATGTAGAAGGTGCGCTTCACAATCTTACGGCACCGGGTTCGATCTTCGGCCTGCACCAATGACTTATCTAGTAAGCTATGTGCAGTTTTCGATGCCATCGCTCCGTGCCTCCGGAGAGCACGTTAAGCCGTCAGTCCCGGTTGTCATAAGAACATCTACCTATAGCAATCGTTACGGGTAATCAGACGCCTGATAGAATCTGACGCCTGATCTAACCATCCCTGTTACTGGTCCCTTATGGGTTGCGAGGTCAGATGGCAGTCGCTCGTGTAATTCTGGTAGCTTGCCGCTACGGGTTAGACTGGGAGCCGACCCCAATGACAAATATGAAAAGGCAAAGATGATGATGATGGTATGTAGGTAACGATGCTTTTGTAGGTATCTAGGTATGTAAAGAGAATATTTAGATAATGTAGGATACTAGAAACCATTATATAAAGTATTATTCTATTCTAGATTCTAATTTGTTAAATTATCTTGATTTTTGAAAATCCATACGGTCCAAAACTTGTATAAAACCACAAAGATAAATTCTTTCGAAAGTGATCCAGAGTGCGAAGTAAAAAGTTACTCCAACAAACTTATCTTTGTGGTTTAGCAAGTTTTGGATCCGATGGAATTTTTTGTCCTGAAGTGACATTCTCAAACAGGTCCTTTAGGACCGCAAACAGGTCCTTAGAACCTGTTTGTTTGAGAATGTCTAAGTACATCTACAGGAGGTGTTTAAGAAGGTATTTAAGGTTTCATCGAACCCTGAGGAGGCGAGTTTTACGCGCTTTTTCATTCTCTTATTTTTATTAATAAAATAGTAAACTTTATGGTAGAAACAATAAAATTGACCGAAAACTGCTTAGCAAAACCTTGGTAATTATTTGTAGGTATTCGTAAATTCCATCGTAAAAATTTTAACTTTACCTAACCAATGCCTATAAAATACCCATCTAAATTAAAACGAATAAGTATTATAATGCACATCTATTAAAAACACCTAACAGTTAAAATACCATATAAAAATATATTAATAATTAAATATTTTGTTGTATTTTCATTACAAACAATACCTGGTCAAACAGCCGCGCCGCGTCCGCTGTCAACACGGCACTATGTCAACAACTAGAGATGGGAAGTTACGTAACATGTGTAAATATCGATAATTACATAAAATGCGCGCCAAGCGACATGCGCGGGCTGTCACTGTCTTTGTACTGAAGTCCTGCGGAATCGTGTCAGGCACTTCTTGGGCCGATAGAGATGGTAGGAACTATCGATATCTAATGTCTATTATTAAATTTAGTCGTCTACTTTGTTTATGTTTACAAAGCGTGATAGCTACTTATGCTAATTTGCTTTATGTCTATTTTCCAAAAATAAAGTCTGATTAGATATAAAGTAAAGTTCTTGTAATTCAAAGATTCGCAAATATAGCAGGTGATGAAAATAAATCACGTGGATAAAACTCTATCCTTTAATTTTAGAATTCATTTTTGTTTTTTATTTCAATTTAATGAGACTAAGTTTTTTATGTGATGAGTGACAACAAATGCATATCCAGGAAATAGTATTAGCATAAAAGTAAATGAAAGTTTAATTTGTTGTATTAAAGTTACTAACACATCACATTTTAAACAAATTTAATATTTCTTGTCTATCTAATATTCTTTACAAATACATTCGAAGCTCTAAATCAGTATTTTAACAATTGCTTGGACTGAATTGCTTGCAACTTTTCAAACTCAGTTAATGATATATAACAGGCGTGATATATTTTCACAATAAGCACTTTATAATATCACATGCTTAAAACATTAATTTAAATTATTTTTAGTTTTCTAATTATGACTTGCAAAAGTGCTAAGTAATAGCCTAGTTGCATTAAATTATTTGACTTGACTTTGACATATTGGTGCGGCAAATAGTGCTACACCACTTTTGTGTAACATTACGTAGCTGTGTCACCTAGGTCACATCTACGTAATGTTGTACAAAAATATGTGTTGTTGTTGTTGTTGTTAGGTTTATGTTACCTAATCTCTTCATACGGAGCAGTTAGTTGCATTTGCTTAGTTTGCTTTATTTTCATGAACTTTGATTAATGTGTGGCATGCGTGAATTTGAACGCGTTTGTGTATATTTCCTAATGCATTGAATAGGCATCGTAGTACGTTTTACATTTTATAATTATGTAGTTACTCTTGATAGCTGTACAATAGGAGTTTTATGTATTCATAAAATTATGATGAATCACAAGTGTCTTGCCAACCTTAGAGGTGGTATTAATGCGTATTCAACACATTTGCTCAAAAAATGCATTTACAAAGCCTGTATACATTGTTCGAAAGTTAAACATTACGCACCATACAACGGAGCGTGCGGTAAATAGGTACTTACGTTGTATCACAGATTAGAAAAAAAAACAATTGCCGCATAGCGCCGTGGCCGTGCGTAACTTTTACGCTTATTTTTTTAATTTCCATAAAAAATATATAAGAATTCCACCAAAGAGTTTCACATAACGAGAATAAATAAGCTGAATGATCGAAACTCCTTAGAAGCGTTTTTGCTCAATACGTTTGTCTCACTTTAGTACTAAAGAGAAAATGAAGCTAAAGATGTAGTTCTAATTTTCACCACACGCACGTGGCGCCATTTGAATTGTAAATGCGCGCCATTTTAGCCCATTTTCATATTTGATTTAAATCAAAGATTGTTTATTGCGACTTTCCCACTAATAAACAAAAGTTTGTTTCATTACCTACCTATTGTACTGTTTTCTCGCAAATGTGTTGAAAAACGTTGTATGATACACGTGCGGAAATTGGTTTCTACAAACTTGTGACTGTGGTATGAATTACATGATATTATAAATAATTATATTAAATTCAAAGCTCTACATGCTCCGATTTAAAAAAAAACACTTTGTTTGCCCTACTCTTCGCCTTAAGAACTTGAATGGTTTATTATTCTTTAAAAAAATAATTAATACCTTTATTGTTTCTTGTTTCATTGATTGCTATTTAAAGAACAAGAAATCATGATGTTAATTAAATATGTATCTTTAGTATCTCTTCTGACATTCAGATTATTTGTTAGGAAACAATAATAATTATACTCCATATAACATTGAATAGTGCTTTAAAATATATTTATAAAGGTATGACTATGGAATAATATCGCATTGTATGCAAAGTGACGATATTTATAAACCAAAATAAATAGAAACTAAATAAATATTCAATTTTGGTTTTCGTATGTCACGTAGATACTATTATGTTCTATTTTCTCAAAGTGGAGCTATTACTCGTTGATTAATTTTATTATATGCAAGTAAACCGGGTGTAATTAGGTAGTACTTATCTACACTTACTAATTCAAATGTAAATTTTGGTATATGGAACTTATTTAAATGCATTTAACATGTATGTAAAAGTGTAGTGGACGTTTTTTGAATATATTATAATACTAGTTGACCCGCCCTGGTTTCGCATGGGTTAATTAGTTTTACGTTCTTACCCTGTTCATGGGAAAAGGGAAGCGAAAGGGAAAAAGATAGGGAATAGGCGAAGGAAGGCCCCCCTTCTATTGCCGTCCCAACCATTCCTTCCTTCTCCTTTTGCCCTATCTTTTCCCTTTCCCCTCTCTCTTCCCTTCGACAAGATGAGTATAAATAAAAGTAAATAAAATATAATGTACAAACAAAAAAATCTTGCATATAAATTACATCCTTGTTTCTTCGTTTAACCCACACTTGGCCGTTTTAGAAAACAAAAAGTATCCTAAATGTTATCCTGAAAAATTAGCGACTTATAACCATTTAATTTCATTTCATTCAAAACCGTTCAGTAGTTCCAGCCTGATGCATGTTCAAAGGGATAAACAGACAGACAGATAGACAAAAAATCCAAAAAAAACTGTTTTTATTTCTATATTTAAGAAGTGTAATGCAATAAAAAAATTAAAAAAATATTTAATACAGTACAGATTTAGCCCGGGTACAATTTTATTATATGTAAGTATATGTAGTATATAGTATAGAAGATAGATTTAAAATATAACATGTTAATAATAATAATTAAGTTGTGTTTGTCTGTTTAAATTCTGTCTGTCAACAAGGTGCTTCTTCTAAGGAATGGCTGAAGATATTTTGAAATTGATATTAAATACATTAGGTCCTCATGATCTATTAAAAATAAGCTTAAAAGTTAAATGATTAAAAAGTTACGACGAAAAATTTTGATGTTTAGACCATTTTTTTTTCGTATTTCAAGCATCATCAAAACCTCTAGGCACTTTTCATTGACCTAGGCCCCAGAAATTCAAATAATAGACAAACTTAGCGCCTCAGTAAATGCCTTAATAACTGTGACGTTGTTTTTTAAGTTTAGCACTGCTATCATTGATCAAATGCTTTGCCAATTGCCTATAAACTATAAAAAAAAAACAATAATTTCATAAACTTTATGTACATTTGTTCCTAAAAACTAAAAAAGTACTTAAATAGAAATCATAAATAAAAAAATATTATAGGTAATACTAAATGCGATTAAATAGTGATGTCGATGGTATAAAGCTACTAATCGGAAACCACTATCGACATTATCGACAAGACAGCTCATCTCTACCACGCGCTTTCAAGAACCTATAGTGAGTAAATTAGCTATCGTTGTCCATTGTGTGAATTCGTAAATAATGCTTTCTGAGCCGCGTTATCTACGTATAATTACAATAAATAATTAATAATTTATGTGTGGCACGTGTCAAACTGTCACCCGCGCCAGATACCCAGTCATATGATTGTTTGTTTACTACGATATCCCAATATCTCTGAAATAATGAACTTTGATAGGACCAGGGCCGGGGCTGGACTCTCGCTCCATTTGACGCACCATCGGTATTTTTCGTATTACAAGTTGAGCTTCAGAAAACTACATAATTAATGGTGAAATTCTGATCCCTGGAAAAACCACGCCAGACAAAGAAACTACAGCAGGACCTCTTTAATCCGAACCACCTCTAATCCAAACAGCTCTGTAATCCGAACGCCCCACCCCATGCTCTATATACAACATGCCTTTATCCAGTGTCTTGCATGATGAGTATATAGGATAATAATTATGGTGCGAGAGCCCACTGCAAAAATACCTACGTCATCGGGTACCCCAATAGGCTATCTTTAGATCGTTAACCGACACTTACACATGTAAAAAAAAAACAGGTCTGCCAGTTCTGATCCTGCCGGGTCATGGAAATAATCCACCTCCACCAACTTCAAATGCCTTGAATACTAAGTTTCGCCAAGTTTAGACCTGGCAGACCTTTTAATCTAGTATCGGGTCATCTTGGCTATTATTAGGCGTAGGTTTCATCGGGGTATTCGCTGAGGTAGGTAAAGGGTGTGAAGGGCACATTCTTAGGGGTCTGCCAGGTACTTCCGGCAGGGTGCGCAATGGCAGACCAATTTTTTTTTTACATAATTAAGCAATGGTTAACTGTTGCCAGAACTTTCATTCGGGTAAATTTTAACAAAAAAAATACGTCAAAAAATTTCAATTATTTCCATGACCCGGCAGGATCGGAACTGGCAGGCCAGATTTTTTTTACATATTTAGATGTAAGATAGCCTATTGGGGTACCCGATGACGTAGGTATTTGTGCAGTGGGCTCTCACACCATTATAAATGTTCTCCTACAGACGTCGGTTCTCTGAATAATTCAAAAACAATTTATAAAAAAGATTTTTTCGTAATTATTTTTTAAAGCGTTCGACTATAATTTGCACCAATAATGGACTTATTGTTTGTCTAGTATTAATCTGAGATCTAAGATCTGGTGAAACCCGCGGGGAGCCGATGCATGCAGGAGGCGAGCAGATGCTCAAAATGGCACCCTCTGTGTACGTGTTCAGGCTGTTGATGATGACGATGCTGATACAACTTATGGCATCCGACGGCTCAATATTAAAGACGTCATGTTGGTTACATTTGTATAGATTTGGGACTCAATTTCATGTTCTTGCAAACCAATTAATAAGTAACTTCAAATGTATCTGTCGTATTTATATTCTTAATTTTTTTGTCACCCCATTTGATTAAGCACGATTTTTAAAGTTCTTTCTGAACTAAGGTTCGTTAATGGAATGGAAAATATTGTACAACAATAAGGAAGTCAGTGCCTTTGATTGATTCGCAGAAAACGTGATATTATTAGATGTGTCTGCATTTATATTTTTATAAGCATTTAATTTAAGTAATAATAAATTGAGCAAGTGACAAAAAAATTACTTGGGACATAATCTTTTTTGTACTAAGACTTTTTAGCTTCTGTTTGGACAGAAGGTCTATAAGTAAGTATTTGCAGCATATCTGAAACTGAAGATAGTTTACTACAGTGATTCACTAAAAGTTTCAGGAAAAATACACTAAGCCAATAAACTTGTAAGATATATTTAGAATTCTAGTAGGTAGCTACAACTTTTCGACAGCCTCTATGGTGGGAGTATGGTTGAGCAGGTCGGCTCGTAACCTGGAGGCGGCAGGTTCGATTCCCGCGACAGGACAAGTATTTGTGCACAGGAATAAAAAAGCGCAAGTACTTGTCTGGGTGTTGTGGGAGCATGGTCCTCGTAGTTCCTGGGTCCCTAGATACAAGGAATCCTAGTTAGGGTCCAGGATCTATATATGTGTGTGGTCGTTGGGCGTTATTATAGGTATTATAGTTATACTATAGGTATCCATAATAATCATTCTAAATCTATTATATATAAGGATGTGTATAATGTGTATAATTATAAAAATGAAAGGTTGTCGGTTTGTTTGACTTTCACGCTAACTCGGCTGAACAAATTTTGATGACACTCTGCAACTTACAGATTGCTAATATTGCCGAGACTAACCACAGGATAACTTTTCTTCCCGGAAAATTGTCGTGGGAAAACGAGAAAATACGTAAAGCCGCGGCGCGGTCTGTATCAAATATAAAATACAACCCGGGGTTGTTCAAGTCAAGAGTGAATAGGTATTTATTACTAGTCAAGCGTGCTACACCTTCGACCGCATCATCACTTCCCATCAGGTGAGATTGTGGTCAAACGCTAGCCTAGTCAATTATAAAAAAAAATCTTTGGTAAGTAATATTTCATATATCATTTTCTTTCTTTTTCCTGGGCTTTCCAAAATATACAGTGGCTTGCAATTTAATAATACTTTTTTTATAAGTAAGTCGAACTTCTCGGCAATATAAAAAAGCGCATCCACAATATTGTATATAGACACGTGGAAATCTCATACGACGAGATTCTTGCGCTCGTTTCCTCCACGAACCTGCAAGATGTGGAATGATCTTCCTCCTGAGGTTTTCCGCATAACTACAGTATGGGGAGCTTCAAGAAAAGTTTTAAAAGAGTCCTCTCTATAAGGGTAGGCAACGCACCGGCAATGCCTTTGGTGTTGCAGGTGTCCATAGGCGGCAGTGACCACTTACCATCAGGTGGGCCACCTGCCACTCATCCCATAAAAAAATGTAATAGCATAATAGTTAATTTTACACCTACCTTTTTAATGCGGCGCTGGCCGCATTAAAATGGTATTCCAATTGATCTACAAAATGATTTCCTAGTCCGCACCAATTCTACAATGGGTTTAAAATACATTAGTTATTTGAGTGGTTTTGATTGCTGTAGGCACCACTTCCTAGTTCCTTCTGACGCACAACCTTTTTTTTCTGTTCTGTTAAGAGAAGATAGAAAAGAAAATTCAACAATCAAACTCGAATTCAATTCGAATAGGCTCTAAAAGATTTTATACTATTTCTTGACTATTGCTAATTAAAAAGTTACTTTATTGATATATAATATACAAAAATATGAAGATAAGTAAGTACTTAGTAATAAAAATGATTATGTAAGGGTTCAATTCAAATCAATTAACTTGAAAAATATTAGTGACAAAGTGAAAAGTGAAAATTGTTTTTTATACAAAAGAGGGGACAAAACTGCACCCTGGGCATGTTCAAAAAATTAAAATTAAGTTTTGACGAGTGTCAGCATAATTCGTTATCGAGGATATTGATATAGCGAAGGCAAATATTCAATTATTTAATAATGTTCCATTTTATTTAGTAGGTAGCGGCCGTTTTTGCCTGACAAGGAAAAGTTGATTCACCCATTTATACACTATACACACGGTATATACACGGTAAGACCATATTTCACTTTGATTATTTTAACAATATTTATGTTCGAAAGGCGACGCTATGCACGAAGTAGATTTTTTTTGTACGGGCTAATTCTGTTGGTCTTTACCGACATTTACAGCGTCACCGGGCGGGAACATGCACGGAGTAGAAGGGAATGAACCTATGCATGAGCAGCCAATATGGATATAACTTCGCCGGTGAACTCCACCGCCGGTGAGCTCGGTGGTTCTTTTCTCCATGCCATTGGTCGCAGTCAGGTACAAACAGACAAGTAAAGAAATTCGATTTTAAATTCAAATTTAAATATAGTATAGACTTTTAGAGATAATAATGTAGGTATTGTTTATTGTTAACGAAAAAAACATTCGATGAATTCCCACTTCACCCGTAGGTACAGCACATATCTTCATTTTACACACAGTACCATCGCTTGCTCGTGACGCACTTGTTGAATGTTTACTAAACAGTTTGATAAAATAATTGGAACTGATGTTCCAATTCGTGTTCGTGTGTTTCGTGTTTTGTTCGTGATGACCAATGAAATATTTGTCTGTTTTTGCTATGATTTAAGGCGACGGGTAGAACAAACAAGGTGTTTTTGGCACGTTTCCTGGCGTAATTAGAACATTCAGAATTTAGTATATCTTGTAATTCATTTCATTAAGTCTTTTGTGATGACCGCAAATACAAAATTAATAGATATAGCTCTATGGAAAAAAATTGCAAACCTCTCTCAAAAAATTTAAATGTTCCCACTTTACTGAGTCTCAATCGAAAATATTTTTACAAAAAAAAAATTAGTGTTTACCCAACAAACATACAAAGTGATGACTTCATAGTTTCAATAAATACTGTGTAAACACAGATATTACTTAAAAACCGTCAAAATCAGTAATTTCGTGGGTTGTCTTTGTCGTAAGCGCCGCGCTGAAGTGCAGACTGAATTGATATTTAAAACTACGATGTTAAGGTCGATATTTCTTTGAACGGATTTGGACCTGCTTATCTGGCTCTACCCGTCACCTTAACAGAACATTATCTATTCCTGTGTCAGAATTCCCGGGTTTGACCTTTTTTCCGGGATCATTCAATCAAACCAAGGCCTCAGATTAGGAAAAAACAGTTGACTATCAAGCCTAAGCTGATGATAATGAAAATCATTACAATACTTCACTGTGACATGGTGGTAGTTTCATGACTAAATATGGCTATAGCTAAAAGTGTCTTATATATTTTGATCTATCGGAAAAGTATATCAAGGGTTGATTGGTGATTGCTGGCCCTCGATTTCGATACGCATTCGTGCAATTGTCCCTACAAATAGTGCAAAAAGGCGTATGAAATTGCGAATTAAATGTTGACGTGAAGTTTACTGAAGCCCTGAATAGGGTGTAAGGGGTCAGTTTTTCGTGAAGTTTACTGAAGACCTGAATAGGGTGTAAGGTGTCAGTTTTTCGTGAAGTTTACTGAAGACCTAAATAGGGTGTAAGGGTGTCAGTTTTTCGTGAAGTTTACTGAAGACCTGAATAGGGTGTAAGGGTGTCAGTTTTTCGTGAAGTTTACTGAATACCTGAATAGGGTGTAAGGGGTCAGTTTTTCGTGAAGTTTACTGAAGACCTGAATAGGGTGTAAGGGGTCAGTTTTTCGTGAAGTTTACTGAAGACCTGAATAGGGTGTAAGGGGTCAGTTTTTCGTGAAGTTTACTGAAGGCCTGAATAGGGTGTAAGGGGTCAGTTTTTACCGATATCGACTTATTTCCTACAGATATATAGGACAAGCTTTGATTGGGAGCGACTACAATCACGGAATCCTACTAATATTATAAATGTGAAAGTTTGTTTGAAAATTGGAATGCAGATAGCTTATACGCTGGATGATCATTTAGAATACTATTTATCTGCGGGTAACACCGCGGGGCGCAACTAGTAAATAAATATATCACAATCACAATATATTATTATATAGATTAAGCACTACTACCCCATTTATGATCCCAGCAGTTGGTCAAAATAAAAATTTATTTATTTTATTTTTTATTAGACCGTATCACAATGCTGGGTGGCACTGCTCCAACATTATCAGTGAAAATTACAAATGTGGAAATCTTTGACATGACTGTCCACTTCTTAGCGACTGCTTTTCATAGTCATTTATCTATCAAATGTAATTAATAGCGGCACTTATTTGGCCCAACGCATCAGCATTGCAATTCAACGCGTCAATGCGGCCAGCATGTTGGGTACGCTACCTACCGGTAGTGAGCTGGAGCACTTGGACTGTCTATAGGCCATCGCGGCTATTATACAGTCCATAAGTGTTCTTTGTAGTAGGTAGTGTAGCTAGTTTACTTTAGTTTAGCTTAGTTTAGTTTAGTTTAGTTTAGTTTCTATTATTGTAGTAGTTAGCTTGAGTAATAAAGGCAATTTGCCCGTTAAAAAAAAAATTAATAGTGCGGGAAAAATGTCGGGGGAACATCGCGTCGGGTGATCATAATTTGTATTTGTATTTGTATTTTTTGTATAAGAATTACGAAAGAAAAACTTCCCTTCCGCCGCGAATGAAACCGGATGTTAAATATATATTTTAAAATTAAATTGAACGATAGTTTAGTAGGCATTTACTCATGAAATAAAAAAAAAATAAAAAAAAATATATGTGTGGGACATGTCACGCAGCGCCATCTAGCCCCAAACTAAGCATAGCTTGTACTATGGGAACCAGATAACTGATACAATACTTAGATACTTTTTTGTTTGTAAATACATACATAGAATACAATATAACAACCAGACACAGAACAAACATCGATGTTCATCACACAAATGTTTGTCCTGGGTAGGAATCGAACCTACAACCTATAGTTCAGAAGGCAGAGCTACTACCAACTGAGCTAACAGGCCAGTCAAAAAAATATTTCATAGTACAATACCTACTCAAAAATGTTCCCATACACAAGACAACTAAGTAAGTATTCAGGTCTCAAAAACGCTACCTACTAAGGTGGAACGTTACACTAGCGCGCGAAATTCAAATTTTCTTGCATTCTTTTTTCAATAATAGCTTAATTACTCAACTTGATTACATGAAAACTAATTTTACGCAAATAAATAGAATGTATCAACAAATTGCGATTAAAAGTATCTCCTAGATATCATTGGTTTAGCGACAAATGGCAACACACTGAAAAACTAAGAAGAAAATTGTTTATTGCCATTTGTCGCTAAACCAATGATATGAACGCAAGAAAATTTCAATTTCCCGCGCTAGTGTAACATGCCACCTTAAGATGTAAATATGCAATACCTACCTACGTACAGTATAGTTAATAACTAAGTCGGTAAACAATACCGCAATTCTCACAATCACGTAATAAAAGGCGTGTAGGTACAACGCACTAATCAGTTACATGACAAAATAAAGGAAATAACAAACGACCTCCGCACTCTGACTGTAAATAGCCGCCCGTCACAAAACAAACTGAAATCTGCAGCGTAACGCACACGCACTACAGGTACCCAAGAATAAACCCTGATTAAAATAATCATCACCACATCAACACTCAACAGCCTGAAGACTTCCACTGCTTAACATAGACCTCGCCCATAAAACGCCACTAATATGGACGCTTATCATAGAGGGGGGTTTGCCATAATCACCACGCTTGGCAGGCGGCTTGGTGATTGCAGAAGATTTTAATGTACTGAGGAAAATGCTGCTGCCTATTCCCTGGATATTCCCTTAGCCGACTCTTACGGCACCCACGGAAAGAGATGGGGTGGTCCTATTCTCATACCGCGCCGGGACCAGACGGCCGATTAGAATTATATCCTTTTTTAAAAAGGGAGCTAACTGACTTCGATCGTCTTAATTGCATCATCAACATCAGCCTGAAGACGTCCACTGCTGAACATAGGCCTCCCCTAATAAGCGCCACTTTGAGCGGCTGCTTGCCACCTGCATCCATCGGCTACCCGCGGTTCTGACCAAGGTCGTCGGTCCACCTAGTGGGGGGACAGCCTACGCTGCGTCTTCCGGTTCATGGTCGCCACTCGAGAAACTTTCTTCCCCATCAGTTGTCAGTTCTACGAGCGATGTGACCTGCCCACTCCACTTCAACTTGCTAATTCTAAGAGCTATATCGGTTACTTTAGTTCTCCTGCGGATCTCCTCGTTCCGGAGCTTATCTCGCAGGGAAACACCGAGCATAGCTCTCCCCATAGCTCGTTGCACGACTTTGAGCTTACTTTTAATTGCATACTGAGAAACAATAACGAATCAATTGTAATGATATTTCTGTAGGGCTAATATGAAAGCATCCCGCTTAAAAAAGAAATTTTCCAAGAATTTTCCAAATCGGCGGAATGACGGAAGTAAAAACATGAAAATACCTAATTACTATAAATTAAATTGGTTTGACTTTGACTTTACCTACAATGAAATTGTACTGGGTGTAAGGTCAAGTGTGGACCAAAATGTATGAAATCTAACGCATCGATTTGGTACCTATTGATAATAACTCCAAAAATGGAATAACATACATAATCAACTGCTACAGTACAAAATTACGTTAAAATAATTCTGTTTTTAATAACTACATCCTAGGTAAAAAAAAATTTAAAGTATCAAAATCATTCGTGCTAACTACGTTAGGCGCCGCCGCAATAATCATAATTTTCAATAAAAAATATTTTCATTTACACTCTTTACTCTTTAATAATCATCAATAAATGATGTACTATCACATAATCAATCTATGCCAATGAATTTAATGGCAACCTGTATAAAACATAACTACTCTTAATAATAAAGCAAGTCGTTCGGTATATAAAAAAATCACAAATGCTAACGATATCCCCACTTCCAATGATTAATCAAAAGTTTTTATTTTATGTACTTAATCGAATGACCTGACAAGCTAGTCGTTCACCTAGTGTTAAGCGTCACGGCCGCCCATAACAGATTGCATTGTCACTCGGAACTCTAAATTAAAGTTTCAGGTGACACTGCGCACTGCGTCATCCTGAGACATCACACAGTTTATTAAAGATTTCTAGACTGTGAGATCAGTTCTTAAGTCCCATTTGCCCAGTAATTTCACTAGCTACAATGTTCGTCAAACCGGAACACAGTAGTGCTTGCATACTACTGCTTGGCGGCAGAATAACTGGCAATGCGGTGGTACCTACCTAGACGAACTTTGCCGAAAAGTCCTACCACCTAGTAGATAGTAATTGTAGTAATAGTAGTGGTGTACTAACTAGTAAGTGTTTCACGCTGAAACGGCTAAACCAATTTCGATGAAATTTTGCGCACAGATTGCTTATACTACCTGAAATGAACATGAAATACTTTTTACCCGGGAAACCTGCAAGAGTAACACGTAACTTTGTGACGGGTAACGGTGATATTTTATGGTCATACAAAAGTACTCTGGTGAAATATCCTTGTGCTGATAAGTAGGCTCTCAAAACGTAAACTTAGGTAAACTCTCAATTGTTAATTGCGTGTTGCTACGAAGAACTTTTATTTAACCTGTAGTATTGCATTTAAATAACCGGCCAAGGGCGAGTCGGACTCGCGCACGAAGGGTTCCGTACCATTATCTGTAAAAACGAGCAAAATATTTCACGTTTGTTGTATGGGAGCCCCCTTAAATATTTTTTTATTTTTTAGTATTTGTTGTTATATCGGCAACAGAAATACATTATCTGTGAAAATTTCAACCGTCTAACTATCACGGTTCATGAGATACAGCCTGGTAACAGACAGACAGACAGCGGAGCCTTAGTAATAGGGTTCGTTTTACCCTTTTTATGTACGGAACCCTAAAATGGTAATTGTGCATAATAACTGTAACCTCAATTCACCGACATAGCTTTCAAATTTAGCATGTTGAAAGTAATTTCAACGATTTGCCATGGACAGCCCATCACACCACTCGCAGCACAGACAACCGATGGAGAAAAAAGTTTCTCAATTGGCGACCACGAACCGGAAGATGCAGCGTATATAGGCCGGCCTCTCACTATAGGAGGATGAGGAGGACCGACCACTGGTTAGAATTTGTTAGTTTTTAACCATTGGTTACCCTAACTACCGATCGAAAACCCCCACCTGCGTCAAAACTGCGGGGACCCATGGATGCAAAAAGTAAGTAGCCAGTGAAAGTGACGCTCTATGGTGAAGGCACTTTATTTTTACTAGGTGGTAGGACTATTCTGCAAAGTTCGTCTAGGTAGGTACCACCGCATTGCCAGTTATTCTGCCGCCAAGCAGTAGTGTGCAAGCACTACTGTGTTCCGGTTTGAAGGGCATTGTAGGGAGTGAAATTACTGGGCAAATGAGACTTTATGACCTGATTTCACAGTAGTAATCTGATTACTAGACTGTGTGATGTCTCAGGATGACGTGCGCAGTGCATTGTCACGCGAAACTTTATTATTTTAAAGTTCCGAGTGACACTGCAACTGTTATGGGCGGCCGTGTCGCTTAACATCAGGTGAACGACAAGCTCGCCACGTCATTCATTCTCATAAAAAAAGGCTTATGTTAAGCTTATGTCTTGCAGCTGATGACGGATGATGCAACTTTCTTACGAGGTATTCTTTTTCTATGAAATTATACCACGGGGAATGCTCTGACAAACTGTTTGATCTCATACTTGCACCGCGGTTCTATCACCAGACTGCTCATCACCGCCAAAAAGCTCATCCGTAACTGGTGGACTCGGGGAAATCTCACACAGTCCGTTTTACAAGGCTATTTCTGGCACACTCCTGCAAGATGTGGAATGAGCTTCCAGCTGAAGTCTTTCCGCCGACTTACAATATGGAGCACTTCAAGAGGCGGGTAAGAGAATCTTGCAGGTTAAGCAAAGCATCAGTAGCACCCCTGGTCCTCCGGGTGTCCATAGGTGACGGTAACAGATTACCAAAAGGCAGGCCATGAGCAGTGCACTACCACTATGCGGAGAGATGGAGAACCCCGGATTTTTAGCGAGTATGCCGTCTTTAGGTGAGTCTCACATATCCACTTTGCCCCGCCCAGGGAATGAATAAAGGATTTTTGCCGTGCCAAAAAAAAGGCAGAGAAAAAAATGGGTAAAATCTGATCGGAAATATATAGCCACTATGCTACTCTTATATCGCAGGGAAACACCGAGCATAGCTCTCTCCATAGCTCGTTGCGCACTTAGAATTAGCAAGTTGAAATGGCAATGGGCAGGCCACATCGCTCGTAGAACTGACAACCGATGGGGAAGAAAGTTTCTCGAGTTGCGACTACGAACCGGAAGACGCAGCGATTTCCCCACACGGTGGACTGACAATCTGGTGAAAGCCGTGGGGAGCCGATGGATGCAGGAGGCGAGCAGCTGCTCAAAGTGGTGCTCTGTGGGGAAGGCCTATGTTCAGCAGTAGACGTCTTCAGGCTGTTGATGATGATGATGATGATGCTACTCTTACCTATAAGTGGTTTCAGTCAGCAACTCGGTACGCCCTTCTGAACATAACTAGCAATGATAATAATAATTAATTAATTAGTCTTGTCGCGTTGTATTGTACACACAACCAATACGTCTGTCCTTGACACTGCGCGGTGCCAGCCACTCGTCCCAGAAGACAGTTACTAAGGATAGGTACAGTCGACAGCAAAAAACATAACGAAATAAAAAGTCTAAATCAAAGAATTTTATTGTTGTAAAAACTAGCTGGCAGCCTAGGCTTCGCAAGGGTTAATTAGTTTTACGCATTATCTCAGTCTAAAATAAGAGAGAACAAGATAAGGGAAAATGATGAATGAATGAAACGGCGAATGCAGGCAGGTGCTGCGCACCTGCGTCCTTTCACGTTCATCCATTCATCCTTTTCCCTTATCATTTCCTCCATCCTTTCTGTCTTTCCCATAGTACAGTGTAGGACTGGCTTTGGACTTAATACTGAAGGTTGGATATTTGTAATTTCTGAACCACAAAACCGACGACCTTGAAGTAGTTTCGGGACAATATTTAAAGTACCCCCTTTTTAACAAAAGAATAATGAATGAAATCAGACTACGCTTAGTCTGTAGTATAATGAATTTGATGAAAATGATGAGATTTTGACTGATGCCATAGCTACACACAAAAATCTTTTACAGAAATGTAACTCCAAGCAGAAAAACGCAATTGATAAAATTAAGCAAAGTGCAAATGAACTAAGGAAATTAACTCGTACAGTCAAGGATGAATGGTGGCAGCGTAAAATCAGCTGGATACAATGGCTCTCTGATACGAACCAGATGGGAGCATTTTTCGGAGAAATCCGTAAGCTTGCTGGAACTCCGCACAGAGGAAACGCACCACTTAAGTCCATAGATGGTCTGCTCATAACTGACAAAGGACATGTCCTCAAAAGATGGGCAGAACATTTTAACGAACTGCTCAATGTAGATCGTTCAGCAGATCTCGACTACATTCGGTCATTACCTGAAAATGAACCAGCCAGTGCTCTTGATGAGCCTTTTTCTCTAGGTGAAGTTGTTCGTGCCATGAAGGCCCAACAAAACAAAAAGGCAGTTGGCATTGACAATCTACCTGGAGAATTACTAAAGTATGGTGGTGAAATTCTGCATGAGGCAATTGGGCATCTCTTCACTCGTATGTGGGAAGAAGAACAAATTCCTTCACAGTTTAAACTATCACGCATTGTGCCGCTCTATAAAAACAAAGGAGACCGAGCAGACTGCAACTCTTACAGGGGCATATCGTTGCTCTCAACCCCTGGAAAGATATTTGCAAGAGTACTTCTCAGCAGACTTTTACCGCTATCTGAGACCCTACTACCCGAAACCCAATTTGGATTTCGTCCCAACCGAGGTACCTGTGAAGCAATATTTTCATTGCGGCAGCTCCAAGAAAAAAGCAGAGAACAGGGGCAGCCTCTGTACTTTTGCTTTGTCGATCTGGAAAAGGCTTTTGACAGCGTACCCCGTGAGGCTTTGTGGATAATACTGGCGAAGATAGGCTGCACTGATAAATTTATAAGAATGATAAGACTTTTACATGATGATATGAAGTGCTGTGTGGCTGCGAATGGAGAACAATCGGAGTTTTTCCCAGTAACGTGCGGTGTTAAACAAGGCTGCGTTCTTGCTCCGACTCTCTTTGCTCTCTATTTCTCAGTGGTCGTCCGTGAGACCTTGAACAACATCACAGAAGGCATACATATCCGCTTTCGTACAGATGGAAGTGTCTTTAATCTAGCTAGGTTAAAGGCTCGCACCAAAGTCACTTACGACTTGATAACGGAGATTATGTATGCCGATGATCTGTGTTTTGCAGCGGAAACCTCAGAAGGTCTACAAGTCCTAGTGGAAAAACTTGACGCAGTGTGCTGCAGATTTGGTCTCAAAATCAGTATCACTAAAACGGAGGTAATGGAAATGGATGCCCCAGACCTGGCATCCTTGAATCTGCAAATCGGCGGGAAAGTTTTGAAGCAGGTGGACAAGTTTAAGTACCTGGGGAGTACAGTAACGGCCAAAGGCGACCTTGATGCGGAGATCAATAGCAGGATTGGTGCTGCATCAGCTGCTTTTGGAAAACTCCGGGTCAGGGTATTCCGCTCACACGATATTAAGCTAAGCACCAAAATCAAAGTGTACATGGCAATAGTTCTACCTAATATTCTATACTCTTCAGAGACGTGGTGCCTGTACCGCCGACACATACGCACACTTGATAAATTTCATCTTAAGTGCCTCCGCTACATCATGAACATCAAATGGTCAGATCGTGTCAGAAACACCGATGTACTACGACAAGCTAATATGTGTGGAATCGAAGCCTACCTTATGCGTCGCCAGCTGCGGTGGTGTGGACACTTGTCTCGGATGTCGGACGAACGAGTAGCAAAACGCGTTTTCTTTTCTGAACTTCAGAACGGTAAGCGGAAGCGCGGTGGACAGTTCTTAAGATATAAGGACGTTCAAAAAAGGCACATGAAGAAATGCAACATTGATCCTTCTTGCTGGGAATCGCAGGCGGAAAACCGCCCTGAATGGCGTCGAATGGTGCAGCGTAATATAAACGCATTTGAAAGTGAAAGAAGGCGCGATCTTGATTATAAGCGAGACCAACTTAAAAGTAAACCGCCTTCAAATACCCAATATCATTATGTCAATGGTACTCTAACGTGCACTAAATGTGCACGTACATTTTCCGCAAAAATAGGGTATACCAGTCATATTAGAGCTAAACACCAAGGCTCCTAAAATAACAGAAAAAGGTCGCCGTGGCCGAAATCGGCCTGGATGGGTTATTAATGAATTACAACTAAGTACATATTTTTCTTTTTATCCCCCCTCCTGAGGGAACCGTGATGAATTTCGGAATTAAAAGTATCCTATAGCCTACCTCGTAATTTGAACTCAATGCCAAGTTTCATTTGAATCCATTTGGTAGTTTCAGCGTGTTACTCAACCAAGATACAGACAGACAGACAGACAAAAATGAAAAAATTATAGTTTTGGCTTCAGCATCAATAACAGGGCGCCCTCCGAAAAAATATTTCAAAGTATGTAGCTGACTGTACCATCACAACCGAGTTTCGAACGTTCTTAGGAATTCTTGGCACGGTGTTTGTTTCCTAGATGTTTACTGTGCGTTACTAGACGCGTCATTATATTTTTAACCAGCATACTATTATATATAGTTGACAGTAAAATCGCATTAGCATCATTGAATCTTGGTTTGCCCACTCAATATTTATTTGAGTAAGTACTAAGTTTATCAGAGCACCGAGGCGATGCGACGCGTGACCAAAATACTGCCATTTATTTGGCACAATGAATCAGCATTAAATAATAGGTACATAACACCCAACGATCCCGTATAAGGTCCTGGCCTCTAACTAGGATTCCCTTACTAGGGACTCAAGAACTACGAGCTCCGTGGTCCCACAACACCCAGGCTCCAGAACAAATATTTGCGCTTTTTTTGCTGTGCACAAATACTTGTCTCATCGCGAGAATCGAGCCCGCCACCTCCGGGTTATGAGCCAACCTGCTAAATCTAATAATAATAATTCTAGACTGTGAAATCAAATCATAAAGTCTCATTTGCCCAGTAGTTTCACTAGCTACGGCATCCTTCAAACCGGAACACAGCAATGTTTGCACCACGGACCTAGAATTTTTTCGTTACATGGTTTGCACACTACTGCTATAGCGGCATAATAACTGGCAATGCGGTGGTACCTACCTAGACGAGTTTACAGAAAAGTCCTACCATATTTCGTGATACTTTTTATTTTTTTTAATTTTGCGGAGATACACAATCTAATTCCACCATCTCCGTTTCACCATCGGACGACAAGACGTACCTACAGCTACACGCCATCCATTTATGGTTGATATTCCTTCAATTCGCACAAAGCGGTTTGACTCGACGTTTATAATCCGAGCAGCCAAGGAATGGAATACTTTACCAGCGTATTTGTTTCCCGATAAGTACAATCTGGAGCTCTTCAAGTCGCGAGTGAATAGGTATCTTTTAGGCAAGCTTGTACCATCGTAGATCGCATCGTCACTTTCCATCAGGTGAGATTGCGGTCAAATAATAATAATAATAATAAAACTTTTATTTCAGGTTGTTCACCCATAGAGTTAGTAACATAAAACTTATAGCTATATTAGTAAACACATTAGCAAAAAACATCACATTTATTTATTTAGGAGCTTACTGAGCCACGAATTGAGCTGCAGGTTTGTGCAGCGCGACCCACCGCTTCAGAAAGCCACTCGTGCAGTCTCCAGCTGCTAGGGCCAGGAGGCTGTTGGTTGTGCCCCACACGCGCTGCCTCAGGGACGCCGCGCGCGCACGCATGATTGCAAAAAAGTCATCCGTGTGCGCGTCGGCGAACATTCCGGACGCGCTACAGAACCGAGGCAGACCCAACAGCATCCTGAACCCATTATTATACTGGATCCGTAGAGCATTGTAAGTTTTCTGCAAATGCGGGCCTATTTAGTTGTAAAAAAAAACTACCTGGTGACGGCTATCTACCGAAAAAATATGAAAAAAATAACAACTATAACAGCGTTTTAAATATATACCATCTGAGTCATCTCTCCCTGTCTCTATGGCTCTAGCCCAACTAACTCTGTTGATGTTATCAATTCGTTAGAGGTCTTTGAACGTTTAATGTCAGTAGACTGTAAATATTTATTTAAAGTAACTTATCAAATTGAGGGAGTAGTATTAGATAAATGCCTCGCACATTGAGAATCTCAAACTGCCAGGCATTTACTACTTCTCTAGCAAAAACTTAGGTACCTACCTACGTGTTTATCCGCGCCAACCCTACATTTTCCAAGGTACACAGGCTATGTTGTCCATAAAACTTTTATGCCATGGTATAGCGAATAATTATACGATATAAGACCCTCGTGGGAAGACGTCACTGTAGCCTATGGACAAAACCACAAAATAGAAAGGTACTATTACTATACTAAGGTACTATTTTGTGACAAAACTAACCCATACCACAGAATAGATATATACTACGTACACCCATACCACAGCCATACCTATAGACAGGTTAGTAAACATGTGCAAAATTTCATCCAAATTGAAAGGATGCATTCAACCGAGACCAACATGGGTACCTACATACAGGAAGTATCATGAAATGAAAAGTATTCATCATTAGGATGAACAGTTCTCATCCCGGAAAATTCGCAGTCCTACAAGACTATGGTTGGGTAAATTACGTGTGAAACTAAAACTTACGATACATTCACATACTTATTATGATTTTACATTCAGTATCAAAGTGGCACTGCAGCTTTAAAAAATCAGGCGCTTACCTTTGGACGGACAACCGGCTCATATCGTCCGTTACAAAAAGCACTTGAACCGGAAAGGTACCCGCAAAAAATGCACGATTTTCTCTAACTCAACACTGAAATTTAGCCTTGAATAAATCAAACTCACTTACACTTCTCTCCACACTTTACGCTAATAAAAACCACTAAGTATTTCTCATTACTTACATTTTTTTTACCGCTAAAAACTCACTTTGACAATCACTTCAGTGTATTAACAACAACAGAAATAAAGTGACATATGAAAACGTAGGGATGTGCGGTACTCATCGATCTTATAAACTATCGATAAAAATAGGATAAGGTAAATTATCGATTTAAGTTACGTATTTTACTGGATATAAAGTGGATAGTTTTAAAGAAGAAAACTTAAATAACATATAATAATAAGTATACTAAACTAAACTAGACCTAAAAACTAAACTATACCTAAAAACTTTAAAACTAAGATATAAAACTAAAAATAACAATCTAAAGAAATCTTGAACTATCTATAGACCGGCAAAGGTCTATAGATAGTTCAAGCAATCCGTGGAATCTGGCAACGTTCCCATAATGCTGGCAGCGTTACCCCGCTGTATAGCGAGGCTGATCCTTTGACCAAAGTAGACGCCAGAAGAAGAAAATAAATTAATAACAACGTATTGTACCTTTGACGAGAGTATGACTCAGTGCTAAAGTCCTAGTAACCTGTGCGACTTTTAAATCGACGCACCTTGCTTCGAATCCCGCTTGGTCCTGCACCAACGCCTTTAAGTTAGTTGCGGAGTTAGCACTCGCTTTTCAGCAGAATCACAAAATTCGAGAACACATCTACTTGCAGAGCATGTCAGAGAAGGTACATGTATCAGTGAGAACGTATTGAGCTGACAACGAAATACTTATCAATAACAAAAGAACGAACTATATTATAATATAGTTCATTAAACCATATAATTGGTGCCCTGCTCTATTTTTACTTCCCTCAAAGATAAGAGAATACAAAGGTTAATTGTAATTATACTGATTATTTTATATCATTCATTGATAAAAGTTACCTACGTTTCCGAAAAAAAGCAAAATTATGTAATTCTAGACACAACCAACAACAACAGCATGCAGTCGTTTTGTAGGTACTTAGTGCTTTTTTAGAATAATGTTTAAGCATTTTTTGTAAAATGTGTTTTCAAAAGCAATGTTTATAAAAACAACAATGTAAAGTGAAGGTAAATATGTTGTTTTGCTTACATAGGCAAGTGTTAATACTTGTAACCATTTTGAAAATAAAATAAAAAAGTAAACTTTGATATAATTTTTAGATAATATGACGTGACTTACAAAGAAAAATATTAAGCCATCCTATTTATTTTAAACACAAGTTATTTTAACTTCAAGTTACATAACATTTTCGATAGACGATGTCCCATCACTAGCTGTACCCCTCACCTTTTGCGACTATTACGCAATCCGTCACTTTCGCCACACAGTTTGCACATTGCGCAGTTCCGCGTAGGTACAGGAGATAGCTATTATAGGTTAGGTCAGGAATTTTGTATATTTCATTTTATTTAAGTATTTATTTTGCTTTATTATCTAAGAAAAACTTATGGTCATACATTACAAGTAAAAGTTTCAACAAATTAATATTTCCTTTTAAGCGGTATACCGTCAGAACTAATAATTTCATTATTCATAATTTCATTTCACATACCTCATTTTTAATAAATAATGATTAAATTTATAATGGTGATAATTTATACAATTTTATCTAAGCCAGATATTTTTGATTAATTTTATCAATTATCCACTTTAGTTTGTTCATTTACATTTTTTAAAATAAAAATAAACAACAGTTAAGAAATCAGTGCTGATGAACTGTGCGGGCTGCAAATTTTTACTTATCATCTTTATTGGTTATTTATTAACGCCCGACGCAAAAAGAGGGGTGTTATAAGTTTGACCGCTATGTGTGTCTGTAATCTGTATGTCTATCTGTGAGTCTGTATGTCTGGCTGTGTGACTATATATCTGCCTGTGTGTCTGTATGTATGTCTGTAGTAGTGTAGCTCATAAACGGGTGACCCGGGTGATTTCGATGCTCTTTTTTTATTTGAATATTGTTTTATTAACAGTGGTTCATAGACATGTTTTATCCAAATCGGTTAAGCCATTTTAATAGTAGTTTAAAAACGTACGTTTTGTAGTTTTATTTGCATATTATCTAGGTAGGTAATAGGTAGTATGCAAGATACCTATTTAAACAATCAAAAGTAGACAGGTAGGTAGGTTAAGTAGGTCAAACGTGGCAAGGACAAGTAGAGAAGAAGAAGGATAAACGTATTATTAACCAATACTTATATCAAAATCGTCTTTACAGTAGTGTGCTTTAGTTCTAGGGCCTATTGAATCAACTCTTTTTACGGCTGTCATCCACGTTTTCCTCATTTTTGGGTCCTCAGGCACATACAAAAAGGGTTTATCAGGTGTTTTAACTGTTGAATTGAAGCACTGAGGCACAATACAGTATTTTTTTTTTTCATTTTTACCACGGAGAACTTTATAATTTTGATTTTTACTGCGCAGCGCCTTGCGAACGAGAGCGCGCCTGTCAAATGAGAACGGTTGTGACGTCATCGGCTAGTAAACGCCCGCCCGCGTTCCGGAAATACGCACTTTATTCGTCAATATCGCAGCCACTTTTAAAGCTATAAAAAAAGTAAAAATACAGTTTTTCTCGTAATTTTTTGTAGATTTATTTACCATGTAAAGTAAAAAACGTTTGTCAGGCCCATTATAGACATTCATTTTGCAACATGCGCCGAATAAACGCCTGACCGATAGTTGTTAGTCACGTTAGTTTGGATAGAAATGTTTAGGTAGGCGGGGGCTATTTTAGCTATAAGTACCAAAAGAAGCCATATCGGTCCCAGGACCAGCGATGGAGAAGAAAGGTTCTCGAGTGGCAACCACGAACCGCAGACACAGCATAGGCCGTCCCCCCACTAGGTAGGCCGATAACCAGAACCGCAGGTAGCCGTTGGATGCAAGTAGCATGCAGCCGCTCAAAGTGGCGCTCTTTAGGTGAGGCCTATTATGTTCAGCAGTGGACCTCTTCAGACTGATGATGATGATGATGATGATGATGACGTAAAGGGAAAGGGAAAGGTAATTTAAAAACATTAAAGATTTACCTATGTAGTTACAAATAACGCCTAGGATATAATAATCGCAAATTTTCAACTGAAGGTACTTAGCGTGTTTTTTGAGCCGTAGTTAAGGTAACCAATGGTTAAAAATGCTAACAAATCCTAACCAATGGTCAAAATTAGTTAGAGTTTTTAACCATTGGTTACCTTAACTATGGATAAAAAACCCACCCTTAGTTAATTTAACTCACAGGCATAACTAAAACACAAGACAAAAATAACGCGCTCTCTATCACGGAATACTTTACAGTTACTGTTAAATATAAACAAACCTTTTTTTATAACAGTGATTCTGTCTTCCTTTCTTTTTCGACCTTTGTTCAGAAGAGGGACACACCAGTAGTTTAATTAAAAAAAAACATTTCAGGAAGTTGAGTGAGAACATACTTTCAGAATGGTTACCGTTTGCCTCAGATCAGAAGAACGAAGGAAGAACAATAAGATAGGTAGGTAAGTATTTCATCATCATCATCATCATCATCATCAACAGCCTGAAGACATCCACTGCTGAACATAGGACTCCCCCAGAGAGCGCCACTTTGAGTGGCCTTTCGCCTCCTGCATCCATCGGCTCCCCGCAGCTTTCACCAGATCGTTAGTCCACCGAGTGGGGGGCCGGTCTACGCTGCGTCTTCCGGTTCATGGTCGCCACTCGAGAACCTTTCTTCCCCATCGGTTGTCAGTTCTACGAGCGATGTGGTCTGCCCTGCTGCTGCCTGCATTTCAACTTCTAATTCTAAGAGCTATATCGGTGACTTTAGTTCCTTAGTTTAGATCGTTTTTAGTTAGTTGGTAAGTACTTACCTACTTATAAATAGATTCAGCACTCACTAGAAATCCAAAAATAAATATTTACGTATTACGAAATCCCAAAATCATGCAATTTCACCCCCATTAATCTTGACCTACCGATACGAGCAACAAGAACAAAATTGTCAGATGCGCAAGATTGTGTATTGCGTAAGCATAAATGGCAGGCTCCAAGAGATTCCTAGTCAATACGTCTTATTCCTAAACGGGTCTAAAACAGCTACAACTACAAGCAGCTCCATTCCCACTTTATCCATAATACAAATCAAGATAAATAAATATTTGTGGACATTTCACACACTAAGCATAGCTTGGACTAGAGAACCAGATAACTGATAGAACACTTAGATACTTTTTGTGTGGAAATACATACATAGAATACAATATAACACCCAAACACAGAACAAACATCGAAACCACACAAATGTTTATCCATGGTGGGAATCGAACCCACAATCTACAGATCAGAAGGCAGGGCTACTACCAACTGAGCTATCAGGCCAGTTAAAAGTAAGTAAACAGGTAAAATAGGCTAGCTGCCTGCTATTAAAAGTTTACAAGTAAATATAATTTTCATAAAGTAGGTTAAAATGAATGCAATAATTAGAAAAATTAGTAATATCGGTTTATCGTTAAATCAAGGCGTAATAAGCTTATATTAGAAAGTTCAAGCACAGAAATTTAACAAAAAATCAACCCAGAGACCCGCTTTAACTTTATAATAATTATGAGTTCAAAAGTTGAGTTGAGTTGAGTCGCGAAAGTTTAAAAAGAGTAATAAGCCTTCAAAGTTTCTGGAGGGGGCATCGCCTGTCCCTTTCTCGCAAAACAGGAGATTCCCCACAATTACTATGCAAATTGTGAAAGTCACATGTCAAAAAGACTGAATGTAAAGCTTACACAGCTTAGTAATGAGGTACTATGAAGGAGCAAGAGTGAAGTCACTGCATTGCATGTTTGAGCTATTTCTATTCCTGTATTTTAAAATGCTTGTAACATTGTCCTTTTTTGAGATAAGCATTTAGTTTTTGATTTCACGACTGTTTATTTTTTGAGGTATATGATTAATTTATGCAATATAAAAATAGCAGGACACAAGCCTATTGTAACTCCGGATTATACGCAGAGTACAGAACTCTATAGCTGATGCCATCTAGTAAGTTATTACCGAATTACAGCTTTATTTTATAGTCTAGGAACCTACTTTCAATCCTCGTACGCTTCAGCGAAACCTTGACCTCAAACGTGAAGTGTCTGGTGCCATCTGTGAATCTACAGTAGGTACTTAACATTTCAATTGCTAGAGAATAAGATTCCTTTGTTTATGTGACCTGAATCAGTCAATGTCAGTCAATAAAACTAGTGTGTATACAAACCTTAGAGTATAGACTAAAGCATAAAGAGAACTTGATTATGTGTCAAGCGTACCACTTTTGTGGACACTTTAATGTGAATGAGTCTGACAGATTTGTATAGAAAAAACAGTTGACTAGAGTCGAAAAAATTGATACGGTGCTTATCGCATACGTAGCTAATTACTAACCTATGTTTGTTTCTTTCTTTCGCCACTGACGTAGCGATACGTGTGAGCAGTACAAATATAATATCGTTTTGATGATCTCTCTATGTTTTAGTCTAAGATTCAAACATTATATAATTTGTTACTGGCAGATCAAGATGCCACAGAGTACTTTTTGCAGATGCACAAGACGTGCGAAGCCAAAACATCCTCTGACCCTCGGAGGAGAAAAAAAAGTCTGTATTCATTATATGACGTTGGCGAAATTGTGGTGAAATTGCCGCAGAATTTTATTCCAACAGGTTTTACATATGCAATTTTCATCGGAAAATGTTTACCTAACGGTCATAGACTAATTTTATAGCTCAGTTGGGAGTAGCTCTGCCTTGTGGACTGTATATAGGTGGTGGGTTCGATTCCCACTCAGGGACACATAAATAGATGTTATGTTTTGTGTCTGAGTGGTGAGTCCACTACTTTGAACCGGAAAATCCTCTAAGTATTGTATTCTATGTAACATATAAATTGTTTTAAGTTTTTTCTAAACTTCATATTTTTGCTAATGTAATGGGTTACAAATTATTTTTTTCATTTTGGGACCGCTTTTCGCGTGTTTGGCAATAGTAATACCTATTTTATACTATTTTACTTTTTTTAGTGTTTTTATTTAGGAATTTTATATCTAAGCTGCGTTGTACTGCCGCTTAAAAATTTCAACGCTAACTGGAAGATAATGCTCTATAGCATTAAGTTTGCCTACGGACCTACATTTGTTGTTTATGCAATAAAGCATTTCCTATCTATCTATTTTGTTTTATTGAGTAGATAATTAGTAATTTTACACGTACCTATTTATTATGATTTTTTTTATAAAGAAAATAATACTATAAAAAAAGATTTTGTTAAATATCTTTTAGAAAATTGTATGCTTATAGAACAACAGTTGTAAGTTTTACGATAAAGAAAATGTAGACCTAGACCTTTTTGAATGGCCTAGAATTTTTTTACTACTGTCTTACGGTTTTAGGTGAAATTAAAAAAAAACCCTGTTCATTTCATGTTCTAATGATATTCGTCACGACTGTCTATCTCTCATATCGTAGGCGTGTACGTAGTACTATATAAATATATATATATTCTGTGGCATGGTGTATTGGATACCTATATAACTTGTAGAGATAGTTAAGGTAAGTACTTATTTTATGGCACAGGCACAGGGCTCCTAATCATTTGGTGCCCTTTGCACTTTACACCGACCTTTTTGTAGAATAGATACCTACATCGTTCTGTAGATATTGGATGACTTTAATGCCTTTATTTAAAGGCATTAGTTTTATCAACATACATCTTGTATAATCTTGACTTACAGCTGTCTAATAACGAAGAAGTAACGGTGTCCGCCTGTTTGTAGATGCGTATCGAACTAATAAAATAAAAAAACGGCATTTAAAAATAAATAACGCCCAATCATCACATACATAGATCCTGGACCCTAACTAGGATTCCCTGTATCTAGGTACCCAGGAACTACGAGGTCCATGCTCCCACAGCACCCAGACACAGAACAAAGTATTTGTATTTTTTAACTAAAATGTTAGGTATATAGTAAAGTGGGTACCTTTATCTAACTATCCTCTGACTGCAGTTTTAGCTAAGTACTTATAAGTACTGACAATACTGCTCACTAGAAGCTGTGGCAATCCCTGACCAGCTAACACATTTAAAATAGAAATCTGTATCAATTGAAAAATTGCATTCACGTAGCGTTTTACGTTTCGATTTCATTGAATTTTTGCAGTGCGAAGCTGCAGCTAACCCGACCAATTTAAAAAGCAAGGTCGTACTATGAATCTTGTACAAATAACCGATCATTTTAAATTCACCTTGTTATTTGGCTAGTCTATATTTAATGAACATACTTAAAAGAAAAATGATTTATAATTAGATAAGGGACACAGATCGCCCAAGCATTAGTAAATGTACTTTTTAAGAAGTTTCTACTATTTTAGGATAAATATTGCGTTTGCTACCGTTGACGAAAACACTAGTCATCTCCTAGATACTACGAAGATTGTGTTAGATAAGAAATCTTTAAAAGAATGCTGTCACACTATATTTATGTGTAGTGTGGTATGTGTACAGTGTGGTGTAATGGAAGAAACGAGTGAAAAGTGCTGAAAAAAAATGAAAGAGCCAAGGAGTTGGATTTCGCCGCTTATGAAACAAGTTTGTGAACTTTATAATTTTTTATTTGTAAATGACTTGCCACTACTTTGGAGGTTGTTACTCTAGGATTGTTTGCTTTCATATAAACCCATCCATTCTGCGGGCGCTTTATAAAAAGAGATGTTGTTAAAATCTCACGTGACAGTTCGTTCTAAAATTTAATTAACTCTCGGTAGTGTTCTAAAAAGGTGTTTTTTTAACGGGCAATGTGTCTTTATTCTTTAAACTAATTACTACGATGATAAAAACATAAACTAGCTACACTATCTACTACAAAGAACATTTGGACTGTACTAAAAGGTACTACTGGGTGGCGCAAAAGTAAAGACCCTATTTGGTTCAGCTATAACATTTTTTCTAAATTAGAAAACAAGATTTAGGTTTTTTTAAATGTATATTTGTGCCATTAAATTTCGTACCATTAGGATTTAAAGATGATGTCTTTTAAATGGTGACCTCCAGAGTTGATACACATTTGAGCCCTATTTATGACATTTTGCAAGATGATTTTCCTTCAAAATTGGTTATGAGTGACGAAGCGCATTTCCATCTCTCAGGGCATGTCAATAAGCAGAATACTCGGTTCTGGGGCACTGATAATCCGCGCATTATTCAAGAAACACCTCTACACCCACTAAAAGTTACTGTATGGTGTGGCATCTGTGTTGACAGAGTGATCGGACCCTATTTTTTCGAAGACGCTGGAGGCAATGCGATAACTGTCACTGGAGAACGCTACAGAACCATGTTACGTGAGTTTTTGATACCCAGTTTGGACGAATTGGGGCTGGAGCACATCTGGTTTCAACAAGACGGCGCTACGGCACACACAGCGCGCGACACTATGGACTTAGTGAGGGACGCTTTTCCAAGCCGAGTTATCTCTCGTTTTGGCGATTTGCCTTGGCCTGCAAGATCACCCGATCTGACCAGTCCAGACTTCTTTCTTTGGGGTTTTTTGAAATCTCGGGTGTATGTGAACAAGCCACAGACTCTCGCAGCTCTAAAAGAAAACATTCGTCAAGAAATAACGAACATATCGCAGGAAGTGTTACGGCAAGTTATGCAAAATGTCATAAATAGGGCTCAAATGTGTATCAACTCTGGAGGTCACCATTTAAAAGACATCATCTTTAAATCCTAATGGTACGAAATTTAATGGCACAAATATACATTTAAAAAAACCTAAATCTAGTTTTCTAATTTAGAAAAAATGTTATAGCTGAACCAAATAGGGTCTTTACTTTTGCGCCACCCAGTATTAATAATATTTTAATTTTAAAGACAACATAAAATATGCAAAAATACTTTTTTCAATATTCAGTTTTGTTAATTTTATTTTCCTCGGTTGTAGTAGATTTCTTTCAATACCTTATATCTAAATAAAAAAAATCTGCTTGTTCGTAAATTAAACCTAAACAGCCTATTACATTTATATATTATGTAGGTATATTATGTACGTTTACCTATAGGCAGCTTTTTTTGCAAGGTTGTCTGGAAGAGATCGCTCTGAGTGATACGACCGCCCATTGTTACATTTTGGTTAAGTTTGTTCACTATTGTTCGTGATGTGGTGTCTTTTAATTAAAGAGTTTATTTATCTATCTACTAACTACGTTGACCACGCTCGTATATCAGTTTTGTGATATAGCGAAATCTTCAGAGTTATACTTAACTAGCGGCTCGTCCCGGCTTCGCACGTGTAGTGGTGTAGCCTTTGTTACTCAGGGTGAATGTAGCTTTCCAATGGTGAAAGAATTTTTGAAATCGGCACAGTAGTTTTTGAGTTTGTTCATTACAAACATACAAAAATACAAATCTTTCCTCTTTATAATAGTGGTGTAGAGGTGTAGATAGGCTCATGATCGACAATAGATATATGTACCTACTGCGATATTTACTATAGACGACTCGACAGGCTCGTTGCCCTCCAAACGATTTATGGCCTTAAGTTCTTAAAAAAAACTCATAAATAAATAAGTAAATACAAATATTTTATAGACGTACCTATATATGACGTTTTCTTTTATGTGAAAAAGATCACTGCTCCTGAAGTTTATACGGGAAATGTTTCTAATTTTTGTTTTAAACATAATTGTATCAGACCTTTTTAAAACAAAAAATATTTTATACAAAATCAAATGATACGAACAGCATTTCTTGTTTTAAATATTTTTTATTTAGGTACCTACTTAATAAGAATTAAGATCCTATGTTCAAAATGTTATTTAGCTACTTCGTTTCATTTTCTCTCTAGACGTGGTTTATTTACGTTTCTCTTCTAAGGCCCGATTTTACCAAAGTAGAATACATTTTAATTTAAGTATAAAGCTACTGGTTAGGTACTCTGATACTCTTGGATACAGCTGACTTACAACCGAAATGACAGTTAAAACGTCTTCATTTTGATTGTGTCCAAGGAGTAAGCTTCTAATTCCTTCAAAATTGGTGGGTGGTACTTTTTTTTATTTTTTTTTTATGTGATTGAATGACGTGACTAGCTAGTCGTTCACCTGATGTTAAGTGACACGGCCGCCCATAACAGTTGCAGTGTCACCCGGAACGTTAAAACAATAGTTTCGCGCGACACTGCACTGCGCACGTCATCCTGAGACATCACCCAGTCTAATAATCAGATTACTAGACTGAGTGATCAGATCATAAAGTCTCATTTGCCCAGTAATTTCACTAGCTACAATGCCCTTCAAACCGGAGCACAGTAGTGCTTGCACACTACTGCTTGGCGGCAGAATAACTGGCAAAGCGGTGGGTTAGGTTACTTATAGGGGTTAGAAGTACTCGTGTAACTCGGTTGTTCTCGGAAAGTTAAAAGTCCTTTTTTTATATAAATGAATGTCTTGACGAGCTAGTCGTTCGCCTGATATTAAGCGTCACGGCTGCCCATAACAGATTGCAGTATCACTCGGAACCCTAAATTAATATAGCTTTGCGTGACACTGCACTGCGCACGTCTTCCTGAAATTTCACACAGTATAGTACCAACAAGATTACTAGACTGTGTGATCAGATCATAAAGTCTCATTTGCCCAGTAATTTCACTAGCTACAATCTACAATGCCCTTCAAACCGGAACACAGTAGCGCTTCCACACTACCGCTTGGCGGCAGAATAACTGGCAAAGCGGTAGTACCTACCTAGACGATCTTCAAGCAGAAAAGTCCTACCACCTAGTGTGGAAAAAACCTTATTCTACTTTGGTATAATAGGTTCTCTTTATTGGGTCGGGTATGTTTTTAGCGCGATTAAGTCCTGTGTTAAACAAAAACTAATCAGGTCTAAGAAAGTTAAAACTTCAATGTCTATGTAAACGTACCAAGAGGTCTACATTACGTCTATTATCACATTTTCAGTGTTTCGTGACGGCTTCGGTGGGCAGCAACATCGTAGGCCATGGTGCCACCATCGGCTACCCTGCAATACTGTTGCCTCAGCTGGCGCAGCCAAGGTCTGCCATCACGCTGTCCACCAGTGCAGGATCATGGATTGGTAGGTGATCTGCCTGTACTATTATATGAGTTTGGTGGAGTACTGTAACTCGTGCGATTTTCAAGTAATATAGTGCAATAATTTAGGTAATTTATTATTACACTTAATATAATGGGTATATTAAAAATCCACTATACATAAGCCCTCCATTATATTTATTTCAACTACTACACAAAGTTTCATGACCTTATTTAAAGTATTCATTGAATAATCGCGGTTTATTTGTACGGTTTGGAGGTAACTTGTAATTTTTTCTATCAAGAAAAGTTTATTAATTAGTGTTATACTATACATAAGATAGATAGATAGATAGATAGATAGATAAACTCTTTATTGACACCAAGATAAATAAAAAAATAAAAAATCTTGCAAGTAGGTACAATGGGCGGTCTTATCGCTAAAAAGCTATCTCTTCCAGACAACCTTTGGATGTACAGAGATAGTTGAATGAGCATGGACGGTGGTACTATAAAATTATAAGTTACTATAAACGTACTAAAATAAATATAAAATAATAGATTACATAATCAACAATACTTACTAAACATAATACAAATATTTACATAAACGTACATAAATAATACATATTTATATCAATAAAGGAAACAGTGAGGGATTATTTCGGAGTCAAACTAGAGAGATAAAAATGCTTAATTTGAGTTTTAAAAGCAGTGAGTGATTGAGCCTTTCGAATATTGAGGGGAAGTTCATTCCACAGGCGCACAGCCTGAGCAGTGAAAGAATGGTCGTAGAATGGATAAGCATTAGCATTAGTCCTGAACTTTACCATATATATATTTCAAAGTCATTGTTGCAATATTGTTGACAGGACACTGCCTCATGCTAAGCCATTTTAAGCAGTTTGGCGTTGTATAGGCTCTTAAAGGGTGTAGAAATAAAGGCACTTCGCCCGTTTAAAAATAGAAAAGGGGGCCAATTTAAATACTTTGGTTGACAGATCTAAAACTCCTAAAACTGATGCTGTTCTTTTCAAATAGACGGCAATGTAAGAGACGGATATATTAATGTAAGTTAAAGACTGTCAACGAAAGCCTGCAAAATTGGGCCTGGACAGACGGGACATTCAATTCAATCAATTTTCGAAAATTCGTTGGGTGTTAGATTTTCTAGAGTATAGACTAAAGCATAGAAAGAACTTGATTATGTGTCAAGCGTACCACTTTTTGGGACACTTTTTATACGGGTATTGCCCGTGGTCCACCTGCTCAGTTATGATGTGGACACTTTGATGTGAATGAGTCTGACAGATCTGTATAGAAAAAACAGTTGACTCGAGTCGAAAAAAATTGTACGGTGTTTATCGCAAGCGTAGCTAATTACTATATGTTTGTTTCTTTCCTTCGCCACCGATGTAACGATACGTATTGAGCAGTACAAATATAATATCGATTTGATGATCTCTCTATGCTTTAGTCTATACTCTGTCAGTGTAAAGACTTCCCAGTGCCCATTGTAACATTAGTTTTTATAGGTCCCTCTTATACATGTACATATTTATTTATATTGGTCAATAAAGAGCACAATAGATACTCTATCTCTCTATCTATTATTTTCTAACTAGTTTATTTCGTACGTCACATGCTCCCTGCTTTTTCCTTCCAGCATCAGTAATCGGCATTCCGCAACTCCTCGGCAGCTTCATCACGCCGGTGATCATGGGCCGCTACGGCCGGAAGGCTGCGCATTTTGCCGTCACCATGCCCGGTCTAATCGGGTGGACCGTTATTACCATGGCTTCCACATTTGAGGTATTAACCAGTGATTAAGTTAATCTAACTTATAGTTAAATGCTATTGGTTTTTGGTAGAGTTTTGTACACATATATATAATTTTATTTTTTGATAAATAATTCCTGCTCTCAAAACTAGGTTTTAAATAGATTTGTGCTTCTTAGATTTTAAATGTTGGTGGAAGGTATAATAATTATAGGTAATAGCAATTCAATCGAGCACTAGAAAATAACATGTATCTACCTAAGTCACAAAGCACTGTTTGCTGGTCTAGAACGGATGAACTTTTCTTTAATTAATTAGATACCAAATTAGAGCCGGGTTATATATTACATATACCTACCCACTTAAAGAGTCTTTCAACGCCTTAACAAAGAAAATGAATAATGTGCTCCGTGGATACCTACGTCAAACCCATACTCAAAATATACATCACTGTATCTTCCCGAGACACAAGTTAGGGCCGGCGCCGCGCGCCGTGGGTAATTCGGCTGAGCAGATAAAACGGCGCAAATATAGACCAAAATGCTGGCACTTATTTGTCTCAACGAATCAGCATTGCAATTCAACGTGGCAATGCTGCCAGCACGTTGGGTACGCTACCTATCGGTAGTGGGAAAGATCATTTGGACTGTCGTCTATAGGGCATCGCGGCTATTATAATAGGTACCTACAGACCAAATGTTCTTTGTAGTAGATAGTGTAGCTAGTTTATTCGTTTTTATTATTGTAGTAGTTAGTTTAGTTTAAAGAATAACAGCACATTGCCCGCTTAAAAAAAAGATCCATTGCGTTGGTCATATCATATCCTATCATATCATATCGTATCGCAGGTAACCAATTACCAATAGTTAAATGTTCCAACAAAATTAAATGACCATTATTATAATTTTTGCCACCTTTGGGATGGGTCTGCTAAATATCAGCTGGAGGCCTTGGACTCTATTGAAAGGCGTGCTAAGAAGCTCATAGGCAGAGACTTGTTTGAGGCCCGATTACAGAGCCTCGACCACAGGCGTAAAGTTGCCAGTTTATCGGTCTTTTATCGAGCGCATTTTGGAGAGTGCGCACTGGAGTTGCATAACCTGATTCCGCCATCACCTTTCCACCATAAGACAACCAGATGTACGAAAAAACGCCATCGATACATGGTTAACATCCCACATGTGCGGACAAAGCGATTTGCTTCCACGTTCATCATGCGAACAGCCAAAGAGTGGAACGCTTTGCCGGCTTCTGTGTTTCCCGAGAACTACAACCTTGGGATCTTCAAATCGAGAGCGAACAGGGATCTTCTAGGCAAGCGTGTTACATCCTAGACCGCATCGTCACTTCCCATCAGGTGAGATAGTGGTCAAACGCAAGCCTATCAATCAATAAAATAAAAAAAAACCATTGGTTAGAATTTGTTAGCATTTTAATCAACACCAATGGTCAATATTTGTTAAAGTTTTTAACCATTGGTTACCTTAACTACTGATCAAAAAACCCACCATAAGTGTGTCATTTTATCGTCAGGCGTCGTAGTTTTATTTATATTCTATGTATCATAAAAAATCATTTCATTTACGTAATTTTCCTTCTCCTAATTTACTACAATTAATAGAAAATTGTAAACCTCTAATAAATATAATTCATTTAGAAGATAACCTATCAATAAAAAATTGCAATGAGTTTTTATCTTTCAAAATTTAAATCTTCTCAAAAATATTCTCCTAAGTGAAATCACGGTATTTTTGCAGGAGCTGCTGATCGGTAGAATATTCCTCGGCTTGGCGATTGGCATGATGTCACCGCTTCGATCATCCCTCATCGGAGAGTACTCCAGCCCCAAGTACCGTGGTGCTCTCCTCACCACTGTCTCACTCACACAGACCTTTGGGATCTTCGTCGTCCATCTACTGGGGTCGTTCCTCACATGGCAACTCACTGCATTGATTCTCATATTCTGCCCCTTTGCCAGTCTGGTCATGACCATATACTCGCCTGAATCACCAAGCTGGTTGGCAGATAAGGGAAGATATGAAGAATGTAGAGAGGTCTTCCATTGGTTACGAGGAGAAGACGAAGAAGAAGAGTTGGAAGAAATGATCCAAGCTCGAATAATAGAAAAGAGAATCTCTAAAAAGCCCGAAAAGAATAAATTTAAAGCTGCAACGTCAACGGTTGTGAAGGATGAGTTCTGGAAACCTATAACCTTGATGATTCACGCGTACATAATGTCTAACTTCGCTGGGGCAACTGCCATGGCGGCTTACTCGACTGTCATTATAGCTTTGGTAATGGGAAACGATGCGAACGCTCATTTCTGGATGATATTCTTTGACACTCAAAGATTAATATCCAACGTAATTGCTGTATTCTTTATAAACAGATTCAAGAGGAGAACCATGATGTTCTCGACGGTGGCTCTGTCAATAGTCAGCCAGTTGGCAGTTGCTATCTATGCGTACTTCCGATCTCACGGTATGTTAACATACACTGCGATATGGGTGCCAGCAGTTCTGTTCAATATTCAAATTTTCACTATCGCCACGGGTATTATTCCTCTGCCTAACGTGATTGGTGGAGAAGTATTCCCATTAGAATACAGAGGTATCGGTGCAACTATTAGTTTAACATTTCTATCAACAACGTTTTTCCTCGTTGTAAAGACTTTTCCAGGTCTTGTGGAATCTATTGGATTGCATGGAACGTATCTGGTGCATACAGCAGTGCTGGTTCAATGTTTCACAGTTATGTGGTTTCTGCTGCCGGAGACGAAAGGGAAGACCCTCCAGCAGATCGAAGATGAGTTCAGAGGAAAACCTTTGATGGCTGATGATGAAGACGCTATTGAAGCTTTACAAGCAGAATCAGAAGTGATTAGAAGAGACTCGCAAAGAAGAAGTAGTAGTGTTATTGTAATTCAGTAGGTAGGGAGTATGTAGTTTGTAATCGTCTTGTTAAAGAATAGAATAGAATAGAAATCATTTATTCAACACTGGTTAAACGTTATGTTACGAATAGGTAATAGGTACAAAAACAGTATGTCCATTGAAAAAGGGTTATTGAATTTGAAATCTGACAAGTGGAAACTTTTTCTTTTAGATGTAAGTAGTCCCTTTGTATTGGGTCTCCACACTTTTCAATTTCCTTTTTGATGCTTATAAGATTTTGTCAATGGCGATGGTATATTTTAATGGGAGCGGTTACACATACAAAATGTTGACTTTCACGAAGTTAAGTAAATAAACGAGCTAAATATTATAAAAAATGCAAATAGCTCCCAATCTATAAAAAAAATCAAGAAACGTTCATGCTAGGCTATCCAGACTGTTTTCTTTTTTTTTTATCAACGATTGGCTAACATTTGACCACGGTCTCACCTGATGGTAAGTGATGACGCGGTCGACGATGGAGCATGCTTGCCTAGAAGATACCGGTTCACTCTAGCCCTAAAAACTCCCAGATTATATTTGTCAGGAAACAATGACGCTGGCAAGGTGTTCCATTCCTTTCCCATGTGCAACTATGAATTCGCTTAGGAATGCAATTTAATTCATTAGCATAACTTGAGTTGGTATAAATGATAATTTATTGGTGATTATTAAATAGTAAAGCGTGCAAATGAAAATATTTTTTATTGAAAATTATGAAGATTGCCGCGGCTCCTAACGTAGTTGCCACGATCGATTTTGATAGTGTTAAAAGTTTTTTACCTTGTACGTAATAATTAAAAACTGTAATTATTAAAAGTTATTTCATTTTCGTTATTATCAATATCAAATGAATGCGTTAGATTTCAAACATTTTGGTCCACACGTGACCGGTGTCAGGAGTAGGTACGGATCTACTATAGTGGGCAAGGTGGCCATGCCCACCACCCTAATTGAGGTTGACAGGCTGATATGCCCTATGAAATTAAAAATTAGCTTTGCTTTGCCCACGTGGCCATATAGGTACATGCCCACTGCCCAGTAGCCAAGTATGGGCAGAGAGGGTGCATCTGCATAGCGTAAAAATCGCTAACCATTTGACCATAGACATAGCAGTATAGCAGTGAATTTAACCATTTGACAGTTCAAACTGAGAGTGAGAGTGTGAGCGAAAGCGCATCAATCTCTACCTTTTCTCCGTCAAATTCGATATGTACAAACGATTTCATATAATTATCTAACATTTCATTGAGATAGGGAGCTCCAATTTTATTAAAAGTAGCTGAATTTGTAGGTGGTTTTATGGCGGTTTATTAATAAACATGCAAATTTTTGGCGCTCGCTGCGCTCGCGCAACCTATCCCACCTAGCCGGCTTCTTGCCTGCTCTGGCTTTCCTTGTAGTTGGATTTCTACATGTATTTATGAACTACCGAAGTTTTGCGCAGATTCGACGCATTAACTGTGAAAGTATCTAAAATGTTACGTGTTTTGCTTTTATTTATTTTTAAAAAGGTAAAATGGCGCTCGCTTCGCTCGCGCAATAATCTTTACTACATCCTTGACAGTGGTGCAGATAGTGCAGAATCAAAAACCAGCTTTAAAGATTGCTGTTACCACAATTTTCCCGGCTACGCCGTTGCCTATCTACGCTGTATAGGGCGGTGATATAATTGTGACCGAGACATTAATCATACATTTAGTAAACGTCGTAGATACGTAGGAATTCATCGTAGTGAGTCCATAATCTGACTTGCACTTGGCCGATTTTTGGGTCGCCGTGCCCACAACCTGGTCAGGAGTAGGTAGTCTCAAATGATGGTAATGAATAATTCAACTGATCACTATTAGCGATAATTCCACCCATTATACAGCTCTAGGTTATTTCTATATACATTACATTAACAGTTATCAATCATGTCTGGTGTAGAATGAATAATTTTTATATTGTATTGTTTTATTCCTAAAAACTACTTAGCGATAGCGATCTCATTCAAGAATATTTAGAAGAAGAGTTTGCTCTGTATTTTCTTAATTATTATTTGAACATATTTAATCAATTTAAAAAAATATTACCGAATGAAAGTACGCTTTTCTAAAGCTTGAAGTCTTGCTATTTTCCGAAAAGGTCGGCTCCAAATGGCAAGATTTGGGGTATTGAAGGTGGTGCAGGTGCCCCTGGTGCAGGTACTTTTGGTGCAGGTGCCGCTGCAGCAGGCCCAGCCCCAGTTCCTGCTGACGCTAAAGACGCCGCAGCGGCTCCCATGGCTCCTGCTACCGCTGATCCTGCTGCCGTTGCTGCTGACCCAGCACCTGCCATCATCCCTGCTGCGTCTGCCGCTGGTCCAGCTCCTCCTCCACATTCAGATTTAGGCGTAAATCCAAAAAGCAACGCAATCTGCTTTATGAATACTTTTATAAATGTAAAAATTGTGGATTCTTCCGCTTCTATTATCATTTCGGCAGCTGCATCTGTTGGCATTGTTGTCGCAGGTTGCAATAGAACCAACGCCATCACAGCCATACTGATGAGCAAGATAGTCGTGTACTTGGTCATATCGTGGCTGTACTGAAAAAACATATTCAACTTTACCTATACATTAAATGAGTCACCACTTTTAATGACTAGATACAGAAGTACACACATGGTGTAATCCCAAGCAAGTCTTTGCAACATAATGATAATGTGAAAATCAATATAATATAGATAATAGAGCCATGGACTACCTACATTAAAATAAATATGTGTGGACATTACACACAGTGCTATCTAGCCCCAAACTTAGCATAGCTTGTACATGGAAACCAGGTAACTGCAGTTACCTGGTTTACATGGGTTACTTTTTGTTTGTAAATACATACATAGAATACAATATAACACCCAGACACAGAACAAACATCGATGTTCATCAATGTTTGTCCTGGGTAGGAATATTATCGAACCAACAACTATAGCTCAGAAGGCAGAGCTACTACCAACTGAGCTAACAGGCCAGTCAAACATTCATGGAACAGAACGTTAATACCTTTTGCAAATCTGAGGTTTAAAAAAATGTAGATATAAAAGTTGAGTAGTCTAAACTAAAAACAGAAGTCCTAGATCAGGAAAATACCAGCAAAAAAACTGTTTGATATAAATACAGAGATAAATATGCTTGCAACAGAGAAACATACCTTTTTAACACGTCTACACTCTCATAGAAAAGAAAACTGAATTCCAATTCTTGTAAAGTAAAACCAAGCATATTTTCTATGCATACACTATAAATTTAACACAGAAGGTACCTACGTGTTTAATTACAGAACTATTAATTATACAAAACAATCGGGCGACAGCTGAGCTAATAAATCGTGTTGACACAGTGTTACTGCAAATTTGGTTAATTTTACCCTATTTTAAAAATGCTAGGCAAATATGTATACGAACAAGTAAGGTTTTTGCTTTAAAAACACTTTTCAATAATGTTGTTTTCATAAAAGGTTCATAAACCTTTTCTTAAATAGGACCTTCCTACCCTAGCCACCCTAGCCCTCCGGTGTTAATTATAGAAGATGCTACGTAAAGTCTGGAAACGACACGTCCCTCTGCAAAAACTTTAAGTTACTTATAAGTCCTCCTTTTGTAGTTTCTGCTAGATGGGTGTTGTTTTGACGATGGTGTTTCGAGGATATGGGCTTTCAGTTAAATAGCTTTTCGATGGTGTGGGGTCCTGGAAATGGACTTCGCTAATATGACTTTCGATATTGAGTACGAAACCTGTTCAAACTCTGTTCTATCTCTTTGTCTATCTGCTTGTCTATCTGTAAATTTTATCTCGCTTTCATGATTGACACTTCCCTCTAGCAAGAAGTTGACAGATAATTTTTCTTAGCTTCGTTACCTACCACAAAAATCGCCGTCGTAAACTTACATTTGGCAATGCCTCAGGTGATGCAGGTATCTATAGGCGACGGTAACTGCTTACCATCAGGCGGGCCGTCAGCTTGTTCATCTGTCCATGTTATAAAAAAATCACCTGTGCTTATTCAACTAGGTGCATTAAATGGGCTTTTAGTACGTAACTTAAAACACGAATCATTAATATGAATAATCATCATAATCATCATCAACAGTCTTCCGGTTCGTGGTCGCCACTCGAGAACCTTTCTTCCCCATAATAATTTTATGAATATTTGAGAATATTGAGCAAAACCCATTAACCTAAAAGTATTTTTGTTTTTTGACCTTAATTTATAATACACACGTCAACAAAGTCTAGGGATATTCAACATTTTATTGATTATCTCAAAAACCATAAAAAAAATGTTATGAGTGTAAATGGAAGAATTATAGGTAATTTCATGGCTTATAACCTAAACATTAACAACATGATACAATTTTGATTTTTTTATTAATAAAAGTGTTAAATTATTAAAGTCATAGAAAATTACTAACCAAGTAAAAACTTTTTTCCTTTTAAATTAATTTTATTAAATTAAATTAAAATTAATCTTGTCAAATCTGATAGCTAGTAATCGGTATTGCCTCCTCTGGCACTAATTACACAGCGGCAACGATTTTCCATACTTAAAATTAGGGTGTCAATGTCCTGCTGGAGTATGCGGTCCCAAGTTCTTTGTAAATGTTCAAAAAGTTGTTGTTCTGTTGTCAAGTTGGGCGGAAAATCCTTCCATGCTCTTCGCTGTAACATGTCCCAGGCGTGTTCAATTGGGTTTAAGTCGGGCGACTGTGCAGGCCAATCCAACACCTGAACATCATGTTCTCGAAGAGCGGCTGACACCAGCCGCGCCGTGTGCGAAGGTGCATTGTCATGCATAAGCTGAAATTCTTGTCCCGTTTGGGCCCTGAGCGGGACAATAACACGTTGCACTACCTCCTCACGGTATTTATGGGCAGTCATGGTGCCTTGAATCCAAACGAGCTGGGTTCGTTCGCCGATCCGTGTTCCTGCCCACACCATGATTGTCCCGCCTTGGTAAGGGTGAACCTTCTGTGGATGTCGGAGACGGCTGACTCCACCTGGAATTCTCCAAATGCGTATTCGTCAGGAACCTGGATGAAATCCAAAGCGGGACTCATCAGTGAACAACACCAATGACCATTGTTGGTCAGTCCATGTCAAATGCTCTCGAGCCCATGATAGTCGCCTACCGCGATTGCCACGTCGCAGCGCTGGGACTCGTAGCGGTCTGCGAGCATGAAGACCAACTTCATGTAGCCTTCTTCGTACGGTTTGGTCACTAACCAGCAGCTGGTGGTCCTCCTGGAGCCTTTGCACTAGTTGCGTCGCTGTGATGTTGGGTAGTCTTTTGGCGGTAACTTGGAGAAATCGATCCTGTCTTTGAGTGGTAACACGATACCTACCCGTGTGCCTTTCCACCACGTCTCCAGTAGCGCGATAACGTGAACACAGCCTGGATATTACATTTCGGCTTGTGCCTAGAGCCTCAGCAACAACACGTTGTATAGCACCGTTTTCTAACATGCCAACTGCTCGTAACATTTCATCTCGAGTCAAATGACGGCGTGGCATAACGCTAAAGAGCTTACACAATCAATGCATACAAGAAAAAAAAACAACTCAAGCCGTTTATCCTAACTTAACACCTGAACGCGCAGGCCGGCCCCCTACTCGGTGGACCGACGACCTGGTGAAAGCCGCGGGGAGCCGATGGATGCAGGAGGCGAGCAGCCGCTCAAGGTGGCGTGCTCTGGGGGAGGCCTATGTTCAGCAGTGGACGTCTTCAGGCTGTTAATGATGATGATGAACACCTGAAAAAAAAAACAATGCAACTTCTCGTAATTAAGGTACTCAGAAGATTGCGCTGTGCTTTATGTGTTTTCATTTGTTTCTCATTTTAATTTTTAAATTTCGAAAAAGGAATAAATAAGGTTTCAATCTGTATATAAACTTTTTAAGGAAACTAAATAGGTTTTAAACAATTTAGCTATGTTTGATTTCGAAATAACGTATCCCTAGACTTTGTTGATGTGTGTACTTGGAAAAAAATATGTTCTCTTTTTATGAGATCCTTCAAAGCTTTGGAGCAAGATATGGACAGTGAAATATTGCAATATAGATCATATATCTGAAGGAGCATTCTCAATCTAGAAAATTAATAGGGTTTTTTAGCCAGGAACAATGTAATATTTGTGATAAATATGCTGTAATTCGTGTATTTGTTCGGGTTAGTATGTTTTGTAAAGTCACATTCACTCACGGAATAAGATGTAAAAGCTGCAATAATTGTTTTATGTTCTTTGATAACGGAATTATGGTACATGATCACAAAATGCTCTTCGTCGTGAAACCGATTGTGGTGATATTATGTGCTAATATTGTGCTGATATTCGCCCAAAATAATGCACTACCGCCATTATTTCACATCTCTTTTCCTCTAGGGCAGTGTGTACTTGATTTGTACCTCTCGCTCCCACGCTTCATGAGTCTTTTGAGAGTAAGGAAAATATTTTAGGTATGTGTAGGTACCTACTCACTATACTAGGTCTAGACTTTACCTTATCGTAGCAGTTATAATAAATAACTGTTTGTATATAGAATGTACTGTACATACGATGAAATATGGGGTAGATTCACGATCGACGCCTCGAAAATGGCAGCGCTTAAACAAGGCACATGCCTTGTTTTGCTCTCAGTCGTGTGTAACCGCGCGTAGTGAAAATTATACTCACATATTATTGGTTTACAACGCAATTACAGGGTGCTATGTTAATATTAGCTGGAGAGGTATATGTACCTATAGCTGTATACATATACAATTGATGATGATGATGATGATGATGATGATGATGATGATACCTGTATTATTATTATTACATATTTATGTAATTTCCGTTCTTAAGATCTTTTATCGGGCATTTCCGGCGAAATTGGCGAGGCCCTCTTGAGAGACTTAACGGCTTTAGTAAACCTGATGCTGTCAGGGCAAGTCAACAGTGACGTCATCGAAATTTTGTATGGCGCAAACTTGTGTGCCCTGTATCAAAAAAGACGGTGGTATCAGACCTATTGCGGTAGGCACCACATACCGCCGCCTCGCTGCCAAGGTCGGCTGTAGGAGAAAGGTTGCTTTTTTAAGCAACCTTTTTCAGCCAATACAGCTGGGCTTTGGTTCGCGGGGTGGCTGTGAGGCCGCTGTTCATTCACTTAGAACCTTTCTCAAACTAAATTGTGGTGAAGTGTTGCTAAAGGTGGATGTTAAAAACGCTTTTAATTCTGTCGACAGAGGCGCTCTTTTGACACAAGTCAAGGATAAAATTCCCGAACTATATAAATTCCTTTATCAATGTTATGGCAATCCAACAAAATTAAATTACCAAAATAACGCGATCCTATCCTCAGTCGGATGCCAACAGGGCGACCCTCTAGGTCCGGCCATTTTTAGCCTTGCCATCCATCCAATTATTCAACGTCTTCAGTCCAAACTTAATGTTTGGTACTTGGATGACGGAACCCTAGGAGGCGACGTGAACACTGTTTTTAATGATCTAGGTATCATTATTAACGAATTTCGCGACATTGGTTTGGATTTAAATTTTTCTAAATGCGAACTTTATGTTTGCGATACTTGTCCTGATAAAGATTTGGTTTTTGAAAAGTTTAATAGTCTTGCTCCGAATATCAAATTAGTAGACAAGCGTACTCTTCGCCTTTTGGGTTCGCCGATTCTGGATGAGTCTATCTCACCTTTTGTAGAAGAAAAAATTCAAAAGTTCAATAACGCATCAGACAGGTTACTCAAAATTAACGCCCACATGGCTTCTACAATTATTCGTTTTTGTCTATTTGTCCCTAAATTTACTTATATTTTACGATGTTGTCAACTGTGGAAACACAGTGAGCTCCTTATGGGCTTAGACAGCATTGTAAAAAACACTCTGGTTTCGGTCTTGAATGTTGATATGGATGACAGGACGTGGTCGCAAGCCTCTCTACCTGTGCGCTTAGGAGGTTTAGGGATACGCAAAATTTCGAGTGTTGCATTACCGGCATTTTTGTCCTCTGTACATGGTACACATAAATTAATAGAAAAAATTCTTGCTCCATCTTTAGGTACTTTCGAAGTAGCCCATTTGTCTGAGGCCAAGAATGCCTGGGGGTTGGCTTGTCCAAATTCTGATTTCCCGGTGGTTCTTTCCTCACAGAGGCTGTGGGACCGACCGCTCTGCGAACTAGCACGAAAAAATCTTTTAGATACGTGTCCTAGCGTCGCTGATCGTGCTCGGCTTCTCGCAGTCTCTGTGTGGGAGTCAGGACTTTGGTTACAGGCCATGCCTTCTTTCAACACTGGTAACCTTTTAGATCCGACTACTTTTCGTTTAGCTATCAGCTTACGTTTGGGCGCAAGATGCTGTGTGGCCCATCGCTGCCAGTGCGGTACCGCAGTTGACCAGCTCGGTCATCACGGTCTCTCGTGTTCAAAAAGCGCTGGTCGAATTTCGCGCCACGCTAGTCTTAATGACATCATTCGCCGGGCTTTTACCACCGCCAATGCTGCAGCCATTCTCGAACCGAATGGTCTCATGCGTGACGATGGTAAAAGACCCGACGGAATGACTCTGGTTCCCTGGAAGATGGGGCGGCCTTTAGTGTGGGACGCTACTTGCGTCGATACTATGGCGCCGTCACACCTTCCCGAGACACACGTTGGGGCCGGCGCCGCGGCTAATTCTGCTGAGCAGCTAAAACGGCGCAAATATAGTAATCTCGGTAGCGGTTACATATTTGAGCCGTTTGGTGTTGAGACCCTGGGTCCGTGGGGACCGGGAGCTCATCGCGTTTTCCAAAGTCTATCTGAGCGCCTGGTCGATGCGACGCGTGACCAAAATGCTGGCACTTATTTGGCCCAACGCATCAGCATTGCAATTCAACGTGGCAATGCGGCCAGCATGTTGGGTACGCTACCTACCGGTAGTGGGCTGGAGCACTTGGACTGTCTATAGGCCATCGCGGCTATTATACAGTCCATAAGTGTTCTTTGTAGTAGGTAGTGTAGCTAGTTTAGTTTAGTTTAGCTTAGTTTAGCTTAGTTTAGTTTAGTTTAGTTTTTATTATTGTAGTAGTTAGCTTGAGTAATAAAGGCAATTTGCCCGTAAAAAAAAAAAATTCCGTTCTAATTCTTGACATTGCTTTAATTCTTATAATTAATTGTGATTGTATGTTAATCCATTATTGTGTAATATAATATAATTGGTAGGTATGCCGTTCATGTTACAATAAACATAATTTGAATTTGAACAAGTAAGCATTGGCGCGGGGACACTTTTGAGGTTTGACTTTCATAGAGACTGTGTATCTATAGTATATTTGATTTAAGAAGTGTACAGTATCTTTATGTTGAACTTGGGAACGAATGACAGAGGGTTGCCATTAATGAAGCAAGGTTAAGTACTGTGGATGGTCTAATCGCTCGTGAGAACTGGTTTGAATTATTGGCAAAAGTATCTACACGCCATACAATCTGCCACACGATTTGTCAACTCAATCGGTCAAATCGCATCGTGTGGAGGCGTGTTCCGGGGCCCATCAACAGATTGAGTCAACATATTGTGTGACGGATTGCATGGTGTGTTGAAGGCTTTAGAAAGGCACAATAAGATACCAACGCGCAGAAAACGCGTTGCCTCCAAGTTACCTCCCACATCACAACATACTTAATTTGCCAAAAATATGATCTCATCGGTAGCTCCTGTCATCATCATCATCATCATCATCATCAGCCTGAAGACGTCCACTGCTGAACATAGGCCTCCTCCAGAGCGCACCACCTTGAGCGGCTGCTCGCCTCCTGCATTGTAACGTTATAAAAGTGCGTTCCGATACAAAAATTGTATCATTACAAAACGTGCTTTCCGTTACAAACTGTATTTAATAACTAAAAATTAGCAAATTAAAGGTTACCTGGATAAGCTAAGTCTCAGCGCAGTGGACCTTTGGTTCAAGGACCGTCCTGGCTGTCTGCTGAGAGTCTGCAAGAGGTGGGTGGTAGTGCTCGGACAAAATAAAATCAGAAATCTAGCAAATTGAATGAAATAATATTTATTTCCGTAAGTGTTATCAAGTAAGTAGAAACAGCAGGCTGATGCTGGCAATTATACAGATAGGTTAGCTCGGCTTATCGCTATGCTTAACATCTAGAGGTGACCTGCGGGGTGTCCCGTAGGCAGCGAAAACAAAAGTTGTACTAAGACATTAAATTTACAATAACATGCAGAAAACTGTTCTCAACACGATACAGATATATCTTTTCCGCTTATGTTCTCCTATGTTCCATACAATAATAATGTTCCGAATCTAATTTATCACTTAAGTTTTAAATTGTTTTAATAAATCTACGGTGCAGCTAGTGCTTGGAGAGTGTGGCCATGTTGTGGATGTAAATTAAAGAAAAGGATTGGTGTACTATACCGGAGATCCGTTTGGTAAATGTAAAGCGCGGGGAAAATTACCGCGTGGCAGGGAGTTCTACGCCCATTAAAATATGCATCGACTTCATCGGGTTAAATTACCTACACGTGAATTGGACTCGCCGGGTCGTCGTGAACTCATCTCATCATTTCCAATCCCAAAGGATGTCCCAAAGCCCGCTGCAATAAAACAACGAACGATTTAATAAAATGAGGTTGGGAAAAAATGGTGTCGACATCATGTTCGTCAACCCAGCCATGGCGTAGTGGGAATCATGAACCAAAAACTAGCGACTCACCTTTTTACGGGCTTTGTAGGTTCTTATGAAAATCCCCAAAGGGAAATATGATCGGATCGTACCGATTGGAACGCCGGCTGTGCAGAATGACTCGAAAATCGCCATCTTTTCGCCCACAGATATCTACTATACTAGTCAAAGATTTTCGCCGTCAGAAAAAGAGCTTCCTCTGGTTTTTTTTTTTTTTTTCTTATATTTTGGCTCCACACATAGTGTATTTAGCCAGTGTCAAGTTTTGTAATTTTTCATCGTATTATGGAAATTTTCACTTAAAGTCAAGTCATAGTCACAGTCAGAGTAGTCATAGTCCAGTCTAAGTCATAATCCAGTCTAAGGCATGCCCTAGTAAAGTGGTGGCAACTTTACTAGAGGCTTCTATGGAATTTTGGAAGCAACACGAAAAACCACGTTTCACTACATTATATCACTTGCCCACACTCATGCTCGTAATTCAGCACTTAATGCGTAGAACACCGCCAATTTTAAATATTAACACTGGAAAAAGCATAAGTTTTGTAAAATAATACAATGCACCGACGTGAACTTTTCCGCGTTCCCGCCAAAACTCCCTTCCTCTGGTTTTTGCGGAGGGAATTTTGGCAAAAGAATCTCCGTTCCAAAATCTACCATCGACACCTCGAAACACTGTTAACTTCACTCCGTTCGTATCCTATTGCCAAGCTACTTTTGTAATATTTTTGTAATAAATATTTATTTTGTTAAATGTATTGTTTACTTTTGGTTTCAAAACAATGTGAACTATTGGACACTGACCAAAAATAGCAATATTTACTTTGTTAATAATAAATTCTTTCTAAAGTTTCGTTCCAAAACACTAACAGGATTGAGTTTAGTACCACCCTGACGTATGCCGCATAGGTCACAAGCCAATCCCGTGTCAATGTCAGTTGACAGTTGACAGTGAGACATTAGGAATATTTACTTCAAACTGACAGTAGGTCTAGTGATCCTTGAAAACAACTTTAACCCATATTATTTTTGTCCACAAACCTAGTAATTTGTGATGTAAAAGTGAAGGAATGCTAAATATTGAAATCTGGTAAGTAGCAACGCTACAGCATCCATCGGCTCCCCGCGGCTTTCACCAGGTCGTCGGTCCACCGAGTGGGGGGCCGGCCTACGCTGCGTCTTCCGGTTCGTGGTCGCCACTCGAGAACCTTTCTTCCCCATCGGTTGTCAGTTCTACGAGCGATGTGGCCTGCCCATTGCCATTTCAACTTGCTAATTCTAAGAGCTATATCGGCCACTTTAGTTCTCCTGCGGATCTCCTCATTCCGGAGCTTATATCGCAAGGAAACACCGAGCATAGCTCTCTCCATAGCTCGCTGCGTGACTTTGAGCTTACTGATGAGGCCAACAGTAAGAGACCATGTCTCAGTTCCATAAGTCATCACTGGCAACACACACTGATTGAAAACTTTCGTTTTCAGGCTCTGTGGTATTTTGGACGAAAAGATAGGACGAAGCTTCCCGAACGCTGCCCAGCCGAGTTGGATTCTTCGTGCCACCTCCTTGTCGCAGTTGGACCTACCTAATTGGACAGTCTGTCCTAGGTAGACATATTTGTCGACAACTTCGAGAGTATCGTTCCCAACAATTATCGGTATAGGTGGAATATGAAGTCAGCCAACCTCTGTCCCCGGGGGTTCCGCTGCCCGTATCCAAATGGCCCCACTCTCAGCTTATCGCTATTCCTTGTGCCCAACTTCGCATTGAAGTCTCCCATCACAACGGTGAAGTATGTTTCGGAAGTATGCATGACTTCGGATATATCCTCATACATAGCTTCTACTTCATCGTCTGGGTGTGCCGAGGTGGGTGCGTATACCTGTATGACCTTCAGCGAATACCGTTTGGTTATTCTGAGTATCAGGTACGCTACCCTGGCCGACACACTGTCGACTTTGACCACGTTATTGACGAGAGACTTGTGAACGAGAAACCCGACACTACCTTGGGAGAGTTGGTCTCCCTCCCGGTAGAAGAATAAGTTACCGGAATTTAGGATTATCGTGTCCTGAGCCTGTCTTCGGACTTCTGACAATCCCATTACATCCCAGCGTAACTTACTCATCTCTTCCTCTAATTCGACCATCCTTTCGTCAGCCCTCAGCGTGCGCACGTTATATGTTGCCAGGGCCAGGGGTCGTTGTTGGGGGGGTTGGTAGCCGGGCGCCTGCCGGGGATTCTTAGCACCCCTTGCTCCGCCGTTACCGTGGCCGCTACCGTAGCCACGGAATAGTGCAGCTGCCGGGGACTGGGGACCGTTGTTTTCTGTGCTTGTCATTAGGGGGGGAGGGGGGGGGGGGGGGGTTGCCATAATCACCACGCTTGGCAGGCGGCTTGGTGATCGCAGTAGGTGAGGATTTATTATCACCAAGACCGAGGGGAACGCTGCCCATTCCCTGGATATTCCCTTAGCCGTCTTCTACGGCACCCACGGGAAGAGATGGGGTGGTCCTATTCGTAACCGGGACCACACGGCACAGCAGCGGTAGCTCCTGTAGCAGCTGGCTATTCAAATTTGGCAGTGCAGCGTTTACAATTGGAATGCCTTGCTGCTTGTTCTGTTATATTTTATTGAATGCAATTGCAAACTGCACCTCTGATCAGCTTTCAGGGCGTCAATGATTGTGCTGACTTAATCTCCTGAGGAGACAGTCGCCGTCCTCTGAACTCGTCTTCAATATCTTGTTATGTCTTATCCTTGGTCTCAGGGAGACAAACCCAAACAACCAACAAGGAGTAGCTCACTATCAAATCGTTCAAACAAAATGATCCATGTACGCCAAAGTTAGTGATACAATAGAGTATGGTTTTGAGTGTACCAAATATATTGACAGAAAAAGCCAGCATACTCAGCCCTCCTGCTAAATTTTTAAACTCCAGCGGGAATATTTCTCCAGCGATAATGGAAGATAGAGCCGTAGCGCCTGCAGATGCAGAAAAGTGCAAAAAATGGATTAAAATGATACCTATCATCGGATGATCGAAGGGTAAAGTCTGGTTTTCTTTGAAATAACTGTAGGCAGCTGTTATTAAGAGTGCAGCTATGTTGATCCCGATCATAACAAACAACATTGTCCGTCGTTTGATTTTCAGTACAACGTATAAAGCAACTATGTTAGAGATTATTCTCTGCCCGTCCAAAATAACCAGCTGCAGGGGTACGTTAATATCGTCTCCAACGATTGCATGGATTAAATCTATTCCATATACCACTACGAAGTTAATTCCACTCCAAAGAGACATCGTGTAAATATGAATCATAATTATCACGGGTCTGTTAAATTCTCTTCTCTTAATAAAAGTGTTTAAATAGACTATATTCTTTTTAACTTTCTTGAAAATAGATATAGATATGTTAGCTTCCGCCTTTGATTCGCGGAAGATGGTACTAGATTCGATCATTTTGGTTAGTTCTTCCTCTTCTCCATCACCTCTGAGCCATCGGAAAACTTTTCTGCAGTCGTCGTATCTTCCTTGAGAGGCCAGCCAGCTCGGGGATTCAGGTGAGAAGATAACTACTATCAAATCTATAGTAGCTATACCAGCGCAGAATATTGCGCTGATCTGCCACCTCAGCCAAGAACCAAGAGTGTGTGCGGCCAAGACAGCTATAGAAATAAAAACTGAAATAGTCATGAGGAATGCGCCTCTAATTTTGGGGCTGGCGTATTCTCCAATAAGAAGGGAGCCCACTGTCGTAGACATCCCTATGCTCACACCCTGAACAGCTCTAGCCAAGAGCAGCGAGGTCAGGTCAGAAGCAAAGACCATGCCGATCCATGTGACGATATGCGATGCTGATGAGGTTCGCTATCCTTCTTCCGCATTTTTCCATGATAGGTATCGTAAGGAAGTTTCCCACGCACAAAAAGACTGCAGGTATTGACGCTGAAAAAAAAAAGATACTAATTAGCAAATAAAGTCATAATGCAAATGTAGAGTCAGGAAGACGTTTTTTGGTTAGGTATCGCATTAAAGAGCTATGCTTGGTTTTCAGGAACTAAGACGTACGAAGCATCACAAATGAGCATGTAAAATGACAGCATCACAATCACGACTCTTAAAAAAGAAACAAAGAGAAGCCTTGAATTTCCTCATGGAGTCGGTAAATAAACAAAAAAATTACATATGCATGTACGGAGTGGTTGAATTCAACCACCAGTAGATATATAATACCTATATAGATATAGAAGTTTAAAAATGCAAATGAATAACGTGACAAGCTAAACATTGTGGCGGCCTACCACACCGAGCGTTTTTTTACTGAATTATGAAACAATGGATTGTTTTTTTTAATGTAAATAAGTGGCTTATCGAGCTAATCGTTCACCTGATGTTAAGCGTCACGGCCGCCTATAACAGATTCAGTGTCACTTGGAACTCTAAATTAAAGTTTCGCGTGACACCGCGGACAGCGCACGTCATCCTGAGCCTAAAAACTTTTCTAGACTGTGAAATCAGTTCATAAAGTCTCATTTGCCCAGTAATTTCACTAGCTACAATGCCCTTCAAACCGGAACACAGTAGTGCTTGCACACTACTGCTGGGCGGCAGAATATCTGGCAAAGCAGTGGTACCTAAGCACATTGTAATTGCCAACTCTTTCATGGTGGTATATAGCGTGCCCAATTGCTGGCAACATTGCCGCGTTGAATTGCAATGCGGACTCAATGATAGGGGTAATGTTTTTATGTTCATTCAGCATAATATTTCTTCCAGCTGAAGATAATAATGATAATAGAAATGGCATGGTTCTCACCAATCCAAGATGCTGAGGAGTCATCAATAGGTATCTTAGATCCAGGTGCCCTGAGCTGCACCAGGAGGCTAGTTGCGAAACCCATCACCAGCCCTATTGCAGACGTGTTGAGAGATACGCCTAAAGTCACGAAACACTGGAACATGTCAAATCGTCTAATCACAATTTCATTGAAACACGTCGACCAGGGTGGGCAGCGCGTAACTCTGCATAGAAGTGGAATAGCTCTTGTTTTATCTTTGCCAGGGTTGGTCTGGCCTCAGGGCATACCGGGACTTTTCCCGGTGGAGCGGTCCCTCCTTGGGCCGGTCCAGACCGAGAGCCAAACCGGCTCCATATTCGCTACATTTTAATGGAGAGCCGAGCCGTGACGACTGAGCTAATTATTATCTAATTACTTGCCTATAACTAACAAAAAAGTTACTAGATATAAATGTATTTTATAACTAACAAAAGAATCTGGTAAGTCTAAAAAGTTCAAAACTCAACTTTAAATCAGCACGTTGGAGGCCAAAACAAAAAAAAAATCCGCGTGGTGATTATGGCAAACCCCCCTATGATAAGCGTCCAAAGTGACGTCTTATGGGGGAGGCCTGTGTTCAGCAGTGGAGGTCTTCCGGCTGATGAAGAAGAGTGGTCGAAATACACTTGGCAGGTTCAGGCTCCCGGAAACAAAGCTTGTAAGTAGTCTTTGTTTCCGGGAAGAAATGGGAAAGACACCCGAACAGCCGTAGACAGTGTAAAAAAAAAATAAAGTTCCTACCTGTTTAAAAAATGGAGTTTTCCAAATTACACCCATTCTGTTATTTTACTTCATTGTTTTTCTCTGATCTGTTAAGTCTATAGATAGTATCTTTAAGCTGGCGCAGATGAATCTGTAGTGTTTGACACATTTACTAGTATTGGTAGTTTGACACGTCGATGTATCTAAACTAAGACTGATAGGTACATACCCGCGTATATAGACAGTACTTTTTACATAGCTACAATAAAACTGTAATAACAGGGTTAAAACATTTTTTTTAATATTATGTTGTACTGGGTGGCGCAAAAGTACTGGCACTAAAGAAAATACTTTTATTTTTTTTATATGACATTTTCTGTCATTCTGTTGTTGAAAATTGTGTAGTGAACAAATGTAAAATACACTGAAAATAAACATGGACCGTTTTACTCCCCAAGAACGTGGAATAATTGTGTCAATGTTCTTACGGAATAATTCATCAGTGATAAGAACACAACGTGAATTTCGTCGACGATTTCCCCACCGTCCGGCACCGATTGGTCGCACAATTCGACGCTTTGCCACACGCCTTGAAGCAACTGGCTCAACATTGGATAGACCTAAGTCTGGGAGACCAAGAACAGGCCGTTCAGCTGAAAATATCGATGCTGTGCGCGAAGATGTGGAAGAGTGTCCAGAAACATCAACGAGGCGACGTGCCACGCAATTGGGCATTTCCAGACGGACCCTGCAGCGTATTTTGGTGAAAGACTTAAAGATGTTCCCGTATAAAACTCAAATGACTCATCAACTGCTGCCTGCTGACCACCGAGCTCGTCTAGATTACTGCCAGCGCGTCATAAACCTCAACCTTGAAGAGGATGATTTTCCTTCAAAATTGGTTATGAGTGACGAAGCGCATTTCCATCTCTCAGGGCATGTCAATAAGCAGAATACTCGGTTCTGGGGCACTGATAATCCGCGCATTATTCAAGAAACACCTCTACACCCACTAAAAGTTACTGTATGGTGTGGCATCTGTGTTGACAGAGTGATCGGACCCTATTTTTTCGAAGACGCTGGAGGCAATGCGATAACTGTCACTGGAGAACGCTACAGAACCATGTTACGTGAGTTTTTGATACCCAGTTTGGACGAATTGGGGCTGGAGCACATCTGGTTTCAACAAGACGGCGCTACGGCACACACAGCGCGCGACACTATGGACTTAGTGAGGGACGCTTTTCCAAGCCGAGTTATCTCTCGTTTTGGCGATTTGCCTTGGCCTGCAAGATCACCCGATCTGACCAGTCCAGACTTCTTTCTTTGGGGTTTTTTGAAATCTCGGGTGTATGTGAACAAGCCACAGACTCTCGCAGCTCTAAAAGAAAACATTCGTCAAGAAATAACGAACATATCGCAGGAAGTGTTACGGCAAGTTATGCAAAATGTCATAAATAGGGCTCAAATGTGTATCAACTCTGGAGGTCACCATTTAAAAGACATCATCTTTAAATCCTAATGGTACGAAATTTAATGGCACAAATATACATTTAAAAAAACCTAAATCTAGTTTTCTAATTTAGAAAAAATGTTATAGCTGAACCAAATAGGGTCTTTACTTTTGCGCCACCCAGTATTAATAATATTTTAATTTTAAAGACAACATAAAATATGCAAAAATACTTTTTTCAATATTCAGTTTTGTTAATTTTATTTTCCTCGGTTGTAGTAGATTTCTTTCAATACCTTATATCTAAATAAAAAAAATCTGCTTGTTCGTAAATTAAACCTAAACAGCCTATTACATTTATATATTATGTAGGTATATTATGTACGTTTACCTATAGGCAGCTTTTTTTGCAAGGTTGTCTGGAAGAGATCGCTCTGAGTGATACGACCGCCCATTGTTACATTTTGGTTAAGTTTGTTCACTATTGTTCGTGATGTGGTGTCTTTTAATTAAAGAGTTTATTTATCTATCTACTAACTACGTTGACCACGCTCGTATATCAGTTTTGTGATATAGCGAAATCTTCAGAGTTATACTTAACTAGCGGCTCGTCCCGGCTTCGCACGTGTAGTGGTGTAGCCTTTGTTACTCAGGGTGAATGTAGCTTTCCAATGGTGAAAGAATTTTTGAAATCGGCACAGTAGTTTTTGAGTTTGTTCGTTACTTACACTTTTTATTGTCATTTTACCTACAAAGTAAAAACAATTTGTTATATTTCATTGTTTGTCTGTCTTTTAGAAAGCGCTTCACGTTAAAACTGCTGAACGGATTTCAAAAATCGATAGTTATTAATACGGCTGATTACAGCAAATTATTCGGAATGACATTTAGGATACCTACCTAATATTTAAATACCAAAACGGCTAAGTGCAGATTGCGTGAAGCATAATCCAAATCTATTGCAAATACCTACGGCTACCTTTAGCGCTTGTGTAAATTGGAATGCTAACAGTAATTCCGAGAGCCTAAACCATTATGTTATTTATTACATATAGGTACCTGCCTATAAAAAATTACAAAGTGCTTACCTAATGTCAAAAAAGCAGCCTGCCTCCCTTCACCAAACCATCCATTCATCATTTTCCCTTACCCTTTTCCCTCTCCCTTCTCTCGTCCCTTCGATACAGTCAGGGCGTAAAAATAATTAACTCGATGCGATGCCGGGACGGGTCAGCTAGTCCAATAACATATCATTCATACTTGTAGGTACATGGTTTATTAGCGCCACGAATTTTAACTTTTTTGTTATGCAATAAGCAAACGGCTCCAGCTCAGCCGGGTAGCATCAGCCTTAGAGTATAAACTAAAGCAAAGAGAGAACTTGATTATGTGTCAAGCGTATCACTTTTGTGGACACTTTGATGTGAATGAGTCTGACAGATTTGTATAGAAAAAACAGTTGACTCGAGTCGAAAATAATGGTACGGTGCTTATCGCAAGCGTAGCTAATTACTGTATTATGTTTGTTTCTTTCCTTCGCCACTGACGTAGCGATACGTGTGAGTAGTACAAATATAATATCGTTTTTTTTTTTTTTATTTGATTGAATGACGTGACGAGCTAGTCGTTCACCTGATGTTAAGTGACACGGCCGCCCATAACAGTTGCAGTGTCACCCGGAACTTTAAAACAATAGTTTCGCGCGACACTGCACTGCGCACGTCATCCTGAGACATCACCCAGTCTAATAATCAGATTACTAGACTGAGTGATCAGATCATAAAGTCTCATTTGCCCAGTAATTTCACTAGCTACAATGCCCTTCAAACCGGAACACAGTAGTGCTTGCACACTACTGCTTGGCGGCAGAATAACTGGCAAAGTGGTGGTACCTACCTAGACGAACTTTGCAGAAAAGTCCTACCACCTAGATGATCTCTCTATGCTTTAGTCTATACTCTAAGGCATCAGCTGTAGAAATTGACATATCTCTGTTCTCGAGTAATCGTTTGACCACTGAACGATCACGCGGACACGCCATAAACCTTTTGTTTTTATTAGTTAAACGTTTTCTTGAGAGCAGGGTTATAATATAATAATATAATAATATTGTTTATTCCAAGTAACATAGACTCATATTAAATTACATATTCATTAAAAGAGACAGTCACATTAATTGATTATTTGACTATACATTACATTTCAAATAAAAATACAAATTGAACATAAATAAAATAAAAATAATGTCAACTTCATAATCATAACATAGAACCTATTATCACCCAATGTCAAATATTTAATACTATGATAGGTACCTACGCTTACACTAATTAGCTCTATTGTGTGCAGTGTGCAATGTGTAGGCTGCAACAATGATTTATATAAGGGCAATCGAGTCTACCTGCTATCACGGCCAGCATGCTGTTGTGGCTCCCCCGCACGCGCCGCACCAGTGACGCTGCTCGCTTGCGCATTGTGGTGTAGAAGCAATCCACATGTGCGCAAGCGAACATTGCCGACGCACTGCAGTAGCGGGGGAGCCCCACCAGCATCCTGAACGCGTTATTATACTGGACGCGCAGGGCGCTATATGATCTTTGCGTATAGTCAGTCCAAAGGCTACAGGCATAGAAGGACGTGCAATAAGCTCTAAACAGAGTTACTTTCACCTCCTCCGAACACCGTGCAAACCTCCGCACCACCATGTTCGCTCTAACAGACAGCGCCCTCCGTTCCCGCTCAATGTCAGCGTCGTCCTTCAGGGTGGGGGTAACCAGATGACCTAGATATTTAAATTCCTCTACCCTCTCCAATGGTGATCCATTGAGTAAAAGAGGTGGCATCCCGTCACCTTTCTAGGACCCCCCTTAAAAACCATACATTGGCTCTTATTACTATTATAAATGAGCCCATGATCAGCTGCGTATCCTTCACATATTCTCAGAAGCTTTCTGAGTCCACAAACCGAGGCGCTCAACAGCACCATGTCGTCCGCGTAGCTAATATTATTAAAACAAACGCCATCTATGTGACAACCGACATGCCGCTCGCTGAGCGCCTCAATTAATCCATCAATGTATAGGTTGAAAATGGAGGGAGAACTCAACCCACCCTGTCTCACTCCGCATTCCAACCTCCGACATAGTTCCCGCCCACTTCACGCAGTTAGTTTGATTCCCGTACCAATACTTGAAGATACTGACTAGTTCATCTGGTATATGGGATTCAGTCATCTTCCCCCATAAGATGTCATATGACACTAGGTCAAATGCCTTCGAAAGGTCAAGGAAACAAGCGTAAACAGGTGTTTTTCTTGCAGTGTAATATTTGACAGCACTCTTCAAGCACAATATCGCAGATTCAGTAGACAACCCCTGTCGAAACCCAAACTGATTGTCTTTTAACTGCAGGTATTTATTTAAATATGTATTGAGAATGCTGTCAAACACTTTTGCAACTATAGTTGCCAGAGAAATAGGCCTATAGTTAGATAAGGCTGACAAATCCCCCGCTTTATTTTTCACCACTGGCACCACAACAGTTTTCATCATATCAGCTGGCAAGTATGAGTGAGATATGCAAAAATTATACAACAAAGACAAAACCCTAGATATATGAGGCCCCGCGTACTGTATGTGCTCAACACTCAACCCGTCATGGCCAGGTGATTTACCCTTTGATATAGATTTAATTGCCTTCAGTACGTCTCTGGCTCTCATTCGGGTATTTACATATTCCCCACTCACCCCTCCCCCCGCAGCCTGTGATCTTGTTATGTCGATTTCCACAGCTCACGGTAACCCGCGGGTGCTGGTGGTAACTAGGGTGGTTACCGACGCTTATAGACACAGCATCAAGGGCTCTGAGGATACGTAGCTGACCCTAAAGGGTCTTCTCTACTATTAAGCCTTTAACATAGGCCAAACGCGTCTTTTTAACTAATCATACTGAAGAACCTATGAATTCTACAGACATGAAAAAAATATCACCAATAAGATCATTCTGCACCTGTACTTATCAATTGAACAAAATATTCGATTACTAGGTACATTATGAATAAAAAAAATACTTTTAGAACGCCTTTCCAGTCACACAGTGTACAATGCCGCGTAAAGGAAGATTGCGTCATTAAATATTTTTACACCCTCGGATAGGAAATTTAAAAATATACAAGCTCAATTGATCATTTTATTTTTAGAGCCAAAATTAAGTCTGTTTAGTAATATTTTGCGTTATTTTGCGGCGAGCCAAGGGCGAGGCCCTTGGCGGGGCATGAATTAGTCTGCCCCGGCATGTGCCAACGGGTGGACGCGCTGCTGTTTTTTATAAAATATTTTACATGTTTTTCGTATTTGTATGAAAATTATCAATTAAACAGCCAATAAATGGTATTGACTATACGAAAAAGTCGGTTTTAGAGCCATTTGATTAGTTCTTAGTGACTTTAATGTCAGTAAAAGTATTTGGAACAATAATAGATCGTTAGCACAGAAGGTCAGTATAGGTATTTTAAACTCTTTTGGCAGGGTAGGGTTCCAGTCGAACTAAATTAGCGTTAGGCCCCATACACGTTACATTTTATTGATCAATCTTTGTGATTGATCAATTTTATTGATCGTTTAGGGTTAGTATTGGTCAATGTTCTTCGGTTTCCAGTATGGAGAAAACATTGACTTAAGTGGTCTCGTCAATTTTATTGATCTATAAAATTGAAAGTGTTACCATCACCAGTTATCAGCTTCTTCAAAAATGGTTCGGTTTCATTACGTCGTAATAAATAATCACAGATGAGTACACGGTTCATTAGGTTTCCTTCAGTGAGCTCGCGAGGGACCCAAATATCGAGCTTTTTTGTGTACCTACCCATTTTTTTTCAAATGCGCCAAAACTGTTTTGTGGTCAATTCCCAGTTCTTCAGCTACGTCGTAACTACTGATATGCCGATCTTGCTCCACTTTTTTTTAAAAAATGGCATCCATTTTATCCGTAATAGGGCGACCAGAGCGAGGTGCATCTTTGACATCAAAATTTCCGGATTGAAAACGCTTAAACCAAATTTGTGCTACTCTCACAGACACTGCACTAGGTCCATAAACATCGCAAATTTTTTCGCGGCTTGCTTTGCATTTTTTCCGTTTTTGTCATAGAATTAAAAAAAACAGGAATGAGTTTTGATTGACATCGAACTGACGTACAGCAATGGCGGACACCTAAACATGTGTGACGGATTAAAGAATTGCCATCTAAGAAAATTACCCGAAACCGACAAAAAAAAAGATCTGACGTTGGTGTGACTTTTTGTATGACAAAAAAGCTACGCGATCTTGTAACAGGGTAGTCAAAATTTAATAACTTATGTCATTTTATTTTTCATCCCTCAGGGTTAGTCCTATCTGAATTTGTAAAAAACTAATACGACATAAATATATATATCCTTTTATACGCTATTAATGCTATATTTGCTCCGTTTCAGTATGAAAATGGAACCCATATAGGATTAGTTTGTTGTGTATCTGTCTGTCCATATTAGATGCAACTTATAGGGTACCTACCTACTTTACGATGACCTAGAGCTGGTGTGCATTATTTATCGTATAGGCTTAGAGTCAGATGTTGCCAAAAGATTACTAAATTTTTAATCCTAGCGGTAATTTCATGGTGTACGATAGTACGGTGAGCTTCGGCAGTGCAGCCCTTGTAGTTACAGTTATACCTGCGCGATGTAATCCATACACTACGATAAAACATCGTCAGCAACGAAGTTGACGCCACTCCATATATTATCCTTTATGCTATAGGGAAGAGGAAGGGAGAGCGAAAAAGATAGGGGAAAAGGATGAATGTATGATGGTAAACAGAGGCGCACCTGCCTCCATTCAGGCTTTTCCTCTCCCATTTCTTTCTTCCTTTGGACAGGGCTAGGGCGTAAAACTAACTAACCGGGTCGGGTCTGCTAGTCAGTCAATAAAACTGTTTATTTCGCACAAAGAATTATAGCCAGGCTTTTGCTGAAAATGTTTTATGAACACATCACTATCGTATTTTTCTACTTTACTTTTGAAATGAAACTTGCATCTTCCATTATGTATATTTGTTATTTCTTATACAAACTTCCAATACTAGTAAGTGTCATATGTCTTGACGCCACTGCTGCTCAACGGGAATTAACTGCTTTTTCGACATTTTCGTAATGGCTGGACTTCCCAGCAAACTCAATTTTTTTTGAGCGGGACAATCCATGATTGGCTGATGGTACCAACACTACCAACCTATCAAGTATCAACCAATCATGGCTCTTCTGACAGTTTGCCAACCAAAAAAGTCAAAAACACTCTTAATTTTTAAAAGTAAGTATCTATTAATAAATTTCACGACACTTTACTTTTTTTACGTTAAAGAAAACCTGCCCAAATATGCACGATTAGTAGGTCCATTACAGGTAAAATATTTATTAACCTGAAAAAGGCCAACACATGCATAATATGCATAATGGAAATATGCATTTGCATATAGTCAGTTCTCTAATTATGATCAATATATGTGAATAACTTGTATTCGAACACAATTTCGTCATTCTCCTACACTTCCGGGTAATTTGCAAGTTTGATTGTTGGCAACACTAAGCTGGTTTTGTGCATTTAACCCCTCTCCCGAGGAACCCGTGCTGAATTTCGGGATTAAAAGTAGGTATATGCTATAGCCTACTTCATAATATGAACTCAAATCATGCCAAGTTTCATTTGAATCCATTCAGTAGTTTCGGCGAAATGCTCAGCCAAGATACAGACAGACAGACGGACAGACAGACTGACAAAAATTAAAAAATGTATACTTAGATACTTTTTTGATTGTAAATACATACACAGAATACAATACAACACCCAGCACCAGAACAAACATCGATGTTCATCACACAAATGTTTGTCCCAGGTGGGAATTGAACCCACAACCTATAGTTCAGAAGGCAGAGCCATTACCAACTGAGCTATCAAGGCCATCAAAATGGAGCCCTCAAAAATAAATTTCTATATATTATCTTCAATGTACAGATTTGGGCCTGTTACAGTTTTATTATAAGTAATATAGATAGATATATTATATAAGTAATAAACCGGGCACCATAATATTATTATAATAGGTAGATACTGGGTGGCGCAAAAGTAAAGACCCTATTTGGTTCAGCTATAACATTTTTTCTAAATTAGAAAACTAGATTTAGGTTTTTTTAAATGTATATTTGTGCCATTAAATTTGATACCATTAGGATTTAAAGATGATGTCTTTTAAATGGTGACCTCCAGAGTTGATACACATTTGAGCCCTATTTATGACATTTTGCATAACTTGCCGTAACACTTCCTGCGATATGTTCGTTATTTCTTGACGAATGTTTTCTTTTAGAGCTGCGAGAGTCTGTGGCTTGTTCACATACACCCGAGATTTCAAAAAACCCCAAAGAAAGAAGTCTGGACTGGTCAGATCGGGTGATCTTGCAGGCCAAGGCAAATCGCCAAAACGAGAGATAACTCGGCTTGGAAAAGCGTCCCTCACTAAGTCCATAGTGTCGCGCGCTGTGTGTGCCGTAGCGCCGTCTTGTTGAAACCAGATGTGCTCCAGCCCCAATTCGTCCAAACTGGGTATCAAAAACTCACGTAACATGGTTCTGTAGCGTTCTCCAGTGACAGTTATCGCATTGCCTCCAGCGTCTTCGAAAAAATAGGGTCCGATCACTCTGTCAACACAGATGCCACACCATACAGTAACTTTTAGTGGGTGTAGAGGTGTTTCTTAAATAATGCGCGGATTATCAGTGCCCCAGAACCGAGTATTCTGCTTATTGACATGCCCTGAGAGATGGAAATGCGCTTCGTCACTCATAACCAATTTTGAAGGAAAATCATCTTGCAAAATGTCATAAATAGGGCTCAAATGTGTATCAACTCTGGAGGTCACCATTTAAAAGACATCATCTTTAAATCCTAATGGTACGAAATTTAATGGCACAAATATACATTTAAAAAAACCTAAATCTAGTTTTCTAATTTAGAAAAAATGTTATAGCTGAACCAAATAGGGTCTTTACTTTTGCGCCACCCAGTATATTTTTCACGGAGTTTCATCTGGAATTGTTTATCTTTGACAAACTCTAGCTCATTGTCAAACCTACGAGTGTGGCGCCCCAGGTGGCTCTTTTTAATAACTTTGTGTCCAACGCTCAAGGTCATTGGCGCATGTTAAACTCTTAAGAGTTTAACATGCGCCAATGACCTTGAGCGTTGGACACAAAGTTATTAATAAGAGCCACCTGGGGCGCCACACTCGTAGGTTTGACAATGAGCTAGAGTTTGTCAAAGATAAACAATTCCAGATGAAACTCCGTGAAAAATATATCTACCTATTATAATAATATTATAGTGCCCGGTTTATTACTTATATAATATATCTATCTATATTACTTATAATAAAACTGTAACAGGTCCAAATCTGTACATTGAAGATAATGTATTGAATTTTTTTTGAGGGCTCCATTATGATTGCCCTGATAGCTCAGTTTGTAGTAGCTTTGCCTTCTGAACTATAGGTTGTGAGTTCAATTCCCACCTGGGACAAACATTTGTGTGATGTACATCGATGTTTGTTCTATGATGGGTGTTGTATTGTATTCTGTGTATGTATTTACAATCAAAAAAGTATCTAAGTATACATTTTTTCATTTTTGTCAGTCTGTCTGTCCGTCTGTCTGTCTGTATCTTGGCTGAGCATTTCGCCGAAACTACTGAATGGATTCAAATGAAACTTGGCATGATTTGAGTTTATATTACGAAGTACGCTATAGCATATACCTACTTTTAATCCCGAAATTCAGCACGGGTTCCTCGGGAGAGGGGATAAAAGTAAAAATATGTACTTAGTTGTAATTCCTCCTCCTATCCTATCCTATACTATGGGAAAGAGAGAAGAGAGGGGGAAAGATGATAGGTGGCGCACCTGCCTCTATTCGGCGTTTCATCCATTCATCATGTTCCCTTATCTTTTCCCTCTTCCTTAGGAGATAAGGCGTAAAAATAAATAATTAACCCGTGCGAAGCTGGGGTGGTTTAGCTAGTAGCTAGAAAACCGGGAGCCCACCTTTGGACTAGCTTCATTCGCAGGTACAGCAGGTTCGTTCTGGGATAGGTAATCGTGAGTAGCATATAAAATAGGGCATTACCTACCTACCGTGAGTTGATTGATATGATGACACGTCAACTTGTACAATCAAAATAAACAATCGTCGTTATGTTAGAGACTTTGGTCGGCCTAAAAACTCTGATATCAGCTAGGGATAAATCACTCAACCTACTCTAAACACATAATTTCTAGCACAAGCAGGGCTGTCCAACCAACGGCCCGCTGAAAAATGTACTTTACGAGTTGCTAGTACAAAGTTGTCTGACGTACCTACTTAGTACAAAATTGTTAAAAATATATTGGACTACAAATAGAACTAGCGACGTATTTATCTCGTCAATCTCTTGCTGATTTTGCTAATATTTACAATTAAAAATTGCGCTTGTGTTTAATACATAAAAAAATATTATTTTGGAGGCTTGCATTAAATAAAATTAAGCGAGATGATTTTAAAATATATTTTACAAAATACAATCAATCGTAACACTTTTTAAACTTTTGTGACTTTAACTCATATTATTAGGTTGGGGAAAAAGTCTTTTCGCATTATAGTAAGTATGAACTTGTAATAAAATCTCTTTGGCTATACTATTTGTATCTGGCTGGTTTTATCATTAAAAGTTTAAATTTTAAAGAAGATAATTCCATATTCAAATTAGGAAAATGTGTGATTTTTATTTGTTTTTCGTACTGTGAAGATGAGTGAATCTAATGAAGAAACTCGATACATTTTAAAATTTTACTACAAAAAACATGGACCTAATAAAAAAAGAAGGACGGAGTCCCAATTAATCCCGAACCAAGGTACCCTTAAGAAGTTGGAACGCTAATAAGTACAAGCGGACACGCACACACTCACATCATAGGAAGTCTATCGCCTGCCATTACTGCTCCGGACGTCGCCCAAGACGCTTAGAAAAAAAAAAAAAAATGCCGTATTGCGTTGTGAAAAGTTGTCGGAATCATAGCAGTATGATAAAAAAAACTCAGGGGATCACTTTTCACAAGTAAGCTTGTTATTATTCCACTAATTTTTTGCTTTTTCGATAAAATTATTGAGATGCAATCAATCAAAAATTGTGTTCGGATACAAGTTATTCACATATATTGATCATAATTAGAGAACTGACTATATGCAAATGCATATTTCCATTATGCATATTATGCATGTGTTGGCCTTTTTCAGGTTAATAAATATTTTACCTGTAATGGACCTACTAATCGTGCATATTTGGGCAGGTTTTCTTTAACGTAAAAAAAGTAAAGTGTCGTGAAATTTATTAATAGATACTTACTTTTAAAAATTAAGACGTGTATTTGACTTTTTTGGTTGGCAAACTGTCAGAAGAGCCATGATTGGTTGATACTTGATAGGTTGGTAGTGTTGGTACCATCAGCCAATCATGGATTGTCCCGCTCAAAAAAAATTGAGTTTGCTGGGGAGTCCAGCCATTACGAAAATGTCGAAAAAGCAGTTAATTCCCGTTGAGCAGCAGTGGCGTCAAGACATATGACACTTACTAGTATTGGAAGTTTGTATAAGAAATAACAAATATACATAATGGAAGATGCAAGTTTCATTTCAAAAGTAAAGTAGAAAAATATGATAGTGATGTGTTCATAAAACATTTTCAGCAAAAGCCTGGCTATAATTCTTTGTGCGAAATAAACAGTTTTATTGACTGACTAGCAGACCCGACCCGGTTAGTTAGTTTTACGCCCTAGCCCTGTCCAAAGGAAGAAAGAAATGGGAGAGGAAAAGCCTGAATGGAGGCAGGTGCGCCTCTGTTTACCATCATACATTCATCCTTTTCCCCTATCTTTTTCGCTCTCCCTTCCTCTTCCCTATAGCATAAAGGATAATATGGAGTGGCGTAAACTTCGTTGCTGACGATGTTTTATCGTAGTGTATGGATTACATCGCGCAGGTATAACTGTAACTACAAGGGCTGCACTGCCGAAGCTCACCGTACTATCGTACACCATGAAATTACCGCTAGGATTAAAAATTTAGTAATCTTTTGGCAACATCTGACTCTAAGCCTATACGATAAATAATGCACACCAGCTCTAGGTCATCGTAAAGTAGGTAGGTACCCTATAAGTTGCATCTAATATGGACAAACAGATACACAACAAACTAATCCTATATGGGTTCCATTTTCATACTGAAACGGAGCAAATATAGCATTAATAGCGTATAAAAGGATATATATATTTATGTCGTATTTGTTTTTTACAAATTCAGATAGGACTAACCCTGAGGGATGAAAAATAAAATGACATAAGTTATTAAATTTTGACTACCCTGTTACAAGATCGCGTAGCTTTTTGGTCATACAAAAAGTCACACCAACGTCAGATCTTTTTTTTGTCGGTTTCGGGTAATTTTCTTACATGGCAATTCTTTAATCCGTCACACATGTTTAGGTGTCCGCCATTGCTGTACGTCAGTTTGATGTCAATCAAAACTCATTCCTGTTTTTTTTAATTCTATGACAAAAACGGAAAAAATGCAAAGCAAGCCGCGAAAAAAAATTGCGATGTTTATGGACCTAGTGCAGTGTCTGTGAGAGTAGCACAAATTTGGTTTAAGCGTTTTCAATCCGGAAATTTTGATGTCAAAGATGCACCTCGCTCTGGTCGCCCTATTACGGATAAAATGGATGCCATTTTTAAAAAAAAGTGGAGCAAGATCGGCATATCAGTAGTTACGACGTAGCTGAAGAACTGGGAATTGACCACAAAACAGTTTTGGCGCATTTGAAAAAAAATGGGTTGGTACACAAAAAAGCTCGATATTTGGGTCCCTCACGAGCTCACTGAAGGAAACCTAATGAACCGTGTAACTCATCTGTGATTATTTATTACGACGTAATGAAACCGAACCATTTTTGAAGAAGCTGATAACTGGTGATGGTAACACGTTCAATTTTATAGATCAATAAAATTGACGAGACCACTTAAGTCAATGTTTTCTCCATACTGTAAACCGAAAAACATTGACCAATACTAACCCTAAACGATCAATAAAATTGATCAATCACAAAGATTGATCAATAAAATGTAACGTGTATGGGGCCTAACGCTAATTTAGTTCGACTGGAACCTGGAAAGAGTTTAAAATACCTATACTGACCTTCTGTGCTAACGATCTATTATTGTTCCAAATACTTTTACTGACATTAAAGTCACTAAGAACTAATCAAATGGATCTAAAACCGACTTTTTCGTATAGTCAATACCTATTTATTGGCTGTTTAATTGATAATTTTCATACAAATAAGAAAAACATGTAAAATATTTTATAAAAAACAGCAGCGCGTCCACCCTTTGGCACATGCCGGGGCAGACTAATTCACGCTCCGCCAAGGGCCTCGCCCTTGGCTCGCCGCAAAATAACGCAAAATATTACTAAACAGACTTAATTTTGGCTCTAAAAATAAAATGTTCAATTGAGCTTGTATATTTTTAAATTTCCTATCCGAGGGTGTAAAAATATTTAATGACGCAATCTTCCTTTACGCGGCATTGTACACTGTGTGACTGGAAAGGCGTTCTAAAAGTATTTTTTTTATTCATAATGTACCTAGTAATCGAATATTTTGTTCAATTGATAAGTACAGGTGCAGAATGATCTTATTGGTGATATTTTTTTCATGTCTGTAGAATTCATAGGTTCTTCAGTATGATTAGTTAAAAAGACGCGTTTGGCCTATGTTAAAGGCTTAAGTGAATGCATTATCTCATCGAAAAAATTCTAGGTCTGCGCATTTTCTTGAATTTAATTACATACTTACGCCATGCATACGCCTTGATCTCTGTGATAGGACTTTTTCCGCTGACTGTACATTTAAACGAGTGGGTAAAAAAGTGTGACCGATTAGGATATGAAAACTTTAGTATAGTTAGTATACTTAACAAATGTATTTATTTTGAAAGTGTGGATTGGGACTCGTAATATGGGTTTGCCAAAATGTGACACAACGGGCCTGTGGTCGAATGGTAGGTAGGTACTCACTCTATTTTCACAGACTTTTTTGTAAGATATAGGTAGCGTCGGTAAATTAATTTGATAAATAGTTTTAAACTGATGCAATCGTCTTATTTAAAAAATTGTCATTAATTTTTTTAATTTTTATTTCATATGGAAAAAAAGTTCCAAGATGGCTCTTTTGTGATGTGTTCGTACATTAAATAGAAAACTTTCAACCTTTTCAAATGAAAGTGTTTTTATTTATTTATTTATTGACGTGCCAACCAATGTGCCATTATTCTACAACTCCTCCATAGGTAAATACCGGAAGAGTCCATGAATTACGTCAGGAAATTTTGGCGATTTTGTGACCACCCTCTGCCCCCAGATTCTGATTTAGTTTGGCGCTTAGTTTAGGGTGGGTTTTTGAGCCGTAGGTAAGTAAGGTAACCAATGGTTAAAAAACCTAACAAATTCTAACCAATGGTCAAAATTTGGAAGAGATTTTAACCGTTGGTTACCTTAATTACGCATCAAAAACCCACCCCTAGAAGTGTATCACGTAAGGCAGCGGTTCCCAATATTATAAGAATCACGCATCCCTACTGCTTAAAATTAATATCCCACGCCTCTCCTCGGCCCCAGGCCCAGCGAGTAGCAGCAAGTGGGCTCGCCAAGCAATTGTAAAATAAAATAAGGGTATAATATACTAGGTTATTCCTACTCGATGCGAAACGTGGAAGTAGTTTGTTCAGAATCCGTTACAGAATCGATTCCAATAGTTTTTAAACCATGTATATTTTTCGTCAAAAATGTAAGAAAATTGTGAAAGCTTGAACGCCGTTAGAAGTGTGTAGATGGCCACCGAACTTCTGGGGCTCACTCGGGCGCTCGCTGTGCATCTGTGGCAGGCAATTTGTATGATTTCGCCGTTTACATACGGCGTCGTCAGTTCACAAACGTTCGTCATTATGTAATATGCCGAAGGCAAAACACCCCGATTCAGAGCAAACCGACTGGGATAGGTTGGTAGGTTTTTTTATATAACCGCCCAGAATTAGAAGCCCCGCGAGCCATCTTTCAAGGGCTTTGATTGGAAAAAAATCAGACAAAAGTACTTTTAATCAACGACGTCGGTCATTTGAGTTGTCATTTTGCCTTCGGCATATTGTATTCGGCATTATGCCGAACTGACGACGGCATTATATAAACGGCGAAATTATACAAATTGCCTGCGACACATCTACTCTTCCCTCGCTCAGTTACCGTGATAATGCAGGACCAACAATAACATGAAAAGTGCGTGAGTTTTAATTTTTTAAATTTTGATTCTGATAGTCGCCGCCCGCACCCACGCCCCCCTGTAGATGTCTTCGCGCCTCCCTAGTGGGGCGCGCCCTCCACTTTGAAAATCAATGACGTAATGTATCAAGTGAATACGCGGGCTCGCGCCTACGTACTCACTTCATACTTCCTTCTTCTCATGAAGGCAAGGGGAAGAACTTCTTCCCCTTCGTAAAGAAATTTGTGGCGAGCTCTTCGGAACTCGCCACAAATTTCTTGTGCTACGCTAATACGTCCTAATTAGGTATCAAGCTATAGGTACCTTATAGTTGGTCATGACATGAATTTACACGCGATCTCTTACGTCTGTAGGTAGTAGGAATGCAGTCAAAACAATATATATTATAATACCAATATCGAGGACACCAGCTGTGCCAATAAAATGCGAGTGTTTGTAAGGGTAAACGTCAGAGTACCATGAAGGTCTAAGTCGTAGTCGAAGTGTGTTGACGCATTAGTAGTAAGTATACCTACACAAAAACTTTCTATAAGTACCTAACAGAAGTTATACAAGCGACAGTATACAGTAGGTATACCTACGAGGGGTGGATGGGACCAAGACGTACATTTTCTAAATAAATTAAGAAATAAACATTTAGGTACATCAGGTTGTTCAATGTTCACCCAGCGTTACGGTTTATCAAATTTAAGAAGTCCACTATGAAGTTGACATGATTAGTGATTGACACTGTCAGATTAACTGGTCTAGAGATGTGAACTAAATAATCGATATCGGATAAACCCGATTTTAAAGAGTAAAGGATACTGATTCTACATATTTATTCAATAATCGTTTAGTTTTTTCATATGATATGATCTCAGTAAGAGAACTAATGATTGTTGCGAATAAGAGTGTTGCGAAAATAAAGGATTTCACTTTCACGCGATAGCTTTCTGCGCCCATCGATGCTGCGATGCATCGCTGTACGCGGCCACATGAGCGTTCAACAGCGAAGATTCGCTGTTGCTCCGCATGTCTGGCCGCGTCATAACACCAAGAGGCCTTTTTGAATACAAAAGATAACACGGTCACACTATTCCTATACTTGACGTCAATGGCTTGCATTTCAGCGAGGACAGCTAGACAAAGTGACCGAGTTGTACTATTTATTTCTTACATGTTGGCATACCTATTCATAACTATTTTGTTTAATAAATGAAGGTAAAAATATCTGGGCTATTGTGGTGAACTTTTGATGGATTATTATGATCTGGTTTATGGAATGAGATAAAATTTGTCTCATCATATCAAATTTTTGAGGGAGGTGATGATTTGCCACACTATAAATGGGGCACCCGTAGGGGCTACTGGCTACCGAGGAAGCAACATCGGTGTGGGGCGGCTTAGGGTGTGGAAAGGTGTGCTGCACTTTCATTGAACGCTACTCGCGGCGTTATGCCCTTTAACATTTCCACCCTGGAGCTTTAGGATTGTATACTATATAATTATACATCCAGGAAGTGGACGTGGATAAGTCCCGACGGTTCCACTAAAAATGAGATAGACTTCATCATGACGACCAAGAAGCACATATTCGATGATGTCTCTGTGATCAGCAAGGTGAAAACCGGTAGCGATCACCGTATTGTTAGAGGCACATTGAATATCAATGTTAAGCTCGAAAGGTCACGTCTGGTGAAGTCTACGCTCCGTCCAAATCCTGTCCAAATCCAAAACCCCGAAGGCTTTCAGCTGGAACTCCAAAATCGCTTCCAGTGCCTAGCCGACTGTAACACAGTGGACGAGCTAAACGACGGGTTGGTGGAAACTGTCCAAGCTGTTGGATCGAAATTCTTTAAGACCCAACGCCGAAAGAAGACTCAAAAGCTCTCAGAAAAAACTCTTGAGCTAATGGCCGACCGGAGCGAAATGAAGCTGCAGTCTTCAGTTGATATGTCAGCCTACGGTGAACTCAATAGACGAATCTGGAGTTCCTTGCGACACGACTTGCGTGCTCTTAGTACTTCACGTATTGAGGCCGCAATTGAGCGGAACCAAGGCTCTAAAGTGTTCGCAAAGGATTCGTCTATTGGGCAACACCAAATGACAAAACTGAAGACCGAAAATGGTAGCATCATTTCATCCAAGCCTGAGATTCTGAGAGAGATCGAGAACTTCTATGGACAGTTATACACCTCGACACGTAAGCCCGCTACTAACACAGCTCAGGACATCAGAGCCAAGTTAGTCCGACACTATACCGAAGATATCCCGGACGTCAGCCTGTACGAGATTAGAATGGCCCTCAAACAGCTTAAAAACAACAAGGCACCAGGTGAAGATGGAATTACGACTGAACTTCTGAGAGCGGGTGGTAGACCGGTACTTTTAGTCCTCCAGAAGTTATTTAATTCTGTCATCCTTGAAGGTACAACGCCAGAGGTATGGCACAAGAGCGTGGTGGTGCTCTTCTTCAAAAAAGGCGATAACACCTTATTGAAGAACTATAGGCCCATCTCGCTCTTGAGTCATGTGTATAAGCTGTTTTCGAGAGTCATTACGAATCGTCTCGCACGCAGGTTTGATGAATTCCAGCCTCCCGAACAAGCCGGTTTCCGAAAAGGCTTTAGCACCATAGACCACATCCATACGCTGCGCCAGATTATACAGAAGACCGAAGAGTATAATCGGCCGTTATGCCTAGCGTTTGTGGACTATGAGAAAGCCTTCGATTCAATCGAGACTTGGGCGGTGCTGCAGTCCTTGCAGCGATGCCAAATTGACTATAGGTATATCGATGTTTTGAAGTGTTTGTACAGTAAGGCCACTATGTCAGTCCGACTACAGGACCAGAGTACGGAACAAATTCCATTGCAAAGAGGCGTGAGACAGGGAGACGTTATTTCTCCGAAACTGTTCACAAACGCATTGGAGGATGTTTTCAAGCTCTTGGAGTGGAAAAGATCTGGCATCAACATAAATGGCGAGTACATCACTAACCTTCGTTTTGCCGATGATATAGTCATAATGGCGGAATCGCTCGAGGACCTTAGCACCATGCTCAACGACCTCAGTAGAGTCTCCCAGCAGGTTGGTCTTAAGATGAATATGGACAAGACAAAGATCATGTCTAATGCTCATGTTCCACCTATACCGGTAATTGTTGGGAACGATACTCTCGAAGTTGTCGACAAGTATGTCTACCTAGGACAGATTGTCCAATTAGGTAGGTCCAACTTCGACAAAGAGGTGGCGCGAAGAATCCAACTCGGCTGGGCAGCGTTCGGGAAGCTTCGTCCTATCTTTTCGTCCAAAATACCACAGAGCCTGAAAACGAAAGTTTTCAATCAGTGTGTGTTGCCAGTGATGACTTATGGAACTGAGACATGGTCTCTTACTGTTGGCCTCATTAGTAAGCTCAAAGTCGCGCAGCGAGCTATGGAGCGAGCTATGCTCGGTGTTTCCCTGCGAGATAAGCTCCGGAACGAGGAGATCCGCAGGAGAACTAAAGTGACCGATATAGCTCTTAGAGTTAGTAAGTTGAAGTGGCAATGGGCAGGCCACATCGCTCGTAGAACTGACAACCGATGGGGAAGAAAGGTTCTCGAGTGGCGACCACGAACCGGAAGACGCAGCGTAGGCCGGCCCCCCACTCGGTGGACCGACGACCTGGTGAAAGCCGCGGGGAGCCGATGGATGCAGGAGGCGAGCAGCCGCTCAAGGTGGCGTGCTCTGGGGGAGGCCTATGTTCAGCAGTGGACGTCTTCAGGCTGTTAATGATGACTATATAATTATTATAATTAAAATCACCCTTTCAAAGTAGATAATTAGCGAACTGCACAAGATTATATCACTGAATTATGCTCGCCCAAAGATTTGATTCGATTAATTACCTTATACGAAAATTTCACCGATTAATCGAATGTGTAATAGTCGCATCACTATTGTTAGAATAAAAGTGCTGCCAGTTCCTAAAGATTTTTTTCCCCAGATAACTTAAATCCCCTAAAAACCCCTAAGCTTTTTTTGTATTCCTAGCATATTCATTGTATGTTGCAGGTATATAAGTATTTGAAGCTCATAAAATAAAGCAATAATTATACAATGTTTCTTAATAATATCTAAAACGCAATAGTCGTGACACGGCGACCTCAAATCCTTATGCTATAGGAACATTTGTAACATGAAATAAAAATGAAAGATTTTCTCTATATGGTTATAGTTTTTATATTCTTTACGTTACTTCCTCATTTATAAACTGATTTGAGAAATACATAAATTTTTAAATTAGTACCTTTATCTTTTCTTATTCTTGAATGCGTACTACTTCATGCGTCATCATTAAAACATGTTAACACTTATAGTTATATATTCATGTAAAAAACAATTCGTTGACCACAGCATGAACAACAGATGTATATTAGGTGATATACATCGGTTGCATCGCCTGATCGCACGGATAATTTTTAATAAATAGACTTTTTTCCTTCTCATGAGATGAATAATCTTAAAGTGCGAAGATTTCTGCAGCAAAAAAACGTTAAGCAATCTTGCCATCAATTTATTATTATTGTTATTATTTTTAATCCCCTAAGAACCCCCATTCCTCTTTTACCTCAAAATTTAGGGAAAAAATCTCTAGCTTGGTACCCCTCGAAATGTCATACTGTACCTATTAAATTTGATAAACTGTAGTATAATAGTACCTATATACCTAAAACTTAAGCAAAATAAAAAATAAGGAAATAATAAAAGGAGTGCAATGCTTCAATCCCAGCTTCAGTTCTCTTAAAAGCACATGGTCAGGTCCGTTATCGTACCTATTTACTCCATCATCAGATCCTCAATTCTTCACCCAATTTATATGGGACAACCCTGGACACACTATAGAATAAAAAAACATCCAAATCGATCCACAATGTTCAATGTGGGCATACGTTTGACAACAACTCACATGATGGTAAGTGACGAAGTTGTCTAAGGTGGATCACGTTTGCCCATGAGACTCTTGACTTGAAAAGACCCAGGTTATACCCAGATTCCTAGTCAGGGTGTAGTTTAGAGATCTTTGGTGAAAACAAGACTAGGTATTATGACTAGGGATTATTGGTTGACGATGGTGCGACATTATACCTACCTACACACGTCACACATCACCAATATCTATGACCACGTGTGGACAAGATGCGGACAAGGTGCGGACAAGCGAACACTATGCAAGCGTGTGACCGATAACAGCCGAGCAGATACTGATCGCGTTTATAATAAGATAAACCATTGTACCTACTTAATAAAATTACAATAAAACACACACAAAACACACGATTTTATATTCATTCCACACATATTTTCATATTTTCATTTTATAACAATTTCTGTTACCGTATGTTATGGAAATGAAATTAATAATTTTAATAATGTGCATCTGGTCTGAGGGCTCACATCATTGATCCAGTGTTACGCTCTAACGTAACGCCCTAACAAAGTGGAGAGGGAAAAAGATATGGGGAATGGATAAATGGATGGGACGGGAACAAAGAAGAAGGCACTTGCCTTAGGGGTGGTCTTTGTACAGCAGTGAAGGTTTTCCGGCTGATAGTGTGATGATGAAGTTTAGGTAATTATTTTATACCTACACATTTAGGTTATTAGGTACTTCTCACCTATAAAACTGATCAATTAAACATGAATGAATGCGGTAATTCTTTATCAATTAATTAGTGAGTATAATGAGCTTGATAAAACAGTGCAGGCGCGTATTGAAGTATAGGAAAGACCAGCACTTGAGAGCAACTATGGCCATTGCATATACTTACACTTAGCCACATAACATACTTAATTAATAGTTATAGCTTGATCATCGTTTAATAACCTCACATCGCTCTCAATTTCTAATTCCTAAGATACTGGCCTTTTAACGGTCATCGGTCATCATGATTATTGATTTTCTTTTGTTTCAGAATCATTTAGCAGTTACTTAACGGATTAAAAGAGCTTTCATGCTGGTACTGACGTAAGATGTGGGTGGACCAATTTACCCAGTAAATCTTCTGGCTTCAGTGGACGTCTTCTAGCTGATGACGGGTAAAGAGATTATGGAGTTAATAAGTCATGGTGGTCATAGTCATGATTCATAACCATCATCATCATCAACAGTCTAAAGACGTCCACTGCTGAATACAGAGCGCAACTTTGAGCGGCTGGTCGCCTTCTGCATCCATCGGCTCCCCGCGGTTTCCACCAGATTGTCGGTCCACCTAGTGGAGAATTCATAACGCTGAAAAATAATTGATATAGGTAAAACGTCTCCGAATTTTGTGATTATTGGGAGTAGGTACCTATGGCCAAAGATCCTATAAAATATAGGATCTGTGCCTATGGCTTCACTTTAGCCCAGGCCAGACCAGAATGCCACACTGATTAGACATCTAAATACACACCTGCACTCTTAGCTACTTACCAAAGCTCAAATAAATTATTCATATAAATAACATTTAGACAACGAACGAACGTCTCTTTCCAAACATGTTTTGTTATTTCAATAAGTACTTACCTATACTTTATTAATTTAATACTTGGATAATGCCCTAAGATAAGTGTCAGTTTTGATAGGATATACAACAGTTGATGCAGTAAAAAATGATAAGAAATCCGATACTGTATAAACGTGCGTCCTTTTGTATTTATTACTGTGAGAAAACATGTGAAACTCGCGAGGAAGGCAGCGAAAGCACGGGGGGTTCCTAGTTTTTGTAATAGAGGGAGGAAGAAAAGAAATCTCGTGGTATTTAGTCACTTATTAAATTTACTTGTGAAAATGCCGAAAAAGCGAATATTGACGCCGTTTATGAAACAAGTGAGTGTAATTTACGGTGTTTATTATTTTTTGATACTTATTGTGTTATTATGCGGGTATATGTTATTTAAAATAAATAGCAATTTGCGAAAATCAAATAATAATAAAAAATTAAAAATTTACATAGAAAAATTAATGCGACATATTTTTCCTTGTCAACCTAAAAATGTTGGTGACGACGACTCGGTGTTTCCGATGAAAAGTAAATAAAGTGCGATATAAAAGGAAAGCTTGTACTGCGGCGAAAATCAAATAATAATAAAAAATTTAAAAATTTTCATAAAAATTATAGCGACATATTTTCCCTTGTCGTGTCAACTTAAAGTCTGTCTATTCTAGACAACTAAATAAAACTTAAATAAAGGAGGTTAAACTCCGACCTCCGTGTCGCTCACACTAATGCAGAGGCACTGTTGATTGTCATGTGTTTTAGATACATTATAATACATAGGTATTTAAAATAGTTATGGTTAAATGAATAACAAATTCAATTTTACGTAGGTAAGTAAGTACCTACTTATATTATGTTATTACTTAGGTACTTAATATAAATAAACGAAAAGCACTACCTAGTTTCTGCTAGCTGCAGAGAAGATCCGTTTTCAGAAAGAACTCTGGTTTAGAAAAAAAATTGTAAAAAAGAAAAAGAAGAGGTGGAGCAATAATATATCTGAATCTGAGCATTTTTTTTTATATAGTTTATAGGTAAAGCATTTGACCTGATGGAAAGTGAAGACTCAGTCTAAGATGGTGCTTACTTGTCTAGAAGATTCTGTTCACTCTCGACTTGAAGAGACGAGATCATAGTTAGCTGGAAACAAGGTGTTCCATTCCTGTCATTGGCTGTTCGCACTATAAAGTGCATAGCAAAACGCTTAGTGCGGGTTGATGGAATTTCAACCATATATGGGTGCCGTGTTTTTGTGCGCCTTGATGCCCGGTGAAAGAAGGGAGATGGAGGAATAAGATCGTGTAATTCCTACGCACACTCTCCAAAATGCAGTGTATAAAAAACCGATAAACTGGCAACTTTATGTCGGTGCTCTAAGCTGTGGAGCTATTAGCTTCCACCAACGCATCATTAGCAATGAGTCTTTTGGCTCGTCTCTGAGTCCAAGGCTTCGAGCTTCGAGTATTTAGCCGAACCATCCCAGAGATAGCTACAGTATTCAATACAGGATTGAACTTGCGCTACATAAAGGTTTAGGAACTATCCCGATGAGAAATACTGCCGCACCTTCCATAGGATTCCAAGCTTTTTCGCAGCTAATTTAGCCTTGGACTCGATGTACGAGCCAAAGTTGAGACCGGATGTTAGCGTATCCCAGCAACTCAAGGTGGTCTGTTACCGGTACTGACTCATCCTGGAAAGTTGGAGATAGTGGGAAAGGGCTCCGTTTTGCGGTAGCATTTTAGATATTTAATTTTGTACGTATTAACATACAAAATTAAATATCTACAAACGAAAATGTCTAAAATGTCTAGCAAACGACTAGCTCGTCACGTCATTGATTACAATGACGTGACGAGCTAGTCGTTTGCTCGATGTTAAGCGATACGGCCGTTGCAGTGCCACTCAGAGCTCTAAATATTGAGTTTCACGTGACACTGCACTGCGCACGTCATCCTGAGCCAATATTAACACAGTTTAGCAATAACATTACTAGACTGTAAGATCGGGGCATGGAGTCTCATTTGCCCAGTACTTTCACAAGCTACAAAATGCCCTTCAACCGGAGCACAGTAAGTAGTGCTTGCACACTAATTGCTTGGCAGCAGAATTAGTGGTGGGCATATGTAGGGGACCTACTCTTCGTAACATTATGGCCAAACAATGTTTAAACAGAGTTCAACTGTAGAGCAAATAACTCCCTGTAAATAATACCATACTAATACCTACTATTATAGATATTCATTCGTAAATAGGTACGTCACTGTACCACCAGTTGTTCTGCATGATATCAGATAAACTTTACACTGACGTCAAATTCTCGCCATTTTCACACCTACTTTTATAAAAAATGGCGACAATTCGAGAACATGACTTTACATCCCGAGACATGAGATCGTCGTGAAACGCTACTGAACGCTACAGACCAACATAAAAAAGTATAGGTACACTTATGCTGTTTCTAGTATAGCGTAGCGCTAATACTCTGTGGTTTCTAGTGTTTCGTGACCGCAGCAGTGGGCAGCAATATCATCGGTCATGGCTGCGCATTAGGCTACCCAGCGGTGCTGCTGCCCCAGCTCTCCAAGCCAGGGTCAGGAATACTCCTGGACCACGCGGCAGCTTCATGGATAGGTCAGTTATCCTACCTTGTACCCACCCACTTACACTGACTTACAGAGTTGAATCTGTAGATAAATACTTAAGTAAGATAGATCTGACTGTTAGACACCGGGTCCGATGAAAATAGAAAAAATAGAACACAGCTGCCTACCTAAACCGGTAACTTTAGATTGCTAGAAATCCTTTATATTTTTTAGAACGTATATAATATTATTGAACATCTAAAAACTCGTTATTAATTACTTTTAAAGTCAATATTATCGTAAGTGTTCCGTATTAACATATATGTACCTGCGTAAATTAATAATAGGCACCTAAGCACACACAATACATTATCAATACGTAAACAAGAAACCTTTACGTCTTTGCCTTTACTGATCTTTGTTAGTATAAAAATATGATTTCCAAAATTCTCGTAGCAACAAACGATTACTAAATATCTAGCAAGCACTTGTATCTAATCTAATCTCTGCGTATTCTACAACAAAATATTAAAAACTTAATAATATTAAGCGGCGAGCTACCAGAATTACACGAGCGACTGCCATCTGATCTCGCAACCCATAATGAACCAGTAACAGGGATGGTTAGATCAGGAGTGAGATTCTAAGTATCAGGCGTCTGACTAGTCACACACGGTAGCCAACATCTATGGCAATCTTTCAGGGTACGTAACGATTGCCATAGATGTTCTTATGACAACTGGGACCGACGGCGAGGCACGGAGCGATGGCGTCGAAAACTGCACATAAATTACTAGATAAGTCTATGGTGCATGGTCGAGGATCGAACCCGGCGCCGTAAGATTGCGAAGCGCACATGCTACCGCTCGGCCACCATCGCTCTTCCGCTTAGTGCCGAAAACGGTACCTACCCAAACCAGAAAGGCTAACTGATCTGACGATCCTAGCGCAGTCGATAGGACCATCCCCATCCGGGTTACCCAAAAGGAGTCTTGGCGGCAACGAATTGCCTACCATTAGGCATAAGACATATTAACGTAACCCCACACTAGGTATCATCATTAACAGCCTGAAGACGTCCACTGCTGAACATAGGCCTCCCCCAGAGCACGCCACCTTGAGCGGCTGCTCGCCTCCTGCATCCATCGGCTCCCCGCGGCTTTCACCAGGTCGTCGGTCCACCGAGTGGGGGGCCGGCCTACGCTGCGTCTTCCGGTTCGTGGTCGCCACTCGAGAACCTTTCTTCCCCATCGGTTGTCAGTTCTACGAGCGATGTGGCCTGCCCATTGCCACTTCAACTTACTAACTCTAAGAGCTATATCGGTCACTTAAGTTCTCCTGCGGATCTCCTCGTTCCGGAGCTTATCTCGCAGGGAAACGCCGAGCATAGCTCGCTCCATAGCTCGCTGCGCGACTTTGAGCTTACTAATGAGGCCAACAGTAAGAGACCATGTCTCAGTTCCATAAGTCATCACTGGCAACACACACTGATTGAAAACTTTCGTTTTCAGGCTCTAAATGCACTACACTACACTAGGTATACCTACCCACAATGTCCAGAATGAGGGTTATAAGCACATTCACAGTTATTCTATGCATTCATATTATTACTACGCAATAACACACTCTCTATAAAATCCTTACAATTACTGTCTTCTCTTCACAGCGTCAATTCTCGGCATTACCCAGCTGATAGGCAGCTTCATCACGCCCCCAATAATGAGCAGATTCGGCCGGAGAGCCGCACACTTTGCCGTCACCATGCCTGTACTTATAGGATGGTTCGTCATTACTTTGGCTACTAGTTTTGAGGTAAGAAACTTGTTGGACCTACCTATATTAATACAGTTACGTACAATTTGACCGTTCCCATAAATAAGTTTCCTTATCAAGAATAGACATGCTCCATAAAACTATGTTTTGGAGCTGCTGGAAACTATGAAGGTTCATTTTGTAATTTTATGTTACTTCTTTCCCAGGCTCTGTTCGTTGCAAGAATTCTCCACGGCATTTCCATCGGCATGCTGTCTCCTCTGCGATCAGTGCTCATTGGGGAATATTCAAGCCCAAAGAACAGAGGTGCTTTTCTCACAACGGTGTCCCTGAGTCAGTCCTTTGGCATCTTTTTCGTACATCTAGTCGGATCGTTTTTGAGTTGGCAACAGACGGCTCTGGTCTGCCTGTTCTTCTCATTTGCTAGTCTGGTTATGACCATTTACTCGCCGGAGTCTCCTAGCTGGCTGGTATCTAAGGGAAAATACGATGAATGTCGTGCGGTGTTCCGATGGCTGAGAGGTGATAATGAAGAAGACGAGCTAGAAGAAATGATCAAGGCACGCATACGATTTGAAAACGCCAGAATCACAATGAAAAATACGCAGCATATGAACCATTTCGAATCCATGATGACAACGATACAAAAGAAAGAGTTCTACAAGCCTATAATAATTATGATTCACGCGTATGTCATGGTGCAGTTCGCTGGAGGCACCACCATGGCAGCTTACTCAACAACTATCATTACCCTGATCATGGGCCCAGATGTGAACCCGCATTTTTGGATGATACTCTTGGACACTCAAAGGCTGATCACTAACTCAATCGCTGTATTCGTGATAAACAAGATCAGGCGTAGAACCATGATGTTTGTCACTGGAAGCCTTTGCGTTTGCAGCCAACTAGCTATAGCTGCGTACACGTACGCGAAAACTTACGGCTACCTGCAGTACGATGCGATTTGGCTTCCGGCTTTGCTGATCAATATTCAGTTCTTCACAGTTGCTACAGGAATGTTACCTTTACCAAACGTGATCGGCGGCGAAGTGTTCCCTTTGGAGTACCGAAACATCGGTGGAAGCATCAGCTTGGCGACCATGTCTGCGTCATTCTTCATTGTCCTTAAAACGTTTATTGGATTGGTTGACAATATAGGCATTTACGGGACTTACGCAATTTACGCTGGACTCTTGACATACTGCCTGGTGGTGATTTGGTTCATGCTACCGGAGACGAAAGGCAGGACATTGCAGCAGATCGAAGACGAGTTCAGAGGCAGGTCTTTGACGTTCGTGGAGCTGCAATCTAAAATGTCTTTACAGGCGTGTCCAGTTGAGCATTATAAGAAAAAAATGTCAAGGAATGACAGTACGCCATTACTACATTAGAGGACTGGACTGATAGGATTGTGAAATCACGCTTTCACGAGCTGCTCGTGTGAGTTCACTTCAAGGTAACTTTGATACGTCAACAATATGTATCGATAAGATATACCTCATTGTCGGCTTTGTCGTCTTTTTGTCGTCAAGATTAAGCTGTGATAAGAGGATCACCTGGACGGCTGGTGACCGGCTGAGGGTGCTATGGATTAAAGATGATAGTTGTCTAGTCATGATAGGATAGCGGTTTGACAAAGAAAAGTGTTGTTGAATATATTTACGTCACAAATTGTTCATATTATAAAAACGCACGCAGTGGTGAAGTGTTTACTAATAAGTGTTTAAAAATATGGTATAAATAACTACCCACTTAGCACAAAATAAATATATGGGTCTCGCAACTGCCTATCGAAGTTATCACAAAGAAAGGAACGTTATTAGGACAGTACTTAACAAATGCGAGTTGATAACGAAGACATTATTTATCTAATATTTTAGGGTGGGTTTAGGGAATTCAAATATCTCCGTCTTATTCTATTCCCCTTCACTAGAAGAGTACCGCCATTTAGTGAATGCAACACAGAATTTTAACAGATAGGTAGGTCTATCTTTTAGCGATGGCACAGATAATATAATACTATACTAGGCGATGGTGACCGAGCGGTAGCACGTGCGCTTCGCTATTTTACAGCACCGGGTTCGATCCTCGGCCCTGCACCAATGACTTATCTAGTAAGTTATGAGCAGTTTTCGATGCCATCGCTCCGTGCCTCGGAGAGCACGTTAAGAGCCAATACAACGCCAAATTGCTTAAAACGGCTTAGCTTGAAGCAGTATCCTGTCAACAATATTGCAACAATGACTTTGAAATTAATATATGGTAAAGTTCAGAACTAATGCTACTGCAAATGTATAGTGAAAACACGAATTAATAAAATTTTCTCGATAGAAAAAAATTACAAAGTTACCTCCAAACCGTACAAATAAACAGCGATTATTCAATGAATACTTTAAATAAGATCATGAAACTTTGTATAGTAGTTGAACTAAATATAATAGAGGGCTTATGTATAGCGGATTTTTAAAATACCCTTTATATTCAGTGTAATAATAAATTACCTAAACTATTGCGCGTTGGAACCAGTTTAACTTAGACCGCCCCTGCCGCTCGGCCCCTGGCTCATCCCCGCTTTGGCCTAGTACTATACATCTATTCTGTGGCTTTGACTTGAATTCGCGCTGGCCTTGCACAAGCCCTTAAGCCGTCGGTCCCGGTTGTCATATGAACATCTATGGCAATCGTTACGGGTAGTCAGACGCCTGATAGACCATCCACTGGTTCCTTATGGGTTGCGAGGTCAGATGGCAGTCGCCCGTGTAATCTGGTAGCTCGCCGCTACAGGTTAGACTGGGAGCCGACCACAATAACAAATGGAACAAGGCAAAGAGGATGATGAGGTAGGTCTATCTTTTACAACTCTGTGTTGCAGTATATGTAGGTAAAGAAATCTATATTATTGTGAAATATGTAAAAACCAATAGTTTTACTTTCTAAGTAGCATGTAAGAATATTATTAAAATGTAAATAAGTTTACGAAAAATTCTCTAATAAAAGTATTATTCATAGTTATTTAATTTACGACAACGAAAGTAAATTTTGATGATAATAGTTTCGTATACTGCACGTGTTGATTTGTAGAAGTGATGTATTTTTATCCTATTTAATCATAATATCTTGTGAAAATTAAAAAATCAGTTTATTTATGCGTTCGATTGAAATAGTTAAGTAATAAAGTAGTAACATTAAGTTTAATTGTAAATATTTATAACAAATAAAACAAACTGAATATTTTTCAAATATTTTCTATATTATTTGGTACACGATAGGTATCCATGTCGCATGTCCAACGATACCCGGCGATTTTGGCTTATTATCTTACATTAAATCTTTGAAAAACTAAAAAAACTGTTTATATTATCTGTGGCCCGGCTCTCCTGTATAGTTGGACAATCGAATACTTAAATATATTATTTACAATTCATACATTGGGTTGGAACATTGACTTCAGATCGGACATACGTTTTGCGAAAATTGCCAGAGATCACTTAAAATTGTAATTTGCCAACTTATTTTAAACAGCCGCTTCATTAAATAAATAGTGTTGTATATTTGTTTTAAGATACACTTAGCAGCGAATAAAAATACAAAAAATCTGCTTAATACAAGAGAAAAAAACATATATTAATTTAATTTATTTCAGTCTAAAGAAAATTTCTCTAAAACGAATCCCGCATATTACGATAGAAAAAGTAATTAAAACAAATAAACATCACCGCAGTACTTAACAATTAATAACAATCCAAAACGTTTATTTTAACAAATATATTGAAGCTAAAATAATAAGAGCAGGTAACGCCGCGCTATATAGGTATATAAAAAAATAGCATAATTTAACTAAATAAGCTTAGTTCATTCATACCCGCTTGTCATCGTGATCGACTGTTAGGCGGGCCCTACACTTTCAATGTTATTGATCTGTAGGGTTAGTATTGCGCAATGTTTTTCGGTTTACTGTATGGAGAAAACATTGACAGAAGTTGACTCGTCAATTTTATTGATCAATTAAATTGAACGTGTAGGGCCGGCCTTAGAGGCATACACGTTGTTGCTTTACTCATTCTAATAACAGGCCGAACTAAATTCAACATAAAAACTTCAAACCATCTGCCCAATGACGTCATCAGCAAAATTAGATCGGTTTTTAAAACATTTTGCAAATACCTCTGTTAGTATTGTTACGGCCACAGAGCAAGAAAAAAAACACGCTTCGCCCCCCGAAGCGTCATTGTTTTTAACGCTCTGTGGTTACGGCCTACTCATAGAATACAGCGTGTAATGACAAACTGTGACAAGCGCACAATACTCGCAGTAAGGACGGTGGATTTACTCGCACACAATATGTAAGTGACATGTTTAAGCTGGCGATAAATTAAAAAATCATTGAAATATATTTCAGTGCATAAACTTTACAATTAAAATGTAAAAAATAATAAAATCACGTACATCAGAGTTATAATATGTACGCCCAGAGTCAAATTGAAATTGGATATGCATTGTTTCCATACTACTAAATGAATTATCATTTAAATACCAGCCTTGTGCATAATAATAGAATAACAATACCCGGAAGTCGCGATATCGCGATATCGCGATCATGGGAGTCCAGAGACGTAATGTTTCGTCATACTCATTTATTCAATTATTACACTCTTTTTTAACCTTTCTGAATAAATATTTATTTGTTCATTTTTAATAGTAGTCAAAAAGACTATTATGAATCTGATCGCTGGTCACATACGCTAGTGTGGGTAAGTCAAAACGGATGCAACGTCCTTACTGTTATTGTGATTAGGGGTATTTTATTACAAATGCAGCTAAGGGGACGTTGTAAAAGCTATAACAATGTACAAATATCAGAATATTGTAAAATGGAAACTATTAACATTTAAAACATGTGATTAACCGAAATAGCTGTTGCTAACAGTTTTACAATAAATCTATGTAAACCTATGAAATAACTATTAAAGTTCCTGCCTTGACGATGTTGATACATGTCAGGGAATTATGTGCTCAATATCTGTCAGGACTAGGCTTATATTAGCAAGAAAACCTTAACATATCTTAGTGGCGAACGTAGAAACGTTCGCAAGCTCTTGTGTTCGTTATTTTCAGACAATAAAATAAATAAATAAAACGTTTTATTCATTTATTTTATTTACAATGAACCTTCATCTATACAATACACGTTCCTACAATAATATGTACAGCTCATGTTTTAATATCTACATGTCAATTCACAATCACAAGTCTTTGTGAAAAGTTGTATTTATTGAAGACTTTTTTCGAATTGCTTGTTTCGTTGTGTAGTGTAGAAATGTGGCACAAATCAGACGTTACTACTTTTTATAAAAATATTGATTATTATTTAAATATTGTTATTAATACAGAGCATAAAAATGCGACGCTTCGGGGGACGAAGCGTTTTTTTTTTCGTGCTCTGTGGTGTGGCCGACTTTTTACCAGCGTGCGGCCTTTGCATACACACGCCGCCGCTTGGAAAACGTTCGAGGAACGCGCACGGCCAATGTGGGGCCAGCCTTAGCGTAAAAGAAAAAATAAAACGCCCCTCGCCCCCAAAAACAAAACATGAAACTATTTTAAAAGTACACATTAATCTGATTGCGTCACAATATCTACACTACGTTTTATAAAAGATTACATCGAAATCGTGCCCTCAACAGTTTCAAAACCATCGCATCGTTCTCACAATGTGTGTTCAATTACAAACATAGAATCGTTAATGTGTTTTATTCGTATCTAAATAAAAAGTACGCCAATAACTTAACTTGGCTCGGTGTTTAATAAATTATCTGCAAGTCCCTTTGTTCCACAATCCCGATATTTATTGATAAAATTATACAAATTACAGACGTTAATTTACAGTTCGGTCCGTGTAACGATAATGAACGATACGACCGAATATTACTTCGTTCATTCAGTAGCCATTAGCTTCAATAAAATACCGTTTCACAATATCTGTTTATATTGACAAAACTATTTTACCATCGAGGTATTCAATTCTGTTAAACTGGGGTCGATAATATGTGAGCCAAGTAACAAATAAAAACACTACACACATAAGATTACATAGAACACCATCAGTTTCCGTCAGGCTTTCAGTTACATTTAAAAACACTGTTTAATTTGCTAAGTTTTTTTTTAATAAAAAAATATTTACAAAACTTTTTCCTTTTCCTAATAACCAATTTTCCTACAGACTTATTCTTTATGTTAACACGTGTACCTTACTACAGTAGCAAATGAAATTAAACAGATATATTTTTTCTAGATGAAGTCCTCCTAACTGCTGATACTCTGCAGTGAGAAAGTAATAATAATGATGATGATGATGATGATGATTATGATTATGATGATGATGATAATGAAACCGCGACTTTAATCATTGTTCATACTACTGGTACTGAATAGCCTCAATCAACTAAAATTTTTTTTTCGTAAACGAAATACTTAACATTATTTTACAGTAAAATAAACTTTATTTAGTTCAGAATTATTTAAAATGACATATTAAATTGTTTTTAAACCTATAAGATACACGCATTCACATCATCGGCTATACAGGATGTATCAAAAACCGCGTCTTAATATTAACCCTTGGACTCCCAGTAGCTCGATATCGAGCCTGCATACATTGTTATGAAAAATGCTGATATTCCAGAAGTCAAAACAATCGTTTCTAGAACTTGTTACACCCTGTATACCTGCCATATAACTTTTTATTAACCTTAGCTCATTCTTTCATATCATAACTCCGTTTTTCCGACTCCATTTCAATATCAAAAGATATTATGAATTCCTTTTGAGGCACATCCGTCGACGATAGAAGGGTAAATTTATTGTTTATATAATTTAACAACATTGAATTTAAGCTTTAACATCCATTTATTTTACGAGTCGCTGCTTGTAATTTTTATAATCGCCTTATCAAAATTTTATAAATGGTGAATAAACTGAATTTTGTCGTAATAAAACTGGTTAGACAATTCTGTAGCTGTCTGTACATAGATCATTCATGATGATGCTGATGTTGTATCTCAGATGATAATAGTTATACGATTTTTTTTTAATTTACCATTCGGTCTGTCTAATGGGTGAACAATAAGACCGAAAACCATTTCATTCGTTCAGTTCCCATTAAGCTTCAATGAAAGACCGAAATGCTTTCAAAACATATTCAACTTTGAGACAATTAAAACAAGTAAATGAAAATACATGTATTGCAATAATGAGATAGTTTACGTTAATTTTTGACAAATATGACCCAAGCAACGACAATAACCTAGAAAACGTGGTGAGTCATCTACTAACATCAATATATTGAATTCGAACAGTGATAATAGGGGCCCGGCTCAACTAGGCAAACAGCTCGGTGCTAACTGTCACACTATTAACGTATATAACACGTGTCATTAAGGGTCAATCCAGACAGAACAGCAAAATCCTCGTGCACTTTTTAAGTGCTATTGGAATATCAACCTTAATCCATTTGGACAAAGCTGAAAATAGTATGCAACATTAAAATAGCTAAGATTTTAATGTTGCATACAATTTTCAACTTTGTGTAAATTAAATAAGGTTGATATTCCAATATCACTTAAAAAGTGCACGAGCATTTTGCTGCTCTGTCTGAATTGACCCTAAGGTTGCTATTAAAAAATTATGCATAGTTGCAAGGTTTTCGTTGTCAATATTTGATGCATAGCTTTAATGTCTATACCAAAGACTTTAGTTTAAGACTTACGTAGGTGATATTAAGTTAAAAGAACTAAATTGTCAATACTTAGTAAACATTTCGTCCGGCAGAGGGCACTGGCATGCCAAAACACAGGTTTTCCTAGTTTGGGTGTCAATGTTTTCCAACCAGGATTATAAATTTGGATTTGTCATAATGGACTGTTTTATGCGTAAACCGATGTTTGTAAACATATAATAAACTAATTCATTTCATTTAGTATCTAAATAGGGCGAATTCTGTGGTCTTTACTTAGCCATTATATGAAAAATACCCTTCATTTTATCTTCTTCGATAATGACAGAGCGAATTTTAGGTAATTCACCTATTTATTTAGTAATCATCATTCTCCTGATGTTCGTTTTGCCAAAAACACACAGAGACCAGATTTAGCTCTAATTTGCAAACTCTGTGTAACATAAGTCTCCATTAAATACATCCCGTACTTCCATAATAACAGAATAGATGTTTGATTTTTACCATTCAAGTAATTCAAAAAATATTTAATTTAATTTAATTTTTATTAAAAAAGGCTTCAACACAAGTTCCAATATCTCCGGAGTTTTATATTACATCGACAAAATATTTTTACCAAAATAAAGTTCATCATTTACTACTACAAATTATTTCATAATTTTAAATAATGCTTTTATTTATATATCAATAAATGAAACTAGATATATTTGGTCAAACCGACGGACGCTGCGAGCTCTGTACTGCGCGCGCGGTACAACCAAGAAACTATTGTTTTCTCTCTTCCACTATTGTGTTTAAGTGCAGAGGGTGTGAGACAGTAATAGAAATGTTTGCTCTTTTCAGTTCTTTCCTTTATTGAATCGCGTTATATCTCTTCCTACTAAAACACGTGTTACACCGACGTCAAGGCAAACCATCAGCTGACAACTGTTTGAATAGTCGGCATGCCCGTGAACTCTATTCCACTGCAATACGGTCGGGTTTGCAATGAAATATGTAACATACAACATCGAACAACATTTGTTTAAACTAACTATGCTACTCTTTAATTAAACACTTATATTGTAGGTAAGTTTTACCGAAAAAGTAAACCCGGTAATGGTTTTTCGGGTTTGAAAGTAGCTTAATAATTCTATTAAGTAATAAAGCAACATTAAAGTATTGTTTGCGTGGCGTTGGCTAAAGTTTACTTTACGCACCATTCACACTGTCAATAGACTAGTGTCCTGCTATTAAAAATTAACAACGTAATATTATTTTCATAAAGTAGGTCAAAAATGAATGCAATAGTTGAAAAAATTTGTTAAATCGGTAAATAAATCACGGAGTAATAAGCTTTTAGTTTCTGGAGGGGGCATCGCCCTTCTCCCTGTCCCTTTCTCGCAGAACATAGCTTCCCCACAGTTACTATTAAAACGCACGTTAGTGACGTAACATGCTAAAGAGGTTGTATGTAAAGCTACCACAGCATAGTTATGATGTACTATGAAGGAGCAAGAACTGACGTCACTGCATGTTTGAGCTGTCTCTTCCTATTCCTGTATGTTAAAATGCTTGTAACTTTGTAATTTTTTGAGATATTTAATATTTGTTTCCACGACTGTTTATTTTTGAGGAGTATTATTAACTAGTGCAATAAAAAAATAGTACGACACAAGTCTATTCAATCCATCACGCGATCTGTTGAGATCGCAGCTGACGGTGTTCTACACACTATTCAATCTGTCACGCGAGTTGCTTTAAGTTGATTCTACTTCAAGTGGAACAGCTCCCCGGGCGCGACTGAGGAGCAATGAGCCTCCAGTATAAAAAGTTACAGAGTACATTACTATATACAATTGAGCTCCAGATCGCATAATTGCATGCAACCGCACTCTACACGTCGCAACTTTGGTGTCAATTTGTTGACTCAATTAGACAATTGCTTGAACGGACGATTCCTCGCTCAATTTGTTGAATGGGAGTCGCAACATGCCTCGATGCGATTTGACTGATTGAGGCAACAAATTGCGTGACAGATTGAACGGTGCTTAGGTGGGTAGAGTACTTAGCATCATAACGCGACGTTGTCCAACATGGCGGCATATGGTACGATGGTGTTGTGTAGATGTTGCAAGATGTGCATACAACATTGTTCGCTGTTGCCATATATAATAATTGTCATAATTCCTTGAGATTAGGGCATCTTTTGAATAGAAATCTTAGTAATTAAATTACCAATTATCAGGTCACCTCGTAATATAGACAACAATAATTAAACACTAACAATTGATTTAATAAGCCACGTTATGGCGATACTATTCTATGATATAATTGTTTATCATCGATGTTTTGTGGCCCGTGGTGAAATTCAATGTGTGAATTCGTTAAATCTGATTCTATCTCATTACTTATTCATTTATAATTTGTCGAGTATTTCGTAGACTTGTTTTAATTTTTTTGTGTGGGGCGTTCGATTCGTGTTACGATTTGTAATAAACTCATTCGCTTCGTGGCGTTCTTTTTTTATGGGGAAACGTGCTCCACCTTAGACAACTTCGTCACTTACCAGGTGAGACGTTGTCAAACGTATGCCCATTTCAGCATTAAAAAAATCTACTAATGATCATTTATTTGTACGAAAAATAAACTATGCATGATTAATGATAATTTGAGCTAATTTTGCTAATCATTGGCACTGGATTCAAGCATAGTTTACTTTTTGCATTCATGTGTCTTTTAGGCGTTAACTAGTCGATCCTACCAGTTATGATTTCATACTGATTTTCAAAAGTACCGTAATATCACAATTGATAACAATCATCATTCTTTCAATACAAAAAAATCATTACAGTAACAACAGTAAGCGATCTCATTCGCTTTTAATCCTATCCCTCGATCACGAATCTACCGTACCTTAATCATGATAAAAATCTTTACATATGGACAAAAACTTATCTTTTTCTTTATATCCCATACATATAAATTCACTCTAGAGTATAGTTATTCGTGGCTTTGGACATTTCACATGTTATTCAATGCTTCATTCTCCTAATACAAGTCTAAATAGATACATAAAACATCGTTCTTATGACGTTTATTCACGAAAAGTCACCACACAGAATCCTAAACATAATCTCACAGTTATAAAATTATCGCGGTCCTTGTCATGTCGACCGATATGAAAAGGACAACAATATTTTTAGAGCTGTCAAATTTAGTTTATGTTCAACAAGTAGCAGTTAAAATAGCTGTACGAGTAGCATTCGTTTAGAAAACTGACGGGACGGGATGACAAATTACTGAGACAGGGCGGATTGTTCTCGAAATCAGTTCCATTATTATAACACAGTACAATGCCACCAACGTTCTTTCGCCGTTTCTTTCCAATAATGCCAAATTTGACCTTACCAAAAAGAGACAGAAGATTCAACAGGACAGGAACGTTGGCGGCACTGCAGTAAGTGATCTGAAATCATCGGTACTTCTATTACTTTCTCTCTCCCACCGATATATAAATCTGCGAGGAGGAATGAGACACCAACAGCATAGTTGTCATTTTCTCTAATTCAATTAAGTATTAAGCAATTACTTGTACAGACGATACGACATTTTGCCTTGCAGTAAGTACCCTGTGTTGTCGTACGTCTCGTATCATCCATCTTTTTTAAATAACATGAGATCTTTTTAAAGAGAAATAATGTAATATAATCTTAAACGGAAAAAGTCTCTTTTATAATAAAACAGCTTTATTATTTACATAACAGCTTTAGTTACTCGAAATAAATAATAAAAAGGTTAAAAAAAACACACAAGAAACGGAGTACATATCAAAAACCGTTTAAACTCCAACCGGATTCCATCCCGCCCCACCGTTTCACTACACTTCGCAACCACATAACTTCGCAACCGCATAACTTCGCAACCACATAACTTCGCAACCACGTCACTAGTAAGTAGTATAACAATTGTCTATAAGCACGTGTGTGAGTTAGTTGGTACGATGGCAAGCCCCGCAGACGTAGTCGTCGTCTTCCCGCAGCGAATGTTTGGCGAGCCCGACACAGTGCATGTGGAACCACTTGTCGCAGCCGCCGTCGCATTGCACCCAGTCTACTTCTTTACCTAATTGGAATTACACTTGCATTACGATCTTGACTTTTTAAGACTATCTTTTAGGCACATAATCTGAGTACTGAAACTGTCATTGAAATTTGTATGGATTTAACAGTTTCAATACTATGCCAGAGCCAAATTCAACGTGCAATATTTACTAACATTGCACTGACAGTTGAATCAGCTGATTTTAAGGGTTGTCGCCATGAAATGGTTGAGCGATGTCAGAATTAGGATGATATTACATATGGATTCTATCTATCAGCTCCTAAGTTCTCACTTATCCCTCTATGACGTACCTACTACAACACTATTATGTACGTGCTTTCGCTTATAGCGAAGCACGACTAGCCGTTTCTAGCCAATCGGTAAAGTTAAGCAACGTTCGCCGCGGTCACTACATTGATGGGTGACCGCTACAGCAAAAAGTGGTAGTTACAACTGAGCGCTACCGTGCTTCAGAGGGCACATTAAGGCGGCGGTCCCGGTTGTTGTCGCAAGACAATAGTCGTTAAGCCAAGGCAGAAGCCTTTAGGCGGCCTAAAAATTCTGACACCAGGGCTGACCACTTGCCTACACAAGAAGAAGAAGGACGTCTTAGAAAGATAAGTGCGAACATAAGAGCTGTCAAACTTTGGTGCAGACGAGCATTATCCAAACGCAAACCAATTGTAAATAAAAAAGAAAAAAGAGATACACATTTGCATCTGTGGATGGTAGAAACTCACCTGTTGGCCTCAAGCAGTTATCAGCTGCGCAGTCTTCATCATCCTCATTCGAAGACATGGATGAGGAACTGCTGTCAGGTCGTTGTGCTGCTGCCATGCGGCTGGTTGACGTACCAGCACCGCCGCGGGACTGGCCTGGGTGCGAGGGAATAACCACTTTATTTATAGGACCTATAATGGCAGAGTCCTCAGAGTCAAAATGGTCATGGGCTGACACGGCATTAAGTTTAACAGGGAGTCCTCGCAGTAAAATAGTCCCTCCTTCTATGCGCTTTTACTATAGATGTAATTGAAAGAATATGAAGTGCATTTTTAAAACAGTGTCGACTCTGTGTGTAGTGTAGTTTTCCTGCGTGTAGTGTAATTTTTCTGTGTGAAGTGTTGTTATCATGTAGTTATTCTATGTGTAGTGCAGTTATTCTGTGTATAGTGTGTTAGTGAACTGACCAGGTCTCGCCCTGTGCGCGAGGCGGCCGCGCTTGCGTCTCTCCTGGCGCGCCATGTAATGCTTCCTCATCATTAAACTCGAGCCTGACGACATGCCCTGGTGAAAAAAAAACATTTTGTTAATCATAATATCACTAAGGCCCGATTTCACCAAAGTTTATTCCAAGTATACGGCTATTCTTTACTCTTGGGTACAGCTAATTGGCAAATGAGATTACACAAAAAAGACGCCATTTTGATTGTATCCAAGGAATAAGTCTTATTCCTTCACAAAATTGGTGGTATAAGGGTTATATTCGCGTAACTCGGTTGTTCTCGGAAAGTTATACCTGGAATAAAATTTATTCTAGTTCGGTGAAATCGGGCCTAAGAGGTAGGAAGTTAGGAACCTACATAAGCTTCATAAATATGACAAGTACAGTATCGATCATACATGATAAATATGTGTACACATTTCACACAGCGCCATCTAGCGACAAACTAAGCATAGCTTGTATTATAGAAACCAGATAATTGATACAATACTTGTACACTTTTTGTTTGTAAATATATACATAGAATACAATATAACACCCAGACACAGAACAAACATCATAGCTGAGTTATTGCTTATTAAGTAACTTTGATTTCAACGCAACACGCGAAATTCTCTTCAATTTTGTTCTGAGGTAACAAATACAAAAAAACTATTCAATCGAACAAAAAGTATTTTTTTGAAGTGGGTGGATAAAAAAAAAGCAAAATACTGCTGAGAACTTCCTCCTTTTTTTTAAATTGGTTGTTAGTTTACTATTGTGTGGCAGTTGGCGGGGGCTTGCCACTTCCACCGCGATGGCCCCTCGTCCGCTTGAGCCGGTGCACCGTGACACCTCACGTACCTGTTTCCTGTTCAAGTAGTTGGTAGTGCCGGCGGCGCCCCGCTTGGCGCCCCCGGCGTGGTGGCGGCTGCGCTTGGCGTGCGCGTGGCGCGCGGGGCGCGTGGCGCGCTTGCGGCGCCCCGCGTCCAGCACGCGCGCGCCGCGCCGGCCCTCCGCCGCGCGCGCCGCCGCCACCGCGCGCCACACCTGCGCCTGCTCCTCCAGCCGGACCTGCCGCACCCAACCACGCGCTCGTAACCTACTTCGGTAGTTGAGCTTTTGTCATGTGTACAAGTCGAGAGCCGACCTCCTCAACTAACACACCACAGATGTCAATTTTATCTACCACCCATTGCAATAAATATTTCATTTTTTTAGTGCAGGAACATGCAGATTTAGTAACATCTGTAACAGCATTGACTACAGGGGCCTTACCAGCCATGAAGACCTAAAGTGAATCACTATTAGGCCTTTTTTTGAATCACGCTAAGATGCAAGAAAGAAAGAAAATACATAATATTCATGAGGCCCTAGATCTCACACCTAAAATCACAGAAACTTGACAGTACAAATACAAAAGAGTCACTACTCGAATCTAATTAAATAAATTAAAATTAAAAAATTAAATTAAATTATTTTTATTATGTAAAAAGTTATAACAGCAGTAGCAAAGCGATAGCAAATACTTAACAATCGGTCGCAAAATGTCACTGAAAATCGTAAGTCGCTCATTTCTGGATGCACTTTGCCCTTTGATACTAGCGCCACTAACAACAGATGGAAACAAAATAATGCACTTTTTAGTTCATCGATTGTCCCACAGACGGTAATCTAGCACTCGATCGCTTTCTGTTCTGCCAGTGATGTTTGACAGCAATGATTGCGAAATTTACGCCTGTTGCAAACTTGTTGCGAGTTACGTAATTAGCCAGGAGATAAGTCGGGCCGCTCCCACTATTTGTAGGTTCTACTTACAGTGCGCCAGACCTGCTAATAGGTCAATAAAAGTCCATCAAAAGAAAATGCCAGAGACGTAAGGAAAAGGGGGGGTCGCAGTCGGGACGACGGTGGCATACCTCGAGCAGGTCCCCCTGCAGCATGAGGTCCTCCAGCTTGAGGAGGAAGCCGGGCGGCAGCCGCGCCAGCGGTGACCGCGGGCTGGCGCTGTACGCGTGCTCCACTGTCGCCGATGATCTGTACATTATGATAAACAAATAAAAATATATAAAAAATCCCAGCATTCGTTTTATTTCAAGAGAAGGAATCCGTTTTTATACAAGACAAAAGTTTTTTTTGAAATGACAATTTAACAGAGTTTTTTAATGACAAAAGTAATCCGTTTTAACATTTATTAATTGTGTCTAAGGGTTTTTTGTAGATGTTACAGAATAGATTGGTCTGGTCATTACCTATCCTGTTGGTAAACCCCAATGAGGTCATATGTTTCACACATACATACGTTACATACACAATAATATGCGCGGAGTTTCCCTGCGAGATAACATCCGAAATAAGGAGATCCGCAGGAGAACTGAAGTGACCGATACAGCTCTTATTAGCAAGTTGTAATAGCAATGGGCAGGCCACATCGCTCGTAGAACTGATAACCGATGGGGAAAAAAGGTTCTCGAGTGGCGACCACGAACCGGAAGACGCAGCGTAGGCCCCCACTAGGTGGAACGACGATCTGGTGAAAACTGAGGGGATGCGATGGATGCAAGAGGCAAGCAGCTAAAAGTTGGTTCCACTCAATAACGCCATCAAATTCGTGTTAGTCAACATCAAGAGTCATGTCAAATTTTGTTCAAAGTGAAGCTTCAGTAAAGCGGTAGATACCTTTAATAAACCGAATTTTGGAAATGTTCTGTATCTGAGAATTGCAAGTGAACTGTGAAATCACGGTTAAAGTAAAGTCATCATCATCAACAGCCTGAAGACGTCCACTGATGCACATAAGCCTCTCCCAGAGAGCGCCACTTTGAGTGGCTACTCGTCCTCTGCATCCATCGGCTCCCCGAAAAAAATAGAACACAGGATAAAGTCACAGACCTAGAATATTTTTGTTCTATGTCTATGGGTAAAGTTAAATTGTAACTTACCTCGAGTGTGATAAGTGTGAGTCGTGTGCCCGTCCCGTTGCTTTCTTCAGTTCTAGGTTTAACTTGTCCGCCTTTTCTCTGTTCGGCTGCAAACATAAAGTATTGTTAGAACATCCTAAAGAAATCTCTTCAGCTCCTATCTTCTCCCTTATTTGCTTGTCTCTCAGTTTCCCTTCTCTCGATATCGACACTCCCGGCGGCTTATTAGAAAAACTGACGTTAACTAAGGTTAAGGGGGAGGCCCCTTTTCGATACAAGAAGTCTATTTAGCTCCTATCTTCTTACTCTACTGACTTTCTCCCACCTCACTATAACAAAAGTCTCGGTGTTTTTGGGCACGTTTCCTGGCGAAATCAGAGCATGTGGAGCTTTGAATTTAATATACCATGATTGTAATTTATAACTTAGAGTATTGTGTGACGTTCGCAAATACAAGATAAATAAAATTAGCTCTATAGAAAAAGAAATTGTGAAGTTCCCTCAAAAAATTTGAATGTACCAATTTTACTCAGTTTCTATCGACTATATTTTTACAAAAAAAGAACTGTATTCCCAAGTAACATCCAGATGTTTTGATGTCTTCATAGTTTTTAAAAAATACAATATTATCAGATATTAATTAAAAACCAAGAAAAACCTGGCAATATCAGTCATTGCGTGCGTTCCATGTCGTAAGCGCCGTGCTGAAATTCAGAATGAACAGATATTTAACTCTACGCCGTATCAGATTTTGTACTGCTTATCTGGCTATACCCTACGCCTTAGGAAAACTGACGTGATATTGAGACGTTGCATCAGTTCTCTTGTCCCCCCACTCACCAGGTCGCCCCCCGCGTGCAGCGCGTGCAGCGTGGGGTCCTGCAGCGCGGCGCGCGCGGCGTCCTGCCACGCCATGGCGCGCTCCGTCACGCACTGCAGCGCCTCGCCCTCCGCCAGCCGCACCGGCAGCTTCTGCAGCCACACCTGCGCCACACACACAGGTGGGACCGAGCGCGAGGGTGCCTGTGGCCCAGGTTCCACCCAAGCGGAGATGTCATACATACAACCGATGCGCTTTCGTTATTTCTCGTGAGTCCGGTTTTTACATGAATGAGTCCTGATTGAACGAATAGTCAGTTGCTCCTGTCCGTTGACTGACTCTTAACGGCGAATCGTGCAAACTTAACATCGACAGAGCGGCGAACTATAGTAAATTAGGCGCGAAGCGCTTGCGAATTATTGACAACGAAGGTAATGTATGAAAGACAAACTCAAATGCTATCAGTGACCTGAGACAGTGGGAATAAATGATCAGCAAGCTCTGACCACCCGCTCAAAGTGGCGCTCTATGGGGGAGAGACTATGTTCAGCAGTGGACGTCTTCAGGCTGATGATGATGATGATGAAGCTGCAACTGATACCATATCTGGTACCATTATACCTAAACATGGAAACTATATTGCAAAGACCACATCAACGCTCAGACGTCCGACAGTGATCTGACGCACAAACACAATATTTCGTAACCGCATATGTTCTCAAAATCTACATATACCGACTTCAGCAAAGCTTTCGATCGCATTGATCATGATCTTATTGCAAAACTTTTGCCATCCAGCATACGGGGTGATCTGAGCAGATGGTTCACTTCGTAGAATCGTAAGTTAACGATCACTGCCAAACGGATGGTTTCACGTCAGTAACGTCTCCAATTCCATCTGGAGTTCCACAAGGGTCCGTCCTAGGCCCCATGCTCTTAATACTTTTTATTAATGACATAAATTAATTAATGATGATGATAAACAAATGATTTGAATCAAACAAACCCATCCGCAAAGCTTGTGGCTTTGCTGATGGGTGCCTACTCTCATTTGCATGTCTCGGTAGTGATTGTGTAATTTATATTTTTTCTGTGTACACATAGTTTAAGCTACAATCCAGAACAGATTTGTTTGTATATTTACCTATTTGGAATAATTCGTCGATTGTAATTTGTTTTGTGTACCTATATATAAATAAATAAATAAGTAAATAGATTTCATTTGATGATCTACTACTACTACTACTACTTACCAGCAACGCCAGTATCCTGTCAAGTCGTGGCCGTTTCGTGCGCATACAGTCCGGGCATAGAAACTTGGGGTCGGTCGTTGAGAATGGATTGTTTTCTCTCTCCGGAGATTCTTCGCGTTCTTGGTTCGCCGCTTGCATGCATGTTGCTGTAGAAATATAGAAATTTATGAATGAAAATACAGTTTATTACAGACAAAAATATTTTTTATATTCCCTAGAAAGATTAAGTACCAGAAGGATTTGAAACTCAAACTAAGAACAGTGTTAGTTAACAGCGTTTTTAACGAGATCAATAACTATTTTGACATACATAAATTAGTGAACCAAAAGAGTTAATTAAACAGTAATAAGTACTAACCGTGGAACCAGTCCTTGCACAGTTCACACTGCGTCATGACACCATACTGCCGCTTCTGACACACGCAAAACGAAGCGTTCGCCGCCATCGGACCGCGGACTTCTTTTCGCAGGTTCTTCGCTCTAAAATTGATAAGTACAAATGAACACATTTGTGTGAAAGAAACATGTGAAGCCGCATCTATGCGTCACTTTACCCAGGACATGGTTATCTTAAGGCGAATGGTAGGGCAAACAAGGTGTTTTTTGGGATGTTTACTGGCGAAATTAGAGCATGTGGAGGTTTGAATTTAATATATCATGTAACTCATATATTTAAGTATGCCGTGATGTCCGCAAAATAGAAGATAAATAAATTTAGCTCTATAGAAGAAAAATCACAACCCTCACTCAAAAAATTTAAACGTACCAGTTTTACTCAGTTTCTAGATGTTGTGATGACTTCATTATTTGGAAAAATACTATACAAACATAGGTATTAATTAAAAACCGTCAAAATCAGTCATTGCGTGCGTTGTCATTGTCGTAAGCGTTGCGCTGAAGTTCAGACTGAATTGATATTTAAGTCTACAACGTTAAGGTCGATATTTCTTTGAACGGGGTTTGGCCTGCTTACCTGGCCCTACCCGGCGCCTCAAGCTGCTGTTGTGTCTAGTAATTTTATGTCCAAAATTCTTCACCTGTTACAATCAATTTACGAGCACCAACTATTCTTGAGAACCATGTTATGGCTCCCAAATTCCCAATCCCATAAGTTAATTGTAAAAGGTGAAGGATAAAATTACTTAACACGATAATTTTTGAAACGCATATCCCGGATAAATGCATGGATAGATGGATGCGAGTTTAAATCCCGCTCGAGATTCAAAAGTGAGTCTCCTGTATGTAGTTCTATTATCTATTCTGTGCCACTTTGCTCTGTAAAAATCGGTAGATACCAACACCTTTTCTGTTCACAGAAGCCCACTAACCTGAGTTCCCTGACAGCCAGCAGTTCCCTGTTCTCGGCCTGTTTGAACGCGGCGACTATCTCCGTGGGCGTGGAGTCTTCGCTGAAGTTCCTGAGGAAGAGGCCGGCCTCCAGCGAGGAGGGGGGCGGGTCCCCCGCGGCGGGGCGGGCGCGCCGCCGCGTCGCGGACTCCACGCCCTCCGTGCGCGGGGACAGAGCTTCCAGGAGGGAGTACGGCCAGTTCTGTGGGTAGAATGACGTTTTGGTGGAAAATGTAACATGCATTTTATGTACTATCATTTCGTAAAATTTGAATTATAAGCTTCAAAATGAAGTTATAAGTTTATAATGATCAATGACATACTTTATAAACGCAATACCGAAATTTAAAAATAATCATTATGTAGCACCTTTTTCTTTCACAAAATCATAGTATAAAACATTTTTTTTCCATTACGATACAGGACAAATCCAAGAAGTTAATATCACCAAGGAGATTCCATAGCCTGCATTAGCGCACACGCAGTGATGTGCTGCGTTATGGTGCCATTCATACGTTTTGTTGAACTGAACTTCGTGCGACTTTTTATTGTTGTTCAAATACTTTAAATCAAACACTGAATTTTAATGTCATAGCATTAAAAACTGTCATCAAGTTCACATTTCAACAACTTATTCTATTTATAACTCCCTACATTTTTAGTATTTAAAATCCTATAATCGCATCTCACATCTCTGTCCATCCAAAAGTTGGATAAAGACCGCCCATCGTACCTATCTTATTATGTATCTTGTTTCTCTATATGTATAATGACATATTGGTGTCAACAAGAGTTTTGTACCGTGCACCCCCTTACCTTCTTGAGGAACATCTCCGCAGCCCCTTTCTTCCACTCCCTGGCGGAGAGCAAGGCGGCCGTGAGCTGATCCTTCTCGTACAGGGCGAGCGGGATGTGCGCCGCCTTCTTCACCAGGGCCTCCACGCTGTGCATGTATGGGTACAGGTCCTTGGACTGCATCTCTTCCACCTGGCGTGGATACACCATGTGTACTTGTAGTATACTATGTTTCAAATCCCATCACAACCTATTTTTGGTGAGTCGCTTTATATTTTCAAATCCTCCGAGAAACTCTACATTGAAACATGTCAAAACAGGTTTAGCGCCGCTGATTGAACTTGTCTCGCACACTTTCTTGTACCACGAAACGCGGTAGACGTGTAAACAACAGTGAAGCGATGCATAATTGTATGGAATGCGATATTGTCACTTTTTTTCGGGGTAACATAATACCGGAGGAGCAATGCACGAGTTTCTTTGGGGATTTGAAACATACTATAGTAGTGGACCAATTTGGTTATTTTTGTTGTATCTTGACCGTAACAGTCTGATTAGGTTTTTACAAAAAGAAAAATTGGTAATGATGCCAAAAAAAACATTGTTTTATATTGTCACGGTTGTTCATTTACACTTTTAATAGTACTTGCAGGATCTTAGCCGTGATTGGATCGGAATAGTGTCTAAATTCTTGATATTCTGGTACGGTTACATGCCCCACGTTCACGGATATAACTTTTCACGTAACCGTTCAATATGACAAAGATTTTATACATTTCTGGGCCGTTCCAGTTTGAGAAACATTGTTTTAAACTTTCATGGTTTGTTCACTACATTGATAATGGTACTGACGAGATTTTTACACTGATCGTAATCTCAAAAAAGAAAATTATGAATTCGGCATGCACTGAACATCCTTCTTTCTAAAGGATTTTCGTATGATAAATTATATCGGGCGAGCCAGTTGAATATACATAATATACGCGAGTACATACAACCATATTAAACGTTTTTACTCTTGTAAAAGTGAAACTTTAGAATTTTCGCCACTACTGTCCATATATAGTCGCTTTAGCATTTTAGCCTTTCCACTTTCGATGTAACAAATGTTGAACAATAGTGACACGTACCTTAGCCAGCCAGTCCTTGGCATGCGTGACGGCGGAGTGCAGCGCGTGGTAGCTGGGCAGCGCGGCGTCGATGTCGTCCCCCTCGGCCAGCAGCGCCCCCAGCGCCGCCACGCAGCTGTAGCGCGCCTCGCCCTCGCCCTCGCCCTCGCCCTCGCCCTCGCCCTCGCCCTCGCCCTGCCCCTCGCCCGCCCGCCCCGTCAGCACGCCGCGCGCGCGCCGCTCCCACTCCTCCACTTGGACTGGGGCAGGATGGAGAACGTCTCAAATTTGTGACCACTACTCTATGTGGACTTTATTAAAAGTTTCTTGAAAAATAACAGACGCGTACTTTTTTATTTCCGTTTCGATGCACCGGTTAAAGTCGTAGGTTTTTTTAAATTTCGGATATTAGGCCTGATTTTGAAGGCTTTATAGTTGACAGTCCTTAAAATACTAAAAATATATCAGTCTTTCACATTGCCATCCATTTGACAAGAACAGCAACAGTTTTAGATCTGTCAACTAAAGCCTTTAAAATTGGCCTAATTGGGAGTGTTAACTGATAAATGGTATGAACCGAAACGAATCCGGAGTAAGGCTAAGCTAAGTCCAAGGGCTACTGAAATCACACCACGATTTTTAATACTTTTGGATAAAGTGAAGAAGCTACAAGCAATTCCATATTCCCAAACTCGCCCTAAACTTAGTTACCGTTAACTAAACTAATAATTGCAATGTAACTGTAATAAATATCACCAGTGATAAAGCTTTCAAAATCTTGATATGATCTGATACAGGTTTGAACATCTCCAAAAAACTATATTTGTTTCTTTAATATAAATGCAGAACAATCATTCCTACAGCTGTACGGGGCGTAATCTAAACAAGCAGATTTTATAAATCTCAAAAACTGATTCATTTTGCTATATTGTAAAACCTGTTATAAAATGTCTACATATTCACCGAACCTAATAACAACACCGTATTTTTTTTTTCTGCGTTTTAAGGAACTATTACCACAAGATCTGGGCGTCCTGTTCTAAGGCCAAAATAAATAGGTACCTCTTACATACTCCATTTTAATTAACACCGTCGCTTACCATCAGGAGAGATCCACGTTGAGAGTAACTAGTCATTTCCGCTTAAAAATCTGTATTGTTAGTTTGTTTTTATAACCTTTATAGATTATACTAGGATTTTTTTTTACTAGGTGGTAGGACTTTTCTGCAAAGTTCGTCTAGGTAAGTACCCCCGCTTTGCCAGTTATTCTGCCGCCAAGCAGTAGTGTGCAAGCACTACTGTATTCCGGTTTGAAGGGCATTGTAGCTAGTGAAATTACTGGGCAAATGAGACTTTATGATCTCAGTCTCTGGAATCAAATCTCTGGAAGTCTCAGGATGTCGTGCACAGTGCAGTGTGTCACGCGAAACTATATTAATTTATAGTTCCGAGTAATACTGCAATCAGTTATGGGCGGCCGTGACGCTTAACATCAGGCGAACGACTAGCTCATCACGTCATTCATTTACATAAAAAAAACTCGGCTGATGGTAAGCGAGGCGGGTGTAACCGAAAATGCACAAATCAGGAAATGTACCTATTCACTCCGGCCTTGAAGACACACCCAGGTTATGAGTCTCAAGAAACACAGGTAAGATATACTCACTCTTCAGTTTGTACAAGTTAGACCGCTCCAGCTCCACCCTGTGATGAGGCAGCACATCGCCAGCATCCTTCATCAGCCTGGTGATGACCTCCGGAGTGAGGGTGGAACAGTCCTCCTTGTAGTTCTGGACTTCCTCTACGAACTTGGCCTGAGCGAAGCGAGCTTGGAGCGGCGCTAGTTGGGGTAACACTATGCAGAGCCGGGACCCCAGCTCTACAGTCTGGGGAGGAGAAGGAAATGTGAATGATTTGGTCACCGACGCTTCGCATGCTATGAGAAACCCTTTATCGCTTTTAAAGGATCAAAGTTCAGAAATCTCCATACCAATTTTTGCCAAGATTGCTTCTGCCGCTTCATAGTGTATAATAAACTAAAAGGCCAGAAGTACTTTCAAATTAGTATGGAGTATTTTAAAAGATACAGTTGTGCAGTTCCAATTTGGTGAGATAAGGTAATTGGCTAAATCCCAAGAAAAATGCTTTTTCAATAAGTATTAAAAAAAACAAAAGGCTTATTATAAAGTTACATTTATATGACACACCCCAAGAGTTAATTTTTACTAAATAAAATAGATTTTAAAGATAAAATGAAAGTGGGCACTTTACAAATTCACAACTTTGTCATCATTTTTTACAATGGCTGGACACCGTAATTCACAATAAATACATATTTTCCAATGAAAACAAATATTCTACCTTTAGAGACGACATCTTACCTCTTCAAGCTCCCTTACGTAAGCAGCATCAACTTTGTCCAAGTCCTTATCCAAGAGATCGCTCGCTCGGTTCTCGAACTCGGACGTTTGCCGTAACACTTCCTTTACTGCAGAACCTATGGATGCAATAACACTCCGTTGGCATAGTTCTTACTATATAAAGAAAACGAGATTTTTGATAATTTGTCAGTGAATTTTAACAAAATATGTCCTGCGGTCTGCGTGTTGTCTTACTGTTGGCCTCATTAGTAAGCTCAAAGTCGCGCAACGAGCTACGGAGAGAGCTATGCTCGGTGTTTCCCTGCGAGATAAGCTCCGGAACGAGGAGATCCGCAGGAGAACTAAAGTGACCGATATAGCTCTTAGAATTAGCAAGTTGAAATGGCAATGGGCAGGCCACATCGCTCGTAGAACTGACAACCGATGAGGAAGAAAGGTTCTCGAGTGGCGACCACGAACCGGAAGACGTAGCGTAGCCGGCCCCCCACTAGGTGGACCGACGATCTGGTGAAAGCCGCGGGGAGCCGATGGATGCAGGAGGCGAGCAGCCACTCAAGGTGGCGTGCTCTGGGGGAGGCCTATGTTCAGCAGTGGACGTCTTCAGGCTGTTGATGATGAATATGATGATGCCCTGCAGTCGATGTGTAGTGTGTTCCCGGGAGCCACGTGATCCCGTCGTCAGAATTGGACAACCCCATCTTTTCCCGTGGGTGCCGTAAGAGCAGGCTAAGGGAATATCCAGGAAATGGGCAGCAGCATTCTCCTCGGTACATTAAAACCTTCTGCGATGACCAAGCCGCCTGCCAAGAGTGGTGATTAAGGCTAACACTAATGGTGGAAGCATATGTTCAGCAGTGGATCTCTTGCGGTTGATTAAATGCAGTTTTTTTGTAATGAAGAACAGAAAATTGTACTTCAGTGAAATTTGAATCTAGCCTATGAATGACAAATAAATAACACGAATTTAACTGAAATTGCTAGAGTATTTTTTTTTTCGAGACACGTCCATTAACATTTTTCTGTCTATATTAAGGGGAAGATACAATGTTGGTGTGTTCTTCTTGAGTAATGTGGTTGCTGCTGCCCTTGCATAACCATCCACACGTGCTGTACCAAGATCTACAAGCCAATGTTGGGGCTGTGTGCTGGTCGGAGTGGGTGCGACAATATATTGGCGATGTGTTAAAATATTGCTGGTCCGTGCAGTTCCGTGCTTCATTAAATGTTATATGTTAGCATATTAGCGTTTTTGTAAATGTCTGTATGCCTTGTAAAATTGTATTATTTGGTGTGTACAATAAAGTGTGTATCTATCTATCTATTAGTAATTAAAAGAATTTAAGTGACCAATTCACCACCTAACTTAAGGTGGCCTGACACACGTCCTGTCTAATGCAAAGAAAGAACTTACCCTCTGGTAGTACACAAGCCAGGCCATCAATTTCGGCGGCGAAGAGTGTGAGCTCGTGTATAGTGAGTCGATACTTGGGGTCGTGATGTCGTGTCCTGGTTCGCATTTTGTTCAGGTCCAGCTGCTGGATCACCGAGAGGCACTTCTCCGCGTCTTCTATCGCCGTCTCTAGCGCGCGGACTATCTCCGTCTTTTGCATCTGTTGGACAATGTAGGCTTTATTGGAGGTTAGAATGCGGCCCTAAAAAAGGATTTGTTTTGGCCGAATTAAAAAATAATAAGACGATAAATTGATACTGATGAGAATAACGGAAAATCAACAACGTTCTGTCGGCGAATCGTTCTAATTCTAATTCTAATTTGGCATGGGGGCGATAAGACCTGCACTGACGTCCCGCTTGGGGTGTATTGTGCATTTCCCCCGCCAGCATCTACCCAAGCCATCCCAGCTCCTTGAAATAACGGAGCACGGCTCTGGGGTGCTGGCACAACTGCTCCAGTGTTGGCGTCGCCGATGTTGACGATGATGAATGGGTAATAAGTTTATGCGCTTGTTCACGCAATCCGGTTTTAAATCTTATTTCTTCCGTGGCCTCGCAGTGAAACATCACATGCTCCACGGTCTCGTCTCGGCGAATCGTTCGTTGTTGAAAGGTTCTGTCGTTGAAGTACTCATAAACGAAACGTTCTGTCGGCGGCTCCTCCGGCAGAGAAACATTTCTCACAGAGGTTTCAGAATCAGAGTTAAGAGGTCAACAAAGAGGATCATGGGATCAAAAGCTCAATAGAAGGGGCCAAGAGATTAACAGAGTTAGTCAAAAGCTGATCGAAGGGTCAAAAGCTCAACAGATGGTGCCAAGATTACAACAGTTATTTTGATATCTTGATCCCTTCTGTTGAGAGATTAACAGAGAAGGTCAAAAGCTCAACAGAGAGGTCAAGAGATTAACAGAGAAGACCAAGAAATTAACACAATAGGTCAAAAGCTCAAAACAGGTGGTGAAAAGATCAACAGAGGAGTTTAATTGGGAAAGTGTAAGAAACCGCAAATAATTATCATAGACAACTAATCGTATACGTATTGTACCTTGAGGTCATGTGCCCGTTTCAAATGCGCCCTGAGTCCGTCCAGGTCGCAGGTCTTGGGCGTGTCAGGATCCAGAGCGTTCTGCACAGCTTCAGCCCACTCCCGGAACTGCTCCGACTTGCGCTTGAGGCGGTCCAGCATGCACGGCAGCTCGTCCAGGGTGTAGCGGTACCTGGGGGGTGATAGGCAACAATGGAACAATCTCCCAGGACTACACCATACAGCATTTTAATAGGAGGGTACAAATATAATTTAAGTCTCTTTAAGACAAGAGTGAATAACCTCCTCATAGGTAAAAAAACGTTTCGAAAATGATCAAATTCGATAAAATTTAACACCTGATTTTGTCAATTTTAATTATAACACGAGTGTGATTTATTTTGGTGAATAATAAGGGCTAAGCTTACAATTCGTCACTTGTTTGACTAAGTGACGTATCTGACATTTTTTCTACAAATAAGATGATTAGACAGTTCGATGCGTCTTTGAAAGTAGATAAAAGCTACATTTAAAATTTCAGATACGTAAAAATGTCAGATACTTTACTTAGTCAAACAAGCGACGAATTAAAAACCTGGTCGTAGTAATTTCGACCGTAAAGTGAAGGGAGATTAGCCGTATTTTTTCAATGGGATTTTTATGATTGGACAGGACAGGACAGGACAGGACAGGATGTCTGTCGGGTCAGCTAGTTGTAAATGTAAATAAAGCAGAGTGTAAGAGAACGATCTAAATTTCGTTCGCCTACTTTATCTGCGATTCGCAGTGCATAAGTCCGTGACAAACAACTGAAACAACAATGGATTTTCTAAATACTTTTACGCAAGTAATCCCTACTTGCCGTGCGAAGTCCGCTGCTGATGATCCCGGCGCGCGCGCCAGGTAAGATTCTTCTGAACGGAATGTCTTTGAACGGCGTCGAGTATTGTTCCGTATGTCACAGTTCTATTCACCAGGCACACAATACACCATACACGCCCAATATGGGGCGAAACGTGTCCTAATTTCACCACATAATCACACCACAAAACACGGGCGGGCCGATGCCCCGCACCAAAACCCACGAACTCAAAACGAGCCGGCGGCCGTATCCTCGCCGGCTTCACACGCGTTGCCTCAGGGTGCGCTCGTTGATGACACTGACTGCAGCCGTCGCTAACCAGCAGAAACCGAGAAACTTCTCCCCCCACCCGTCCCGCGCCGTCGCTGATGGCATCAAACCAAATGGAACGGGTGGGAGCGAACGCAGAGGCATCGCGCTTTCGCGCTTTGCGCTTTCGCGCTTTGCGCTTTCGCGCTTTGCGCTTTCGCGCTTTGCGCTTTCGCGCTTTGCGCTTTATCGCGCATCGCTAATGATGGACCGCAGGCAGGCGACGGTGGCGGTGCAGCCGCAGGTGACAGCAGACAGGAAGCATGTCGTCCTGCAGAGTATACCTCAGCTTGTGGTGGTGCGGCGGGCAGGCACAGAGCGCGGCGGCATGCCGCAGGCAGGCGACGGTGGCGGTGCAGCCGCAGGTGACAGCAGACAGGAAGCATGTCGTCTTGCAGAGCGCACACTGCCGGGAGTCGTCCGGTAACAACTCGAACGCCTCGCGCTCCGCCTCCGTCACACCCTGTGTATCACGACAGGCGAGATTAGTAAACTATGGTGGTGGAAGCCAAGTGCGCACTAAATAGAGCAGTAAACGGCGACGTGGGGTGGAAGCGAAATGAGCAGTATTTTTAGATTATTACACATTTTGAGCGACTTTCAGAGCTAGCTCCACAAAATTACATTGATGAAAGTGTCTCATTAGAACATACTAGATATTGTATTATTTAGCCGAGAGAATCAAGAACCAATTGCGTATTTTATAGTGGGACAGAAATTTAAACAAATAGCTAATGACAAGGTAGTTATAGCAAAAATGTTTAAAAAATCCCTACAGTAAAGTGTGAGCGAAGCGAGCAGAAAGAAACACAGACAATAGTTATAAAATAAAATGGTATGTAACGACAGAATTAAATGTCAGGTCAGTAAATTACTTTATTAGTAATAGACTGTCTCTAAAAGAATAGCTAGATAATAGAACAGAACTGACCCAATCGAGCAGCGCCTTCCTGAGCTTCCTCTCGTCATGCAGCATGCTCCGCATGTCCCGGTACGCCGCGAGGGCCACAGTGAGCGACAGGGAGTCGGCCTCCAGCGCCATCTTGCAGACCAGCTCGTCGTGGGAGAACACGCAGTAGCGCCGCAACGTCGAGTAGTGCGCTATGCACTCGCGACCCATTTTTAGCTAAGGACATACATAAGTTATATATAAGAACTGCAAGAGAACTAGAACCACCGATATAGCTTTTGAGTACTCCACACATCAAACAAATTTCCACGTGATTTGTGACCTCAATCTGTCAAATCACATAGGTGTGTTGCTGCCCCCATCTAGCAAATTGGATCATGTAATGGTATGTGGAGGCTTTTACAATTGACAAGTTGAAATGGTTTGGGCAGGTCATATCGCTTGACCACAGAACTCACAGATCCGGCTCCCTCTCGGTCTCAGAACTAACAACAGTAACAACCGACGGTGAAAAAAGGTTCTCGAGTGGCGACCACAAACCGGAAGACGCAGCGTAGGCTCCCCACTCAGTGAACCGACGATCTGGTGAAAGCCGCGGGGAGTCGATGGATGCAGGAGGGAAGCAACCGCTCAGCGACACTCTATGAACGAAGGCCGTGGTATTGACCAAGTCGTCAGTCCATCTAGTGGCGGCCGACGCTGGGTCATCCGGTTCGTGATCGCTATTGATGATGAGAACATATAAATATGTTCAATTATTATGGCACGAAAGCCATACAAATGATCAAACAACAGACAAATTTTTCAGCACAAATTAGAACAGCGTGTAGTCACAGTGTTGCAATAGTTACAAGTGTGAACTCACCCAGTCCGGTGGAGTAAAGTTAACCGCCTCGGCGAAGTTGTATCCCTGGTTGAACCCCGCGTGGTAGGCGCGAGGGAACGTCACCACAAACTCTCCCGCGTGCTGGTCCAGTCTAAAACGCAGACAGAATATTAATGCCAGTACTACTCAAGGAATGTTATTCGTACGGCATGTGACAGTTGTAAACTGTTAAGATTGTTCATTTATTGTCATGAAAATTAATTTTTAACAAAGTGACGGAATGGCGCCCGCTATCGAAACACAGTTTCGGGGACCGGAGGCTTCATCTAACAATTTATTCTACTTTAAAATATGTCCACTGCTGAGAACACATGCTTCCCTCATAGGCCTCCACTTTAATCAGCTGCTTGCCTCTTGCATCCAACGGCTTCCTGTAGTTAAGTATTGACCAGGTCATCGCGTCAATCGACCTTATGGGAGGAGGGCCTACGTTGCTTTTCATGGTTCGTGGTCGCCACTCGAGAATCTTGCTTCCCCATCGGCTGTCCAGTGTCCATGTGACCTGCCCATTGCCATTTCCACTCTATAACTACCCACACACCTGTAGACCGGCACCCCGGCCTTCATCAGCACGTTGGGGTTCATGATGGTGACGAGCTGGTGCAGCAGGTCCGGCTGCAGCTGGAACAGCTCGGGGGCCTCCGCCTTCATTGCCGCCTCGAACTGTTCCGCCTTCGATGAGGGGACTCCGTACCTGGTGGTTATTTAATTATCCCTTAAAAACTTTTCGTTTATAATAAAAATTTGGTTTTATTTGGGTTTTACTCACCAAGTCTTGGGCTCCCCCCAATGCATATAGTTGATGGAATAACTCCAGTGATCTTCATTGTGCCAGCAGAAAGTGGCGAAGCACATGCCCACGTACAGCCAAGGGATCTGCACAATAATAGCCACCGTTACTTGTTGGTTCCATCTCTTTCTTACAACGCAGTGAATGGCCGCGTTAAAAAGAAACGACGATGTAGAATCAAATAAAAGAATAGTTTATTGAACACCAAATTACATAGCTATAAGAAATATTCGACAAAAAAGTATGTACCACTAAAAATTTTTTAGTTGTTATCGGATGTATACGACATTTTGCAGGGTAGTTCCAACAAATTTTTATTATGTGTGTATTGTGAGCAGTATGTTTGCGCATTAGAGAGGTGTTAGAGAAATTAGATCCTAAAACGATGGTTTAAAGAATGTCGGCAAAACTAGCTGGAAAACATAATCGTATGTGAGTTGACGTGAGGTTTTCTAATAACTTTTTTCTCCCATCTTATACAAAAATGATCCAACTTACTCTTTAATTATATTTAATCTGTACTATCGATACGTACCAGTTAGGGATTGCAATCCGGAAAACCGGATCTGGTAATCCGGCGGATCCGGTACCAATGCACCGGATCCGGAATGCCAATTTTTGGTAAAATAATCGCACTGCTGCATGAGTATAGGTTACTTTAAATGCATACCGGTGCGTAATATGATTAAACTTGATCATAGCTTGGGTTGATGAAGTTATAAAAGCATTTTTGTGATGATTGTGCCATTCATTAGACAGATTCATCATGATGTCTGTCATAAGAATGACACTTGTTAACATGCTCAGTTGCATACTCAAATGCCAAATTATTGTGAATTTCAGTAGATTAAGTAAAGTTGATTATTTTCAGAAGAAGGACAGAAAATACATTTACTCAAGACATCACACATTACATTTTTACAATATGAAAGTTTGATACTTATTTAAAAAAAAAAAAGAAAAATAGATGCGCGTTGCGTGGCGCTATGATATAGGTCCTTACTCAGCATAAAATTTAAAACGTAATCATGACCGTTAAACTAATAGAAAACGCTAGATTTAATAATGTGTACTAAAATTGATCTAACTGTGAAAACTGGGAGCCTGAACCACCCATTACGTTAAAATTTGTCAATTTTGTTACACTGTGGTAGATTTTTAATGGTTTGTTTAATTATAACATCGGAAAAAAAGTTGATACACATAGTGGTTGCGCGTATATACATTTTTTGCTATGTATATCTAGCATATTATGTACACTCACTTGATTATCTCATAAACTGTCCTTTTTGGAACGAATAGGGAAAATTAACTTGATTTCATCAATCCGGCCGGACACGGCCGGATCCGGCCGGATCACCAATATTTCGACCGGATCCGGCCGGATTGAAAATGACACCGGATTGCAATCCCTAGTACCAGTTCCATTCAGGCACGCGGCTTCTTTCTGCTAAGCTGAAAACGCATAGGATCTGCCATTTTTCTTTAGAAAAAAGAGACGGTAATTACGTAAAGTAGATTATAATTTTGGAAGGCATCTCTCAATCGGCAATTTTCAGAGGGTTCCGTGCATCTCTAAACCGCTTATCACTCAGTTTAAGACTAGTCGAGTCAGTTACATGTTGAGTATGCCTGTACCTTCATCCCGGAGATGTCAGCGTTGATGTGTCCCAGCACGGAGCCCTCCAGCACGGGCAGGTTGTTGAGGTTCCAGCTGGACTCCGCGTACTGCTGCTCCCCGGGGTACAGGTGGGCTGACGACTTCGTGGGGAACCCTGGGGGAGAATTATACATAACTTACCGATATAGCTCTTAGCGGGTTGAGATGGCAAAAGCCAGGCTAAAGTGGCTACCGCTTCCAGGAAGACGCAACTTGGCCCTACTAGGTGGACCGACGACCGTCACGCCGCAGAAAGATAAGGCAACGGATGCAAGAGGCAAGCCACCGGGCAATATGCTACTCTAAGAAAGGGCCCTAGGGCCCTAAGGGCCCAGCGGTGGGCATCTTCAGGCCGATGATGATGATGTGTGGTGCAATACAATTTACCAGTTTAAAATTACTCTTGCCAGGCAATCTGTGTGCCAAATGTCATCCAAAGCAGTTAACTGTTTTGGCGTGAAAGGCATACAAATAAACAGACAACGTTACTTTTATAAATATGACATTGTAATTCAGTTCATTAGTCATCATCATCAACAGCCTGAAGACGTCCACTGCTGAACATAGGGCTCCCCCAGAGAGCGCCACTTTGAGCGGCTGCTCGCCTCTTGCATCCATCGGCTCCCCGCAGTTTTTACCAGATCGTCGGTCCACCTAGTGGGGGGTTACGCTGCGTGTTCCGGTTCGTGGTCGCCACACGAGAACCTTTCTTCCCCATCGGTTATCAGTTCTACGAGCGATACAGTTCATTAGTGTAATGTCCAAATCGCCCTGCAACATACGCTGTACCATCCAACAAAAAAATGTAAAGTCTCACCAGATCCATGGTCCATGGAATGCAAGTCGGCTCCGTACTCGACGGTGACGTCTTCGTCGATCGACGACACCACGCGCCAGAACTCTTTCTCCACCGTCCCCGTCGGCACCATCTGTTCACAGGTAAACATTGTCTTAATTGGTTTTACTTGTAAAACTAACAACAAAGCCTCAAATATTTTCCGCCCAAGGCTCTTACAATGTCCTGACATAAAAAAATACTGGCAGGTACACTGATCTCTATTATACAAAAACGCTGGATAGACCTTGAAGTATAGGCATAGAGAGAACTTCATTATCTATCAAGCGCACCACTTTTTTGGACACTTTTTATATGAAGTGGACACTTTCATGTGAATGAGTCTGACAGATTTGTATAGAAAAAAACAGTTGACTCGAGTCAAAAAATGGTACGGTGACTTCTCGCAAGCGTAGCTAATTACTATTTGTTGTTTCTTTCCTTCACCACTGGCGTAGCGTTACGTGTAAGCAGTATAAATATAATGTCGTTTTGATGATTTCTCTTTGCTTTAGCCTATACTCTAAGGGATAGACGATATCGTACAAAAATTAAGAATTTCTCGTGCCGATTTGTAGCGCCACTCCGAGCGCCCTGAGAACTATAATTTGAAAACCCATCGCGTTGATTGGTTGGTTTAATTAGTTCCGTGGCAATGCAAGTAAATAAAAAAGAAAAGTAAAACTAGACGATCATAACAACTAAGCACTCACATGTACTGGCATGTTGAAGTAGTCCGATTTGAACTGATCTGCCATTTCGCCGAACTGTTGTAACGTGTACTCTCTGGAAGCTTGCTCGAACCCAAACGCTTCCGTTGGCTTTGATACCTGCACGAAGATATACTTTCATATAACATGTTGGCATGTACTATGATTACGTTTTACTTGATTAGCTACTGTTGTGGTCTTTGACGTTCTTTGACCTACGTTGTGTGTGTTGACAAATATATCTCAGCATCTTTAAAGTCACACTACATAAGATAATGATCAGTTTTTAAGCCGAGGGTTTACCCAAAAAATATAAAGACATCTAGAATCATTTCTAATTTGTCGATCGGTAAACACACGCTGTATGAATGAAGATATAGGTTACAATAATAATTAAAACTTTTACTATAATGATATGAAGCTGGTTTTTGGATGTTTTCAAGAATAGAGCGACCAGGTTTTTTAAAATCAAGCGTGCGCTACATAATCAATCGCATCATTAAACGTCGTCAGGCGAAATGCAGTGTAACGCAAACCTATCTAAAATAAAAAAAGGCTATCAAGTGTAAATTGTATCACAATTCCAAAACACAACCTGCTCACAGTAAACAGTGGAACAAACCCACATTATTCTGTATATTGATGAACTGGACAAATAACCGAACAAGAAAAAGCACCTATTACTAAAAATAAAGACTAAAAACCCTCACCTCTTCAGCTAAACAAACAGGGCACCTCCAGTCGCCTTTCGGCACATCGGCTAAAGGTGGCAGCAAACAAAACGTGTGATAAGAGTCGTCACATCCGTCACACAGCAACATCTGTTCTTCCACGTCACCACGGCCGCACACTCGACACATGTACTTGGCCAGCTATAGGGGGAAACGGGGGGACCGTTTAGTATTGTACGCAACATCTTCTACAAAAGGGGAAACGGAGGGAACATTTAGTATTGTATGCAACATCTTCTACAAAAGGGGAAACAGAGGGAACATTTAGTATTGTATGCAACATCTACTACAAAAGGGGAAACGGGGGGAACATTTAGTATTGTATGCAACATCTACTACAAAAGGGGAAACGGGGGAACATTTAGTATTCTATGCAACATCTACTACAAAAGGGGAAACAGGGGGAACATTTAGTATTCTACGCAACATCTACTACAAAAGGGGACACGGGGGCACATTTAGTATTCTATGCAACATCTACTACAAAAGGGGAAACAGGGGGAACATTTAGTATTGTATGCAACATCTACTACAAAAGGGGAAACGGGAGGAACATTTAGTATTGTATGCAACATCTACTACAAAAGGGGAAACAGGGGGAATATTTAGTATTCTATGCAACATCTACTACAAAAGGGGAAACGGGGGAACATTTAGTATTCTATGCAACATCTTCTACAAAAGGGGAACAGTATTGTATTATACAATACTGAATGTTCCCCCAATTTGTATGCAGTCTTGTTGTATGCCCATTTTAGTATATGAAAAAATTGCAAAACCTTATGAAAAGTTTAAATTCACGTTGGTTATGCAAGACGTATTATAAACCTACCTTTTCCGTACTTTTGATTTTGAAGGTTCTTATAAAAGATGTATGTCTGCCTCCTAGCACGGACGGTAAATTAAATTCCCCTATTTTACACTACTTGTAGCGAGTAAAACATGAAGAATATAAATTACAGAGACAGTGCATATTCATTATTTATAGTAGCTACTTGGATAAGTTTTCTAAGGTCATTACAACATATATTTTGCATTAACTAAATCAACGCAATAAGGGCAAAGCATACAAATATGCGATAGCACACAATAACAAACACTGAACCGTAATTCTAACACCCCAGAAACTGACACTGTGTCCTATTACAATAATATTTTTAGGCATCACGGGTGCTTCAACGTTTTTCTACTTGTGTTTTAATTTGAACTTGCACCGCTACATCGTTTTAGCACCCGTAATATTCGCCCGAACTTTAATTTTTTTAATTTTGGCGAGCTAGCCGTTTGGATAGCGTTAAGCATTACGGCGCCTATAACAGATTGCAGTGTCACCCGGAACTCTAAATTAAAGTTTCCTTGCAAGGCCCACATTTCAGTGTAAAGATTACGCCTTCCAAATATACTCCAAACAATCATCCATCCATCAACCATCTTTCACTCAATCATCACTAGAACCTGAACCACCTTCGGAGCTGTCTCCAGCACAGCTTTCCAGACATTATCTAATGTCTGGAAAGCTGCGCTCCTGTCAACGCTATCATGGCATAACATGCGACCCAGCCAGGATTCATTACACTAGATACAACGTATTAAGCTAAATGGAGTGTGTACACATGAGCAAATAATGTGCGTTAAAATTACGCTCCACGATGAGGCGAAACACCTGCCAATAGCTGATCTGCGGCGCGACCAACCCACACACAATGTATTATAGTTGTAATAAGAATTGGAAATTCAGCCGTGTCCGGTTTGCGAATAGGACCACCCCATCTCTTCCCGTGGGTGCCGTAAGAGCCGGCTGAGGGAATATCCAGGGAATAGGCAGCAGCATTTTCCTCGGTACATTCAAATCTTGCGATCACCAAGCCGCCTGCCAAGCGTGGTGATTATGGAAAATCCACCGCATGGTAAGCGTCCAAAGTGGCGTTTTATGGGGGAGGCCTATGTTCAGCAGTGGACATATTCGGGCTGATGAAGAATTGGAAAAACTTACCACAATAGCGTAAGTAGGATAAATTTGAAAACTATTGCTAGTACGTTTCATATCAAAACATATAAAACTGCCAGTTCTTATTTTGCAGTGATGAATGACGTAAAGAGCTAGTCGTTCGCCTGATGTTAAGCGTCACGGCTGCACATAACAGTTGGGAGTAAACCAGCCGTATTATATTTTAGCCAAACTCATAATTCAAGTATTTCCTTCGCTTAAATGAATACCGGGCCGGGTCTCTTGTGCGTGTTTACGAAACATTACATAAAAACACATGTACACCATAATTGCTTTAATGGGTTCATATTTTCTTTTATAATACAGGAATATTTATCAACAAAACCTTCAAATCAAAAATATCTTATTTTGTTATTTTAAGGTCTTCTTTGTAAATTGTGTTCTAGCAAATAAATATTTGATTTGATTTCAACAATGTGTATCGAATGAATGTTTGTTTATTAATGCGTTTCAAATAAAAATAGGACTGGACTCGCGAATAAATTCATGGCGTTAGCATAAACACCAAACAATAATGATGAAAAAAATGTAGTTCTTCTTCTTGTCGTGTAGGCAAGTGGTCAGCCCTGCTGGGTCAGCACGGACAGCAGACAAAATTATCTCTCCTCGTTTAATGTCACTTTCTTCATACTTGCTTACTTGTCAAGTGGAGTAAAACAGGAGAAAGACAATTTTGTTTACCGTCCGTGCTAACCCAGCTGGTGTCAGAATTTTAAAGCCACCCAAAGGCTTCCAAAGTAGCTAATTACACTGTAATCATACTGATATTATTAACTTTATGTTTGTTTAACGCGAAACTTTGTGTTTGTTCCCTCTTCACGGTCAAAGTCAATACTGATAAATAATGTGAGTGAATTTTTATTGAATATTATTAACCGTATTGGTAATAACTTGCATTGACATAATTATTGCCTTATAATCAGAAACAATTATGAATAAAATGTTTATCTGTTTATCTGTGGGGAGCCGTTGGATGCAAGAGGCAAGCACCCGATGAAAGTTGTGCGGGCGCTCTATGGGGAGGACTATGTTCAACAGTTGACGTTTTTAGGCTGTTGATGATGACACTCAAAAATCTGAAATTGTTTACGCAGTAAAGACACCTGATTTTTAATTCTTTTCTTATTTGAATCCTATTTGAATCGCATTATTTATTATCTCCCTTCAGCAAAGCCACTAAACTGGAATAGCCGCTCAGTGTTTTATCTTGTTTTATCTTTTCCCGTTTCAAACTTGATAGAGAGGAACAAAACAAAAAATAACTATTCCTCCGCTACACAATAAGCATGGATCATTTCACAAGGAGTATGTAAAAAATTATATGATTCTCTTTTTGTAAATCACGTTTGCTACTTTCTGTCACATACTCTGCTACAAAGCACAGTATGATAATCACACCCAATGGATCATGGCTCCAGATTTTATAATACGAGAATAACATCAGCGGTGAATATCAAAACATAATTATTTTGTTTATGCTTCAGTAGACAAACTGAGACCTGTAGCCTGTAAAGTATAATGCTTAATAAAAAATCGCCTAGAGCATAGAGAGCGAGTAGCATTAGATTTCATTTTAATCATTAGTATAGTATAGTATAGTATATATGTGTGGACATGTCACACAGCGCCATCTAGCCCCAAACTAAGCATAGCTTGTACTATGGGAACCAGATAACTGATACAATACTTAGATACTTTTTTTTTGTAAATACATACATAGAATACAATATAACACCCAGACACAGAACAAACATCGATGTTCATCACACAAATGTTTGTCCCGGGTGGGAATCGAACCCACAACCTATAGTTCCGAAGGCAGAGCTACTACCAACTGAGCTAACACTTCACTGGGTTGCTCCTAAATCACATCTGTCCCATTTCATAAAGCATTACTCGTCACCATTGATCTAATTGCAAATGAAAAATCAGTCTGTTACAAATCACAGGTGAAATCACTGTGACCAAAATAAATCATATGATCATGACATGACAATGAATTAAAAGTAGCAATCATTTCCATTTCTACTACACAATGCTAATTAGAGGGTTATAACGCCCGTCTCCACTGAAGTTTGACAGGTGTTACGCACTTATCAACTAGGACGTAGCTAAATGTATCGTAGTGGGTACGTCATAGGGATAAGTGCGTACTTGGGAGCTGCCAAAGCTGAATGCCGACCGGACATAAGCGTTTCCGTGTAACATTGAGCTAAGCCGCTCGGAGGCGGCTGCAAGCACATACCGGGTCGTCCGGGTGCAGCGGCGGCGCGCGCGGCCTTGCAGCCGGCGGCCCCGCCACGCACGACACCGGCTATAAACCATAAAGCATTCACGTCACACGGGGACTTACATTACCAACACATTAACCAACGTGATGTTAACCAGCTAAATGTTAATCGATGGGCTACTGACTTAACCAACGGGAAAATAACTTAATCAATGAGATATTAACTTTATCAACGAGATTTTAACTTTACCGATGGGATATAAACTTTACCATCGGGGTGTTAACTTTATCAACGGGATATTACTTAATCAACTGAATGTTAACTTTACCAACGGGATGTAAACTTTACCATCGGGGTGTTAACTTTACCAAAGGGGTATAAACATAACCATATGGGTGTTAACTTTGCCAACGGGATATAAACTTAACCATATGGGTTTTAACTTAACCAACTGGATGCTTATTTTACCAACGGGATATTTATCTATAAGCCATTCGTGCGTTTTAAGTGACAAAAAAGTCAGCTGTAGCGAGCGCAGTTAAAGCTGATGTAACAATCGTAGGTAGTGCCCGTGTCACCAATTACTCCGCACGAGATATTAACTTTAGTAACGGAATTTCCACACAACCATCAAACGGATATCTTGAAAACTGGATTCAGTGAGCAACGTATACTCATGTTCGAGCACTTCATCTGGTTGGTTTAAGTTGATGGTTCTGAGATCTCTTGATAAAGTTAATTCTAGTGTCAATTCCCATGACGTCTTGTAGCCAGCATTATGCTTCAATTGATATGCCTTCTCCTCTCAAAAACACAGATTATGAAGCATTTTAAAGCGAAACAAACATGCATTTGAAAGCAATGATCCATTGAAATCGATTATACTGAGATTAATGCATAGACCAATATACAGGGTGGGGTTATTTATTTTTCAAAAATCCAATGTTGTGGTTTTAGTTTTCATAAAGTCAGATTCGAGACTCGTTTGACTACTTTTCGCTATTCCTCATAGTTTCGGTCATGCCTACCATGTCCACTTGAAAAATTCACCCAGGGTCCTAATTCTGTATGAAAACATAGATTCCACACGATGTGAAACCACGTAGTTATCGTGCGTGTCACAGCATTAGAAATACCTTCACTTTTCATTAAGGTTATTTTTATTTTGAATAAACATTGATATAAGGGATGGTAACATTTGACATGTTGTTTCGGAACGCGTCTCAATGGAACTTTATGATTTTTGACAGTTCATATCGCGCGGTTTCATTTTCAGTTCATAGAGAATAGATTTTTACAGACTTCTTATGTAAGACAAGGAATTCGCGTGGTTTCGAAGTAAGGAATCTTAAAGTGGTCATACAGAATTAGGGCCCTGTATACAGGCGTGGTGCTCGAGTCAAGATTTCATTAATAAAACTTATTTTATAAATAAAATCTCGACTCAACTTAAAGCGGCCCGTAAGTATTGAACGGGACGTAACTCGCGACCGAGCTGACTTAGTTCTCTTTAGACTTTCATTTTAACATAAACGTAGCGATGCCAGAAAAATTACACAAAAGCGGTCAGTTTACTTACCTGTGGCACCGTTAATACTTCCTTAACGCATCTCTCAACATCATCACATACCTTTTAGTGTGCTTTGTTTACCCATAACATTTCGCTTTCACCCATTCCTAATCCTTGACTTAAAAAACAGAGGACACTTTTCCGTATCCTCTACTTTAACTCACTAGTGCATAAAATCTAAAAATAAGCCAATAAATGAAGTACCCAATTGTACAGTCATCAAGGTCATGCAATTGATTGCAGTTGTGGCATGTTTAGGGTAATGTTGTTACCGGATCATCGGGAGTGGCGGGCCGGGCCAGCGTGCCGGGCGCTGTGGGCGCCGGCGTGACGGAGACCGTCATGTTGGACATGCGGTGCTCGCGCAGGCGCGTGGAGCGCGTGACGCGCGCGCGGGAGCCGCAGCTGCCGCCCGCCGACATCCACTTGTTCTCGCGGGGGCCTGGGGGTCGCACCCTCATGTCATGGAAAACCTTACCAAACTTTGCAAACACTATTCATATGCTACTTAGCTAAGCAACACTTCACTTTTTTAACGCTTTTCTCGTACGTTTGTTAAATTCGTGTCAATTAGGCACGCCAAATACTGAACGCTCATTGGTTTCCTTGTTGATCATCGGCTGTCTTCTTCTGTCGACCGATGAGCGTACAGTATTTAATTTTGCTGTTTTGAATTTACTTGAATTCAAACGTACGAGAAATCGGAGGCGAGACGGATAAGTGGAAACTTAGGAGCTGACAAACTTAAGTGCAAATGGGCGTTAAGAACTCATTTGAAGAATTTTTGATACCATAACATTTTATGATAAATGTTATAAACAAGAAAAGCTGCGCCTAATTTTTTTAATTTTTTTTTTATAGCTTTTTTTAAAAATTACGAGCTTATATGAGCACGAAATAACGGTATCACTCACATACCTTTTGTTTGTTCATAAATGACACAGAATGCGAACATATTAGGACACACTAATGTTATTATGATAAAAATATCAAAGGTGCGCCTGCTCGGAACTAGCGTGCTGGCAAGAGAACATTCTGTGTAGGCTAACAGACCATGACGTCACAATGGAATGACATCATTGGAATGGTGCATTTTGGAAATTGTGCGATGGAATTACACGGAATAACATTGCACTGACAGTTGAATCAGCTGATTCTTAGGCGAGCCACGGAATGGTTGAGCGATATCAGAATTACGCTGATTTTTACCTATAAAATCTATCACGATTTGTCACAATTTACAATAGTTACGTCAATGCTATGAAAAATCTAACTACTTGAATTTAGAAATCTTCAATAGGTGATCAAAAACGAAGATTAAAATCACCAGAACCATAATGAATCCCAGTTTTGATAACCAGATGGCCTAGCATGCGCACCGCGAGAAAACTTGTCATCGCTGTTAGAGTGAGACACACTCAGGCGCTACCATAGTCTTGTCACGGTCTCTCACGAGATAAAATGTCGAGAAAATTTTGTCCTGGTGCGCATGCTAGCAGGGCTGGGTAGGAAACAATTGGCTACTTTTTGACTATGATCCATCGCCCCTAGCAACCAAGAGCTTCTCTACGAAGCTGGTATGAAAACTTTTTCATGGGCGAGTACGCCACAACCCTAAAATGTTTGCAATTCCTGCTATCAGCTGATTCATTTGTCAGTGCAAGTAAATATTGCACCTTGTTGGCCGATAGATACTTACTTCGCCTAGTCTCCAAGTTAGGTTCTTCCTTGACCGGAGTCTTCATCCCCTTATCATTGTTACCCGGTAGGGCCCCTTCAGTATGCGAGCCCTCGGCAGCCGGCTCGGGGTCGCTGCCCTTGTACCGGCGCGGGGGCGGCGGGGTGGCCGCGGGCCCCCCCGGGCACTTGGACGTGGAGCGGCTGCGCGTCGTGGGGTTGCTTGGCTTCTCGGGGGTCTGCTCGGTTTTTACTTCAATTTTCTATTGAAATGGATGGAAGAAGTTAAAACTTGTCTTTAACCTGGGTCTTTTCAAGTCAAGAGTGAATGGGCATCTCATGGGCAAACGTGACGAAGTTGTCTAAGGTGAAGCCACCTTAGACAACTTCGTCACTTATCATCAGGCGAGTTGTTGTCAAACGTACGCACATTTTAGCATTTCAAAAAATGCAGACTTATATTTGTAGCGGACACTATCAACGACATCGAAACAGCTGCGCAACCAACTTTAAGCCGCACCCGGTACCATTGTCTGACCTCTCTACCTCTGTCAACTGAAACCATAAATCCAGTTGAACTGATACAACTTCATACGAAAATTAGTGGTGTATTTCAACCACTTATTTCTAATAAATACTATGAATTTCTAATAAATCACGGGAACCCGTTGATGTCTTTTGTTCCATCCTGCTCTGTTCTTTGTAATTTCGTATGACTTTGTCTCGTTTTGTTACCTCGCCCCTTCCCGCGCAGGTGAGTCGTGTTTGTACGAAAAATTATGTTCACAAGCTATCAACGGGCTTTATAATCTTTGACCTCTGTCTATCGCCACACATCAACCGGAATATCCGCTGCTAAACATAGACCTCCCCCATAAAACCCCACTTTGGACGCTTATCATATTTGCCATAATTATTACGCTGGGCAGATCTTAATGATCCCAGACTTTAATGTACCGAGGAAAACGCTGCTGCCCATTATGCTGGATATTCCCTTAGCCGGCTTTTACAGTCGGGAAAAGAGATGGGAAAGGTCCTATTCTCACACGAGGGCCTAGCATGCGCACCGCGAGAAAACTCGTCGTCGATGTTAGAGTGAGACACACTTAGGCACTACCATAGTCTTGTCACGGTCTCTCACGAGATAAAAAGTCGAGAAAATTTAGTCGCGGTGCGCATGCTAGCCGGGCAGAACCACACACACGGCTATGATAAACTTACAGTTTCCTTATTGTCGGATACGGCGCCGTTACTCTTGAAGACGTCGTACGGGTACAGGATCCGCTCGTAGTGGTTCTTGAGGATGGAGCCGATCCCCTTCCCCTGAGGGTGGCCCATGCGCCGCGCGATCTTCGACCATTTGCGCTCCGCTGAACACACCTCGAAGCCACCTGGAAAACGAGTCGATTTCTGGTGTCTAGACGGGTCAGTCCGCTACGCGTACGTAACGCGTCAGAAGAGCAGAGATAGAGCGATAGAACGAGAAGCAACTGTTTAAAGCTGGCTTCCCACGGGGCGTGATACTGCACACGACTTCACGGACGGCCACGCACCGCACATAAGGCTGTTGCAACGGTGAGTGTCAGTCTGTGTGTGTCTTGAGACTCGAAGCCATTTTGTTGTTCCAAATGAATAGAGAAAGAGAACTCGCGCCGGACCTTTGAAGTTACCGTCTCGCCGCGGATCGGACGCAGTATCACGCGCCGTGGGAAGCCAGGTTTAGGAAGGCTTGTAGCGCTGTGCGAGCTGAACTACACTTTATAGCGTTGCAGCAAGAGTCGCTATTTATTTAAGTGGTATTTGCGGAGCGAGCCTTCTGTACGTAGTACTTTTATATCTGTTCTGTGGTAATACTACAACTACTTCACTGGAACTAGAGCAACAAGTGAACATACCTGCTTCCTTAACTATCTTGTGCAGTGCATAAAGGTCCAAGGGCTTCCGTTCCACAGTGGGGATCTTGAGCACGGAGCCCTGGAGCTCCCAGAACTTGATGATTTGGTCGAGGAAGTTTAGCTTCACTCGGGTTATAGCCTGCGGGGTTAATGTACACTATAGTCGGAGAATTAAAGCGCAAAAATTCGCACAAAAAGAGTGACTGTTGTCCACATTGCAGAAAAACCAATTACGCACGTGACCTGATAGTACGCAACGTAGGCCCCCTAGTAGGACGACCGACGCGACGACCTTAATCATAACTACAGGGACTCGATGGATGCAGGAGGCAAGTAGCCGCTCAAAGCGGCGCTGTATGGGCGAGACATAGTTCAGCAGTGGACGTCTTCAGGCTGGTGATGATGAAGATCTGAGCCTGAAATTCACTATTCAGTAACAACCGTCTATTACCGACACCAAGAACCATCACCGTAATCGTCATCATCATCTCATCATCATCATAAACAGCCTGAAAAGAAGCTACAGTTGTTTTACTCAATACATTTCGAATTAATTTGCTAAAACATCCGAGTCCAACATTTCCAGTGAATAATCAATCAACAAGACATGTCATAGATCAATATCTGAAGCTTTTCCAATAATTTATTTACTATCCTTCAACCACTTCAGAAACCTAACTCAATTTCCATCGGAGTGTCCGCTGCAAACAATATCAATCGCCGAGTAATACCTAGGTCATCTAACGCTGCAAAATATATTACTTACAGGGACCTACATAGGACGGGGGATGGGGCCAGACCGCTCTGATAATAATAGCTCTCAGTTCCCAGTTATTATATTTTATAAAATATAACTGTAAGTACATTTCTTATTCCAATAAAATAACAAACATCGCTTTTGTTTATTATTCTAATACTAGACATAGATATGTAAACAGTTACCAGACGATGTTTACTTCACAATAGCTGAACCAGCAGATTAATAAATTACCGAATGATCCATCTCACAATATCTACACTGCTAAGACTTACGTATTCTTTCAGAGAGAAAGTTTAACTGGGTCTGGGACTGATCCCATAAAAAAAACAAGTGACATAATTAGTGAACAAAAGTAGTGTAAAAACTAAATTCTAGGTAAAACACTGCCTTGATTCATATTCTACCCCCAAAATGAAATCCTGAGTCCGCCCACGTAAATATAATTTCCAAGCTTTCAGCGTCCGATGCAATACCTACAGCCGATATGACCTAGATAAACTGATAACCTGTAGGAAGATAGTCAATATGCTACGGACATGATGAAAATGTCTGTCAAGCAGTATAAGTGCGTGGAAGACCAACCAACTCGTCTTCTCTTCACTCCTTCATCATCAGCCCAAAACACATCCACTGCTGAACATAAGCCTCCCCCATAAAACGCCACATTGGACGCTTATCATACGGCGGATTTTCCATAATCACCACGCTTGGCAGGCGGCTTGGTGATCGCAGGATTTAATGTACCGAGGAAAATGGTGCTGGATATTCCCTTAATCGGCTCTTACGGCCCCCACGGGGAGAGATGGTGTGGTCCTATTCGCAAACTGGGACTACACGACACGTCTTTTATCCATCAATGACATTTCACGTCTTTAGTCTCGTGTTTGCACGTGGCGTTTTATGTTAGTGCAAAAGCTGAGAAAGCAAATGCTTTGGGATTGGAGTTGGGAATCTTAGCGCCAGTCATCAAAACAAGTTGAGCCCAACATGGTTTTAAAAATCCAAGAACGCTTGTAACTTGTAAGTGCATTGTTAATGCAAAAGGCCGCCCTAGACATAAGACTATTATTGTAACAATGTTAAAAAGTTAAAATCAATAGCTTCACGGAAATAGAACGCCTGATTGGATGAAAATCGACGGCAGAAGTAACTTCTCATCGCATATGCATTTTTGATAGAACAATTATTTTAGTCGAAGTTTTTACAATATTTTCAAAATGATTTCAAATGTATGGCGAATGGTTTTTGAAGCCAATTCTTGTAATTTTCAATAGACACTGCCTGAATCGATGATACAAAAGTTTGGACGTTCAAAAATAACAGTCATGCTGTCTCGTTCTGTCCTTGGATTTGCACCCGGAGTAGGAGAGGCTAAATCCAAGAGCCAATCAGCAACGGCCAGCGGACACGTTTGTCTTTGGCCGGGCATGATGCGGACGTTTCCGATTGGTCGACGTTTACATGGACCCTTGTGAAGGACAGCATGAAGGATTTATGCTACAACCACTCATACCTTCCATGGCAGTATTTGGAACCTCAGACATAGTATTCTTTTATTAATTTCTTTATTTGAATTTCACTCGCATTAATTCATACATTAAATTAACTGCCTCAGCCCTCAAGCATGGACGTAAGTCCATGCCCTCAAGGGTTGCTTTTTTTTTTTAATCTTTTCTTAGTTTACCTCTATTCCGTAGTTTCTAGGTCTCGTGATTAGGGCTGTACATTGACTTTTCAGAATATTTCCGTGTAATTTATTTCTTTCGAGATGCCGATTTTTCATGGATTAATAAACCAATATTTCAGGAATGTTAGTGACCATGACAGCTTAAAGTCTTGCATTTTGTCTGTCAGTCAGCAAAAAATAAGCTTTGCCTATATTAATTGATAATAATCAATGTAACCTTATTGTAAATAAAAGTTTATCTAGGTGTCTAATGCTCATAGAGGAATTGAATCAGTACCAGCAATATAGCAAGTGCAACATTCAATAAAATGAAAAGAATTTCTTCATTTTGCGGATATATATGCCTTGGAATTTGAGGCGATCCATTTATGTTCAATACGCTCCTAATAATATTCTCTTAAATTCTAAAACTTGATAACAATTTGAGGCATTTTTATTTTTTTATCTTATAATTACCTACGCTGTCACATCATTTTACTTAGATTTACATTTTTTGTCTATAAAAAAACACTTATCTGATTGCTCCGATATGAGCACATTCATCATCATCATCATCATCAACAGCCTGAAGACGTCCACTGCTGAACATAGGCCTCCCCCAGAGCACGCCACCTTGAGCGGCTGCTCGCCTCCTGCATCCATCGGCTCCCCGCGGCTTTCACCAGGTCGTCGGTCCACCGAGTGGGGGGCCGGCCTACGCTGCGTCTTCCGGTTCGTGGTCGCCACTCGAGAACCTTTCTTCCCCATCGGTTGTCAGTTCTACGAGCGATGTGGCCTGCCCATTGCCACTTCAACTTACTAACTCTAAGAGCTATATCGGTCACTTTAGTTCTCCTGCGGATCTCCTCGTTCCGGAGCTTATCTCGCAGGGAAACACCGAGCATAGCTCGCTCCATAGCTCGCTGCGCGACTTTGAGCTTACTAATGAGGCCAACAGTAAGAGACCATGTCTCAGTTCCATAAGTCATCACTGGCAACACACACTGATTGAAAACTTTCGTTTTCAGGCTCTGCGGTATTTTGGACGAAAAGATAGGACGAAGCTTCCCGAACGCTGCCCAGCCGAGTTGGATTCTTCGCGCCACCTCTTTGTCGAAGTTGGACCTACCTAATTGGACAATCTGTCCTAGGTAGACATACTTGTCGACAACTTCGAGAGTATCGTTCCCAACAATTACCGGTATAGGTGGAACATGAGCATTAGACATGATCTTTGTCTTGTCCATATTCATCTTAAGACCAACCTGCTGGGAGACTCTACTGAGGTCGTTGAGCATGGTGCTAAGGTCCTCGAGCGATTCCGCCATTATGACTATATCATCGGCAAAACGAAGGTTAGTGATGTACTCGCCATTTATGTTGATGCCAGATCTTTTCCACTCCAAGAGCTTGAAAACATCCTCCAATGCGTTTGTGAACAGTTTCGGAGAAATAACGTCTCCCTGTCTCACGCCTCTTTGCAATGGAATTTGTTCCGTACTCTGGTCCTGTAGTCGGACTGACATAGTGGCCTTACTGTACAAACACTTCAAAACTTCGATATACCTATAGTCAATTTGGCATCGCTGCAAGGACTGCAGCACCGCCCAAGTCTCGATTGAATCGAAGGCTTTCTCATAGTCCACAAACGCTAGGCATAACGGCCGATTATACTCTTCGGTCTTCTGTATAATCTGGCGCAGCGTATGGATGTGGTCTATGGTGCTAAAGCCTTTTCGGAAACCGGCTTGTTCGGGAGGCTGGAATTCATCAAACCTGCGTGCGAGACGATTCGTAATGACTCTCGAAAACAGCTTATACACATGACTCAAGAGCGAGATGGGCCTATAGTTCTTCAATAAGGTGTTATCGCCTTTTTTGAAGAAGAGCACCACCACGCTCTTGTGCCATGCCTCTGGCGTTATACCTTCAAGGATGACAGAATTAAATAACTTCTGGAGGACTAAAAGTACCGGTCTACCACCCGCTCTCAGAAGTTCGGTCGTAATTCCATCTTCACCTGGTGCCTTGTTGTTTTTAAGCTGTTTGAGGGCCATTCTAATCTCGTACAGGCTGACGTCCGGGATATCTTCGGTATAGTGTCGGACTAACTTGGCTCTGATGTCCTGAGCTGTGTTAGTAGCGGGCTTACGTGTCGAGGTGTATAACTGTCCATAGAAGTTCTCGATCTCTCTCAGAATCTCAGGCTTGGATGAAATGACGCTACCATTTTCGGTCTTCAGTTTTGTCATTTGGTGTTGCCCAATAGACGAATCCTTTGCGAACACTTTAGAGCCTTGGTTCCGCTCAATTGCGGCCTCAATACGTGAAGTACTAAGAGCACGCAAGTCGTGTCGCAAGGAACTCCAGATTCGTCTATTGAGTTCACCGTAGGCTGACATATCAACTGAAGACTGCAGCTTCATTTCGCTCCGGTCGGCCATTAGCTCAAGAGTTTTTTCTGAGAGCTTTTGAGTCTTCTTTCGGCGTTGGGTCTTAAAGAATTTCGATCCAACAGCTTGGACAGTTTCCACCAACCCGTCGTTTAGCTCGTCCACTGTGTTACAGTCGGCTAGGCACTGGAAGCGATTTTGGAGTTCCAGCTGAAAGCCTTCGGGGTTTTGGATTTGGACAGGATTTGGACGGAGCGTAGACTTCACCAGACGTGACCTTTCGAGCTTAACATTGATATTCAATGTGCCTCTAACAATACGGTGATCGCTACCGGTTTTCACCTTGCTGATCACAGAGACATCATCGAATATGTGCTTCTTGGTCGTCATGATGAAGTCTATCTCATTTTTAGTGGAACCGTCGGGACTTATCCACGTCCACTTCCTGGATGGCCGCTTCTCGTAGAAGGAGTTCATCATAAAGAGTCCCTCCTTCTCCATGAAGTCAGCCAGCCTCTGTCCTCGAGGGTTCCGCTGCCCGTATCCAAATGGCCCCACTCTCAGCTCATCGCTATTCCTTGTGCCCAACTTCGCATTGAAGTCTCCCATCACAACGGTGAAGTATGTTTCGGAAGTATGCATGGCTTCGGATATGTCCTCATACATAGCTTCTACTTCATCGTCTGAGTGTGCCGATGTCGGCGCGTATACCTGTATAACCTTCAACGAATACCGTTTGGTTATTCGGAGTACCAGGTACGCTACCCTGGCCGACACACTGTCGACTTTGACCACGTTGTTGACGAGAGACTTGCGGACGAGAAACCCGACACCCCCTTGGGAGAGTTGGTCTCCCTCCCGGTAGAAGAATAAGTTACCGGAATTTAGGATTATCGTGTCCTGTCCCTGTCTTCGGACTTCTGACAATCCCATTACATCCCAGCGTAACTTACCCATCTCCGCCTCTAGCTCGACCATCCTTTCGTCAGCCTTCAGTGTGCGCACGTTATGTGTTGCCAGGGCCAGGGGTCGTCGTTGGGGTTGGTAGCCGGGCGTCTGCCGGGGATTCTTCGCACCCCTTGCCCTGCCGTTACCGTGGCCGCTACCGTAGCCACGGGATAGCAGAGCTGCCGGGGACTGGGGGCCGTTTTTATTTGTGCTTGTCATTAGGGGGGGGGGGTTTGCCATAATCACCACGCTTGGCAGGCGGCTTGGTGATCGCAGTAGGTGAAGATTGATTGCCACCAAGACCGAGGGGAACGCTGCGACCCATTCCCTGGATATGAGCACATTCAATATTGTACAATCAAGTAATGTATGTAATGTAATAATTCTACGGTAAGTACAGATGAACAAAAGCCTTTTGAGTAATAACGGTGTGAGTCATTTTGAAAAGACACAGTCTTAACAAATTATGTTCATTATGCATTTTTAGTGTCTCTAGAAAAACAATATTTCAGACTCAGTGTTCAGAACTAACAAAGCCAATAAAAGAAATACGAAGTAGAAAAACCATACACCCTTCTCTTCCCGTAGGTGCCTTAAGAGCCGGCTAAGGGAATATCCACAGAGTGGGCGGCATCATTCTCCTCGGTACATTAAAATCTTCTGTGATCATTGCTAAGTATATAGGAGCACAGTTAACTATACTTAATCATATCATAATAAACTGTAATAAAATTTAAATATATTATAGGTACTGGTAGTACAGCAAAAACTTGACCTCGCGAGCACAAACGACCTTATAAAAGTCTTGTTACTATTATGACAACCTCTTGACCGATTTTACTAATAGGTTTTTGGGTAATAGGTTGGGTTTGGGTTATGTTGGGGTTTTTTTTAGGTATCCGAAATTGTTGTTTAGAATAGAGTACCTAAATGTAGAACGTAATCTCTACTCATTCCAATGTCTTTTCTTTCATATTATTATTAAAACTCGATTTGAGCACAGATTGTCTCAAAAAATACGCGCCTTTGACGCCCAACTTACTACGCATGGCTTTATTCAGACATGCCTGAATCACTGTCATGTCTAGGACGCTTACGCTTACCTATAACCTACATAATCCTATTATTTACTCTGTGCTTCAGACTAGCTCTCATAAAGGCTGACATAATGATAGTTTTCTGTTCTTTTTATAATAGCGGATAGGTCGACGTTTGGCCACCAACTCTCCTGATGATAAGCGATGGTTTGGTGTGAAGATGTATTGTGTGTACTTACCTCCAGCTCGTTGAGCCGTTGGATCCTCGGCGTGAATCGGAGGCGGTCCACGTCCACGGCGAACGGTGGCTGCCAATGCTGCAACACACAATAACAAATACGCACTTTAGTCATGTAGACATGGGTATATCGTTCAGTTTAATACAAGTCGACATTACTATCCTACGATACCTCATCACCACAAGCTAGTGGTCAATAGTCAAATGTGGGTATTCAGTAATAAAAAAATCGCGTTCAGCATTATTATGATTACTGGATGGCAACCAGCCCTCAAAAGCAACCGATGCAATTGAGAGTATTGCAATAAAAAATCAGTTTACGTGCAACATTGTAACATGGAAGTGTTAAGTAATTACGAGATGATAGTATAAGTAGCGGTTGAAACACACAAGTGGGAAAACTAAGTGTAGATCAACCTGCACCCCTATCGCGTAATTGTTCTGGACATGGACTTCGCTTGCCATCTTGCACGCGCCAATTCACAAGTCCGTGAGTGCGAGCAAGAGAGCACATGATCACGATCTCCATCAGTCTTACGCGAAACGGCCACTGGTCAGTTAGTAATAATGGTTGTAGGTTGGATTTCCGCAGATATATATATTAATAAGTATTGGTATCAATTATTGTGTTTGTATCGCATTTTCTAAAACTAAACTGAACATAAAGTATGTCGGCACTCTTCTAATAAGGGGAAATGAAGAAGACAGACATATTACATCCATAAATTATTTCTTTGCACAAACGTTTTAAATCCCTGCTAACGTTATGTGTGTATGTGTGGTTTTCACGTAAATATGTCTGAACACATTTTTGGATTATATTTTCTTACACAGATTGCTTACAATACCAGGGTCCTTATACCTATTAGTATAAGGGAAAAAGTAAATCCGATCGCTATTCGCCTCTAATAGAGCAAATAATATGTTGGCAATTTTCATTCTTTCACAGTTCACTAAGTCTTCATATTGGAGTGTCAGCTAACTATTTACACTTACTACGATCAAATATTCACCGAAAGTAAGACACTGGCCGATATATTGCTTTTTTGGGCACTATTCTTACAACTTGTAAATACGTGATGTGGTGTGAATAACGTGTTTCTTACGTTGACTGGGTTCCAACCGAACTGATTTGAAATAAGAGCTCACGCCGCAAGTGAGCTGTTATTTCCCGAGACGGCTTTTTTGCGCCGACACGAAATCTAGGGTATACCTGATCGAAGACTTACACAATAGGTTATTTGACTGATATGATTTTATTGCATATATAAATAAAGTTTAAGTAAATAAAGTTCCTAAATAAATAAGCTGTCGTGAAGACAAAAATTAATTACCTATCACAAAAAATTACAAAGTAACGTATACATTTTAAAATACAAGAACAGACAAAAGACAGCTAAAAAGCGCAGTGGCGTCAGAAATGATTAGTTCATCGTATCTCTACATACAAATCATACAATCTCCTTGCATGTGACGTCACATGCAAATAGCGCCATCCATACAGGCCATACGATCTTCTTTTTGCGAGAAAGGTACAGGCGATGCCCTCTCCAGAAACTTAAATAGCGTATTACTCCATGATTTATTTTAACAGACTTAACTTATTTTTTCAATCATTACATTATGTATTAACCTATTTTCATAAAGTAGGTTGAAAATGAATGCAATAATTGAAAAAATAAGTAACATCGGTAAATAAATCACGAAGTAATAAGTTTTTCAAGTTTCTGGAAGGGCCATCGTCTGTCTCTTTCTCGCAAAACAGAGCTTCCTTACAGTTACTATGACAACACGTAACTGTGACGTCACATGCCAAAGAGATTGTATGTAAAGCTACCACAGCTTAGTAATGAGATACTATGAAGGACCACATAACACTGACGACCCTGCATGTTTGAGCTGTCTCTTTCTATTCCTGTATTTCAAAATGCTTGTAACTTTGTCATTTTTTGAGATATTTAATTTATCTTTTCACCACTGTTTATTTTTTGAGAAATATTATTTACTTATATAAGCAATAAAAAAATAGCAGGCAACTGGCCGAGGGGAAGAAAGGTTCTCAAGTGGCGACCACGAACCGGAAAACGCAGCGTAGCTGCACTAGGTGGTCCAACGATCTGGTGAAAACCACGGAGAGCCGATAGATGCAGGAGGCGAGCAGCCGCTCAAAGTGGCGGTCTCCGGTGGTGGCCTATGTTCAGCAGTGGACGTCTTCAGGCTGTTGATGATGATGATGATGAACTAGCCTATTCGATAGGTTAAGGTTAACTTGAATAAACAAACATGGAACTATAATATAATTCTTGCTCAAGTATTAAGATGACACCACTATGCAAAGTTGTGTTTATTCTGCCTTTGACCTGGCTGCCTGCCAATAAGTAAACAGTGCGGATTGATGATGATTCCGAGGACAAAATTATATGCGAGTTTACAGAGTTTCAATACAAACTGTTGCTTGTAATCACACTAACACACTATTCATTTTAATGTTATAAATGCGAAAGTTCGTGTGTAGTGTGTTTGTTCCCTTTTCACGTTGCAACGGCTGGACCATAGAGCATTAAAAATAACCAACCAAGTGCGAGTCGGACTCCCGCACGAAGGGTTCCGTACCATTATCTATAAAAACGACCAAAAATTCACGTTTGTTGTATGGGATTCCCCTTAAATATTTATTTTATTCTGTTTTTTTTAGTATTTGTTGTTTTAGCGGCAACAGAAATACATCATCTGCGAAAATTTCAACTGTCTAACTATCACGGTTCATGAGATACAGCCTGGTGACAGACAGACAGCGGAGCCTTAGTAATAGGGTCCGTTTTAACGTTTGGCTACGGAACGTATTTTTTTCGCGATCTGGGCTGTACTGATTTCGATGAAATTCGGAATGAAGATAGCTTATATACGCTGGATTAAAACATAAGGTATACTTTTATCCGCAGGTATACCACGGAGCGCAGCTGCTAGTAATGTCATTATGTTGTCCCTTAGATTGGTCTTAGATTGGTCCTGCAGACTCACCAAATACATAAGTCAACAGTTTGTGGAGACCTGAAACCTAGTGACGAAAGACTAAAGGTAACTATTATTTTGTTGTTATAGGACGGATTATATGACTCTAGTTTCCCTGCAACACGTATTTTATTCTTCGCATTTTTTTTACATAGGATTGTTTACTTCATTAATCATTATTTATTTTTCTAAGCCAAGCTACAATCATAATTGGAGTAGCTAATCTAGTTAGTTTTTTATTCTAAGCTAGTGCAGATCATCGTCAACAACAGCCTGAAGAAGTCAACTGCTGAACATAGGCCTCCCCCAGAGAGCGTCACTTAGAGCGGCTGCTCGCCTCCTGCATCCATCGGCTCCCCGCGGTTTTCACCAGATCGTCGGTCCACCTAGTGGGGGGCCGGCCTACGCTGCGTCTTCCGGTTCGTGGTCGCCACTCGAGAACCGTTCTTCCCCATCGGGTGTCAGTTCTACGAGCGATGTGACCTGCCCATTGCCCGGTTCAACTTACTAATTCTAAGAGCTTGTATGATTAAGCTGTTATTTTCAAAAGGTATTCGATATAAGCGGACTGTATGTACTACGAAGAAATGGGGAACGAGAAAGATTTGAGATCCAAGTAAAAGGCTGTGCGACTCACCAGGACTGTTCCAGGTTCGGTACCTTCCACTAAACTTTGGTTTGCCAGCTTACCGCGGAATAAGTTTGGGTTACCTGACCAGTACAGCGCGGGCGCCGGATGGTGTTCACACAGACTTGATGGGTGCGGATGGTAGCACGTACGCGACAAACTGCTATCACAGCACAAAAAATAAAATTGTTTCGACAAAACCGATCCGCCTTCGACGGCGGCAAAAAAGACAAGAAGAAGTGTTGCTAGTTAAAAACTACTAAGTCGCCTGGTGTCTTAGGGATACCAGGTCTTTTTACATAAAATAAATACGAAAAGTGAACAGAGCTATATCGGTCACTTTAGTTCTCCTGCGGATCTCCTCATTGTACGATCGCCACACTAAAATTATTCTAATTGAAAATTAAAATTCAAACATTTACAGACTGTTTTTGTTCGGAAAATGACATAAAAGGTGATGTCTACTATTTATTTAAAAATCAATCAAAGAAATATTTTTTAACAGAGCTCTTCTTTATTTTACATTGTAACTATTTCGCAATCTGTTAATATCTGTAACCATTAAAATATCAGTGTACTAATATCAAAAATATCCAATGACTGTAAAAAGCTATATTAGGTACCTATATTAACAATTAAATTTTATTCCCTATTCATAGTTTCACAAACATCAAATGGAACAAGTGATCTTTGAACTATTTCGACTTGTTCTTGGCTGATTTATTAAAGGACAACAGAGGTCAAATAAATAAATTATGATCCAGTTTCTAAAGCTTTTTAAAACACTTAATTTTAACATCTTTTCAACTGTGCACTATCTAATAATCCTAATCTCCTATCTATCTATCTTAGATCTACTTATATCTATATACTAATATTATAAATGCGATAGTTTGTGTGTGCGAATGTTTGTTACCTTCTATCTCGGTACCTACTAACCCGATTTTGATGAAATTTGGAATGCAGATAGCTTATACGCTGGATTAACACATAGGATACTTTTTAGCCGCGCGGGTGAAATGAAGTAGCAACTAGTAATACTTGTAGTCTTAGTAGCATTTTCCTACAGCTCTGCCTGCATTGACAGCATGATGCTGGATTAAATACTCTAGAACTTCTCCATCCTCTTTGCCTTTTCCCATTTGTTATTGGGGTCGACTCCCAATCTAACCTGTAGCGGCGAGCTACCAGAATTACACATGCGACTGCCATCTGACCTCGCAACATATAAGGAACCAGTAATAGGTTTTTTTTTATGTAAACGAAGGACGTGACGAGCCAGTCGTCCTGGTTAGACCAGGTGGCAGATTCTATCAGGCGTCTGACTGGTAGTAACGCCATAGACGTTCTTATGACAACCGGGACCGACGGCTTAACGTGCTCTCCGAGGCACGGAGCGAAAACTGCACATAACTTACTAGATAAGTCATTGGTGCAGGGCCGGGGATCGAACCCGGTGCCGTAAGATTGCGAAGCGCACATGCTACCGCTCGGCTACCATCGCTGCTAGAATCTAGAACTTCTCCGCGGTAGCATTTTTAGCGCATCTCGTATGTTCTTGTAATAATGATATGATAACAGAGCGATGAAACTTACGCTAAATTTTAATACAAATATACTCTTTACACAACACATCATCACGGAACATACATTCATTGCATAATAGACCCAACTGCAGTTCAGTGTCAGTGAGGACTTGCGTTGTGGAGCTCCCTCGCAATGCTGCATCTGCTAATCTATCCTTTGTGCCCAATAACCTGCACACAAGGAGATTTAATAAAGGCATCCAAAAAGGTTGTAGAACTAGCCACATATTGGAGCAAAATAATATAAAATAAACAAAATTTCAATAAAATTGAGCTATTTGACACAATGAATAAATGAAACATGGAACATTAAAACTAAGAAAAATAACATTTTGATGATAACTGCGATTGATGCTATGATAAATTGAATAACAAATAAATGAGTAAAAACAGGTAGTCCTATCACTCAAAGCAATGTGTTAAGCTCTTAAAGCTATTAAACAGATACTATGATCACCCAGGTGATCATAGTGGAATATACCTTCAAATCTATCTCACAGTTTCTGAGCCTTACTTATAGGTAACAAAATAGTTTTTTATTTAAATTGAGTTCAGTCTGAACTCTAAATTAAGCCCTGAATAGTTAATTCCATTATGTTTATAAAGAAATTTGATTAGTAGTAAGCCAAAAAAAAAAAGCTTTTACTCTACAATTATGTTACTTAGCATTAACATTGAATATAAGCTAACCTTGGAGCTTGGTTACAGAACTTACAGACCACTCCATTTTCTAAGTGATATTATGTTTCTGGGTATTTAAAACACACATGTAAGATATTCAACACCCTGTATTTTAATCACAATGTCAGTAGTTATTCACTTGCTATATTATGTTACCTGTTTCACACAAAATAAAATATTAAGATAACATAGAACTATAATAGAACAGTTTCCTTTGAACCTTCCTTAATTAAATAGTTTAATTGTATTATGATTTATGGGAAATTCACAAAATGTAGGTAGTAGCACTTTGGTTATTCAAAAGAGTACATAATTATAATCATTATCCCCATCATTTGGTTTGTCTACCCTTATCACACCAGCACGGGGAGAATGAGCTATAAAAATCAACATATCTCTTCTCGAGAAAGTGTTTAACCATTGAACAATTACACAGATCACATCATACACCTTTTGTTGCATTTCTATTGGTCGAGCGCTGTCTTGAAAGAAAAGATATTTACGAAGATATCATTATGTTGATTACCATAGCTCATGCTACCCCTGCAGGTATGGTTGGTGCACTAAGACTACCAATCATGCTGTTGAAACGATTAAGGAGACAAAATAACTAAGATTCTTACTGTAAAAATATTAGTTCTTAAAATTTTAGCAACGAGCAGGATTACCTATCTTATACAGGTTCTATAGATGTTGCCACAGCTATTTAGATGGTGAACACATAGTCCTACAGATTTTCACAGTCAGCGGTCATGTGAACATAGCTCAGTTGGCAGTACTAGTATAGTATTATATTATCTGTGGTTGGTAGTGTCTAATCCGGTGTGTTGGAAGCGGGTTCAAATCCTTATTGCTAAAATTTTAAGAACTATAATATCTTTATAGATATACCTCAAGTGTGGTTTACACTTTAAAATCAATTCCATGATATTCTTACTATAGTAAAGAAAATGAAAAATTGATCAGTTTTGCAGATTTTAGTCACAAAAGACAGGTGCAACGTTCACCTGTAAAAATGAGCTCTGATGACAGACAAAACTAAAAAATCAATAGGAATAGCCAATTTTTTTAAACAGCTTTTCTGATAGTGCATCTAATAATACAGTATGGGGCAAGCAAGTTGAGCCCTGGCAAGGCATCACATTAGCTGGGCATTTATATGCATTAATTTAATATTACTCAAACTGTCAGGTCACATGGTTCCTTGCCAAGGCTGGGCAACCTATTTGCTCCTTACAATATCTAGATTATTTGATGCCATTATCACACAGAATCTATAGCAAGAACATCAAACTGGAATATTCACCAGAAAATTAGTTAGTCTCCAACTGGTGCAACCTTCCCTATTGAATGAGTTCTTGCCAGATCAACCATGTACTCTATCAAAAATCAACACCATGTGTTGCAAACACAATTTTAATAGTACTAAAATAGGGGATGTTGTGCAAACATATTTTTCATTTTGCGGAGATCACAGGACATCACCCAGGATCTAATTATAAGCCAGCTTATATAATGATGGCAAAAATGTGTGCATGGTTGTTTTCTTTTCTTTATGTAAACAAATGATGTGACGAGCTAGCCATTCGCCATTCACCATATGGTGACTACCAGCTGATCAATTGCTTACAGTTATTGAAATTCATAAGATGAAAAATCAGTTTGATATATCTAATGTTACGGATGGTCTATTGGCCTATTGGATGGTATATGGTATATTATACCTATTTAAAGTATTTTAGATATAAAAATCTCAACAGGCCTTTTGCAGGCTTTATCTTAACTAAAGTTAGTTTCCATTGCTTTATTTCTAATTTAATATCACAGAGTTAAATGCTAAAACTACTTTTTTTTGTCTGGTAGTGGGAATTTTGCCACATTTCTTGTTATGTGAAGTGACAATGGGTGAAGGTGGTGCCATAAATGCCTCAACTATTTGGTGGTGCATTTTTGTCTAGATGTGACACATTTTTAATATGAAAATGACCACTACAGGTATCATCAAGGCATATTACAAATTTTTGCTACTAGTTGCTGCATGGAACATAATTTATTTAAATTATTTTTATTGTACCTACATATTAAAAATACACTTTAAACTTTAGTAATCTCTTCTAGGTTCACAGGAATGTTAATTATTTAACCTCTAGATAGTATGTCTTACATGAACAAGTAAGTGAATTCATGTAATTATGTAAAGATAGGCACAGCAAGATTAATAATTTGGTAAATGTATTAATATTTTAGTGAGAACGTGGCTGCTTATTGTATTGTATAGGTATTTACTTAGTTGATGGGTGGACATTTTGGTAGACAAAATGGAGAAATTGTTTGATGTATAATTACAGAGACATAAATAGAAAACTATGATTACAACAGGTTTAACTAATAAATGGGGGGTAAATGATTTTAATTTTATCACTAATCATCATGTAATGACAATGCAAACTTCTAATGTAAGGAGAAAATTTGAAAAAAAAAAAATATATTTGTTCATAAAAATTAGCAATTCTCTATCAGCAGCAACGAATAATACAGAACCACCACAAAAAGCAGCAGTGACTTTTTTTATCTTCTATCGTAAGCAGGAGGCCACTACACAAAATGGCAACCAATTTTACACTCAATATGCAATTGCATTTCCTTCTCAATATTGAATATTTTTTACCTTTGCTTACGTTTTATCGTACACTTGACACGTTTTAAAAATACCTAAACGGTAAAAAAGGATCAGTGATAACGCTCTGCCGAATTAGACGAAGTAATATGGTTGCATCACACGATAATTCGCGTGCTGTTTTAGGGTTAGAACACCACGTAAAAACAATGATTGGCAACAGAAACTGTATATTTCGTGACAAATTACGAAAAATACAACTTTTTGGAACAAAGAAATGCACTCACCGCTGGTGGTTTTATCTTGCAAATGCCAGACTTCTCAGCGATAGGACGTATTTTGCTGATGTATGCCAGAGGGTCCAGGAACTCTTCAGCAGTCGGCTCGAACACAGGAGCCTCCGGAGGCGGCGTGAACGTAAAATTGTCAGGTTTCATGGGGGACGCCGAGTCCCCCATGCTAACTTCGACATTAGCTTCGTCACATTTTCCCATTTTTGAGAAACACTATGCAGTTCACACTAATGCAACTAAAAATAACACACTAACATCATCTGATGTTAAGGGATAAAAAGAGCACGGCCACAGAGGAATAGCAGCATCAGAATTAGTCTTTCCATAGGGAACCACAATGAGATTAATGAAATTAATATCACCAACAAATAACACTGTTCACTGCACGTCCGCCATGCGAAATTGAACTTTCGAAACTGTAGTGTTGCCCTACAAAAATAATATTTTATGTAAGCAGAAAAGAGTTCAAAAGAGTATCTAAGCCATATCTGGCCAAGTGGCCATATCTAAACCGAAAGCCGTGTCTCCTCCTCGTGTATAGTCGCACTCCCAAGAGCAAAAGTTGAGTACAGTGGTAAGGATTAGGCATGGATCAAATCACAAGGAGCAGGTTAAAAAATTATATGAATTTATTTTTCATAAATCACTCTGCTACTTTTTGTCAGACACTGCTACAAATCGCAGTGTGTCATACTTAATTGGATCGTGGCTTCGGATTTCATAATACGAGAGTAGCGTCACGTCAGCGTGAATATCAAAACATATCATTTTATTTATGCTTCAGTAAACAAACTGAGACCTAAAGAGTATAATTTTAAAAACATTGTGTTGTAGCGGTGGACTTTGATCTTGTTTAACTTAAGAGAGTAGCGTTAGATTACTTGTAATCTTTTGTAACAGGTCGCAACTTCACTAGGTTGCTTCTAAATCACATCTCTGTTCCATTTCATAAAGCACAGCCAATCGCCATTCATCATAAATTCATTAGGCATATGAAAAATCACAGGCTGTGATAAATCACAGGTGAAATCACAGTGACGAACATAAATCATATGATGAAATGATAATAATTTTAAAGTAGCAATCATTTCCATGCCTAGTAAGGATCTTTTGGCGCGTGGATGACATTGACAGGGGGGCGTAGGTGCGCTTTCAGGGCTACCAGTTAATAAAATGTCCTTGTACTTACGGAAAAATCACGATAAGTAAAATCGATTGTTTTGTCTAATTTTGACGTCTCTGATTTACATGAATAATTTGTAATACCTAGTCAAATATAAAATAATAAATTAAAGAAATAATATTGGGAAATAGCACACTATTTCCTAATATTATTTCTTTAATTTATTATTTTACTACTACTACTGCTACTGAGAGGCTACACTTTACGTGCTACTGAGAGGTCATACTCAAGAAAACACTAATACTTCAGATTTTTATACCATAATTGTATTCTGCAGGAACCTTTTCAAGTGGTTGTAATAATAATTGTATGTCGATAGAATTTTCATAACAATTATCATCATCAAACTCTTCATCACTGTCACTGCTTTCTTCATTTGAGCATACATATATGATGAAAGGTTTGTTTATATCCTACATCTTATGCTCGATAATCCTCTTGCTAACTTTATTCACATTATGCATGCAGAAATTGCGCCGTTGATGTGCCCTGAATGCATTTTCGACATTTTCTGGCATTTCGCTGCCTGGTTTTCATAAAATAAATGTTTTCTTTATTATCCACTTAAGCGAATTACTTACTAATGAATAGGTGACCTTTGTGATTTGTTGATATCAACATCTCAATTTCGTCTTCAATAATTTAAATTATGAAAATGCTGTATGTGCGGGTAGTGGCAAGCGCTCTTAAATAAGTTGAGGCATATACACGCAAACCAATTTCTAATTTTAATGCAATTGGGGTGAGGGTAATATGTTTTCTTTATTATCCACTTAAGCGAATTACTTACTAATTAATAGTAGGTGACCTTTGTGATTTGCTGAAATCAAAATTTCAATTTTGTCCTCAATAATTTAAATTATGAAAATGTTGTTGAAACGCTATGTTGCTTTGCATTCTTAAAAAAACTCTTCAAAAAAAAGCTTTCAGCACTACTTCTCTTACACCACATTGTATTAATTTCGCCATGAAGTTATATCAATTTTACGCAAAAGTGATAGGACGGGCAGCTTGGAGCGATTTGTCAACAATGACACTTTGACAAGATGACAGCGGTGGTTCTAATTTTTTCCCACGCGCCAATAGATCCTTGATGCACTGTATTTTCTTGATTTTCTAGGCGGCACGCGAGATCTATCAATATGTCAACGTCAAAGTCGTGCGTTCAGAAAGCACAGGGAAGGTGCGTTCCGAACCCGTGCGAAGCCAGGGCGGGTCAGCTAGTCAAAAAATCTTCAAAAAATAAACTTTTAGCTTGGCTTGCTACAAATTGTTTTTTCTCTAATCTGTGACCACAAATAACTATGATTGTTTTTTTTCTTTAATCTCCGTACGTTTACAAAGACTGCCCCAACACAGAAAACACGTCATAAATTGGTAGAGTAAACAAAACAAGAAGGTTACAAAATCGTTATCGCTGGACGCATTAAAGCACATTACAGCATTAAACGTTATTTTAATTTAGCCCACAACAGTTAACACTAAGTTTAATCTGTTATGTCATATTATGGACAAATGCTGGGTATACACTGGGTTTACTGTCTTTTATTCGCCTTTATACATGATACCTAGTGTATGTCCGAATAATGCGAACCTACCGACCCAGGCGTCCACATTCCACACACCGTAAACAGCGAATGATTTATCATGCCAAACAATCGTATATTCGCAATCCTTTGATATGTGACCAAAAATCGACAACCCCGTGGCGGATACGAGTGTTCGAACTAGACTAGCGTATTCGTGTTATTCTTGAAAAATAGGCATTTATGGTAACTTTACATCGTCGTAAAATAAGACAAATATAAGACGAATACGCGAACATGAATTAATAGCAATGTGAAGTACCACTAGATTTACAAATAGAAAGAATGACCAAGAATGGCGCTTGACATTTAGTTTTTATCAAGGTAATAAATTGACAGCCTAAAAATTTTTTTGGGTAAGTATACAATCTTTTATTTGGAGATAGATGCCGTTTTTTTTATTTAGTTATTTATTTACCCTATTTTCATAGCTTTGATTTTATACATTTATGTATGGTATTTCAAAATATTAATATTATGCCAAGTTTTATTCATATTAAGGCCATGTCAAGCATTTTTTGATGGGGTCTTATAAATAAAGCACTCTGTTTAAAGTTGAAAAACGCAGAAAATAATTTGATGTTAAAATGTGTTATATTAGCAGGTTTTTTGTGGATTACGTGAAATATGTATGTCAAATAAAATATTTTATCTGACCATCCTGTTATAACACGAGTCTGGCAATATAATCCGGTCGCTGGGGATCTTTGCAAGACCCCCTGTACCTTTAGAACCCGCCAGGGTTTTTCATAAGTGGTATTACATAAAAAAGTAATTGAAAAGGAAATGTTTTTAAATGGGGCGTTTTATTAAAAAAAGAAATTGTATGTTATGTATGACCCAATAGATGGCGCCAGTTGTGATTTTACCAAAATCTGTCACTGTCACTGTTTCAAGCATAGACACACAGGTCAAAGGAAATGTGTCACGTTACTAACTGAAAACTCTAAATTCTTTAGTTTTTTTTTAGTTTCGTTGCGCGATAGTTTGGCTTTATTTTGGATCATAATATTAACGTTTATCTATCTCGCAGTCCTACTGTACTTCAATTTACTTAATAAGTATTCACCACAAACTACTTAGGAGATAGTACAGGCAACGTACTCGTGGTCCACTCAACGTAATTTGACATTCCTTTGTAGGTAGTCTAAGCATATCTTATGTTTAAACTACTCTGTGGTTTGAAAGGCTTAAGCTTTGTACTTACTGCGCCATCTAGAAAAGAAGCGGAACTAGTTTTTCTATAAAATAAAACGCCTCATTTCTGAAACAAAGACTTTAGTCACCTTTTTGAGATAAATCAACTTTTTTCAGGGTCAACATTTTCATGAATTTTTTTCACACACTATGGTTACACATGGTTAATCAAGTTTATGTTTCAGTAGAGTCATTGGGGTTAGTACATTATTTCAGAAACCCGTGATTTAAAGTCCAAACATTACCATTAGTGTGGCTTTCACGCCAAAATGGCATAATCTTTGGCTATTGAATAGTCAAAGCCTCAAAGGACTGCACTGCACTGATTTGGATGTTTTATACACAGATTGCCAGTACTACTGAGACCAAGAGCAGCATAACATGGTACTTTTATCCTGAAAAGTTAGGAGTTCCCATCAATTCCCATAGGTAGGTAAATAGGGATTATTCTCAACGGCCCCCACCTAAGCTGCCCCCACTGGGCCCATTGCCACAATGATTAAGAATTAGTACCAACGGTCTCCAGTGAGTGAAAATCTGGGGTTGGTTACTTCGTGAGTAGAGCATGACTATACCAACCGGTGAACCAGCCAACCGCTACTCCAAACCAAAAACATCGAATCGCATTTTCTTCTTCTTCTTTGTTTAATGGCTTAGCATCGGGTAGTGACACAGATTAGAGAAAAAACAAGTGGTGATGTCTTTGGCATCAAGCCGAGTGCTTAAGCTAGAGCTTTGGAGGGAAGGCGGAAAAGTTCACATCATCGTTGCATTGTATTATTTTTCATAACTTGTGCATTTTCCAGTGTTAATGTTTCAAATTGGTGGCATTTTACGCATTAAGAGCTGAATGAGACGATTTATTAAAAAAAAAAACTAGTTCCGCTTGTTTTGCTAGATGGCGCGGTAAATACATTGTTTAAACCTTTCAAACCACAGAGTAGTTTAAGCATAAGAAAATGCTGTGCGATTAAGCACAAAAATAAAACACTATTTTTGATAATTTCACTTTATTAGGCAGACTCACTTACAGAGGCGTTGGAGAAAGAAGAACGAATGCTTCACAGAGCATATAAACGCTGAATATTAAACACAGAGTAAATAAAAACTACGTTATGTTGCGTACAGATAACGTAACAAATGCTTAGACTACCTACAAAGAAATGTCAAATTACGTTGAGTGGACCACGAGTACATTGTCTGTACTATCTCCTAAGTAGTGCATTCTTCTTAAGTAAATTGAAGTACAATAGAACTGCGAGATAGATAAACGAAAGAGTTTAAAGTTGTCAGTCAGTATCGTGATACATTTCCTCTAACCTGTGTGTTTATGCTTGAAACAGTGACAGTGACAGATTTTGGTGAAATCACAACTGGCGCCATCTATTGGGTTATACATAATATACAATTTTAATTTTTTAATAAAACGCTTCATTACGAGCATGAGTGTGAGCAAGTGATATAATGTGGTAACACGTGGTTTTTCGTGTTGCTTCTAAAATTCCATAGAAGCTTCTAGAACCTCTTTACTAGGGCATGACTTAGGCTGGACTACAACTTCCTGACGAAATATTCCATAACACGATGAAAAATTACAATACTTGACACCGGCTAAATATCATAACTGTGGAGCCAAATTATAAAAAAAAACTTCTAGTGCTACCATCGGTGTTGCCAATGCTGACAGTACTGCACAAAACCATCTTCGTAAATGCGCAGACTGCAAGCAATCGATGAGCACATCCGTCACCAGCCGCCATTTGCGAAAGGCCGATCGCAGGTTGGAGTAGCGCGAGTGTCAGCGTTTTGATTATGTCGAGTGTTTAGATTTGTTATTTTCAACTAACTGTGAACTCAGTGCTGGATTTAATCAGTTAAAATGATTGTGAGATTTCTAAACGTTTTGTGCTTTGGAGTTTTGGTGGCTTCGGTGTGCAGCGCTGAAGGAAACAACGACAATGAAGGTAGGCGATTTTTAATGAACATTTATTTATTTTTGTTATTATATTCTTCACCTCTATCTGCTTATACTATTACTAAATCTGGTAACTTACCTATTTTCTTTTATAAAATATCAATAAGACCAGAAATAAATTGGCATTCGAGCTTTGAAAAAGAATCAGCGATCTTTGGTACCAGAATATTACAATGTTTATATTATTTGAATTTTCCTGGAAGGTCTTGATGCTGAACTTTCGTAGGTTTTCTCGTGTTAATTTATGCGTTGGCCCTTGTAGAACGCGCGAGGCGCGTAGGTGTTGGGACCGGCTTGACGGGTCTTGTGCATACACAGTGCACACACACATGTACAGGTGACCTGGCTCGTTCGTGTGTTGAACACCGTTTTTGCAGTTGATTCATTCACTTAAAAATAATCATTGTTCTATTATCATGCTTACATCAACTCTTTACTCACGAAGGAAACCTGAGTAAGGTTTTGGTGAATTGAAAATGGTATCAAAACAAATTATTTAATGATTAATTAGAAACCAATAAAATCATTATAGGTACATGTAAATAATTTGCATTGATATCATCAGGATGCTTACATAAGCTATGAAGTAATGAAGACTATATGGTCCTGTCAGTACAAGCTTTTGCAGTGGTTGTGTATCATGTATGAAATGCAATTCAGAAAGAACAACTTGAAGACCATTTTTGAAGTCTTTAGTTCACGTTGATAACTTAGGTTGAGAACAAAGAAACCCGCTTTAGTCACACGGCAGCTTACACACCTTTCAGTTCATTAATTCCATTTGAAATTCCCTTCACCATTGTTTTCCCACTCTTGAAAGTGTGGAGCCATCTATCATATTCATGTGAATTGATCTGAGGCGTGTTAAATAATTGGATAAACAACTTAAAAGATCCTCATATACATGTGGGTATGGTATGGTACAAGCATCAAATTAATATGGGTACAAGGTATTATAGAGTTTTGGGATATTAACTATTTAAACTTCATAATGTGATCATTAAGTATTATTAAAATTTTATCTTAAAACAGATAACAGGTTGATTTCTATTTAGATTAGATAGACTTTATGAGTAAACCTATAAATAATATTTAAAACCCTTACATCAATTTATAATTCTCTCCATGATGAATTGTAAGTTATTAAGTTTCATCCACCTTTGGTCAAACATAGCCAGAAACCTTAAAAAAGCCCGGTTACTGGAACTCTAATTTATTTATTCATCATCATCTGTATCAGATTTTAAAGTTTCTTTGTTGTAATGTTCTGACTTTTCATTGGTACTATCTGTGTGCCCTTTGGCACAGACCTCCTCCAACCCCTTTCATTGCATCCTGGCCTGTGCATTTCTGGTCCAGGTTTTACCAGCAATTGCCACTAGTTCATCCTGCAATCTTTTAAACTGTCTTCCTCTCTTTGTCTTTCCTTCCCTTGGGTACCACAAGGTAGTTGTTTTGCTCCACTTCTCTTTCAAAGAGAAATATTAGTACTAAATGTCAGTCTTGATTCAGCACTTGTTTGAATCATTTCTCCCGTCCTTTCATCATCAATCAGAAGATTTGCACTGCTAAATGCAGGCTTCCCCCATTGAGTACCACTTTGAGGGGCTTTTTCTTGCATCCAATGGCTCCCCACCATTTTGACCAAGTTGTTGGTCCACCTAGTGAAATTATTACCCAGGATAGAATATCCTGGCACAGAAGTGTGTGGTAACCTGGCCCTAAATAATGATTGAACAGCAATAGTTTAAACACACACAAAACACAATGTGCAAAATGTAAACACACACAAAACACAATGTGCAAAATGAGCACAACATGCAAAATGTAACAAAACTCATAACATGTAGGCCTAATGTATAAGAGACCCTCCAAATATCTCTGTATATACATCCATCTTGGGCTGTATTTTGTGATAGTCAGTCATTTAGGATTCTGAACAAAGAGTAAAATATTATATTGGAGATAGAAAGATTTATAAATTGATCTCAATCAGATTCTAATAAGATTTATTTAGTTTTAAAGTTAAAAGCAGTATAAAGAAACGAGATTAGGTTTTTATCTAATATATCAGTTATTTCGGCATATTATCACAGGTAAACCCTACCAAATTATCAAGATTTCAACTATGGACTCAATCTTAAAAACAAAAAAGAATGTGAAATTAATATAGTGTATAAGCAGTGTAGCTATATTCATATTAATGTGTTTCTATATATAAAAAAATAAGACTAAAAAAAGGAAACCAAATAACTTTTTTACTACACCTTGTTAACCTGTATGCTTCCAAGGATATCAGCTGGGTTAGCATGGATGGTAGACAAAATTGTCTTTCCCCATTTTACGTCACTTTCTTCATACTTGCTTGGATTAAAACAGGGGAAAGACAGTTTTGTCTACCGGCCATGCTAACCCTACAGGCAATGACTCATCTCCTGAGTTTACATCTTAATATTCAAAACACAGGTATCCTAAACCGATTTAAGATCTCATTGACTGTCCATTGAATAGAACAATTGTATTTGGCTTCATTTAGATTCTAGACTTTATTTGGTGGTCAGGTGATGCAAATAAACTCACAATTAAAATAATTTGTTAGCTAATTTTGCATATTTAATATTCAATTTGTGCAGGTGTTAATGAGTCATCCGAAAATATTAAATGCAACACCAAATATATGTTGTTACTACGTTGGCTAAAGTAAGCATATAATACATTCCTAGAATGCCTTGCTAGGCATTTTATTTGTACAATCTAGTCGTTTATGTATTTGAGTAATTTGAATTTCACCTAAACTTCTACAATCGAAATTGTAAGCATAATAACATACATAGTGCCTACATTACAACTCTTTGGCATCATAATGTACGATTGTAGGCATATGAAAGTTGAAAATATCATCTACTTTTACTCCTGCAACAAAATTAAATTAAATGCTGAAAGGTGTTAAGTCGGATAAACACATGGTGTCAAGACATGGTAAGAAATTCAATTGACTCAGGCGTGCGTGACCTTGCGGAAGCTCATGTCTGCTTACTGCAGTACTATGCAGTAAGCACAGAAGAGCTTTTACACACAAAACACTAATGAAAACTTATTTATCCCCCATAAATCAGTTGTCATTAGTGTTTTGTGCCATAATAAGCTCCAAACCTAGAAATACCCATCATCGTCATCAGCCTGAACACTTCCACTGCTGAACATAAGCCTGTCCCCAAAGAGCACCACTTTGAGTGGCTCCATTCAGCAGCCACGGTTTTGAACAAATTGTCGGTCCACCTGGTGATCAAACACCTACCCTACCCAAGTAAATCTCATATTGGACAGACTATGCGTTTGATAGACCACATGACTACAGCGCAGCCTAAAGCAGGCTGCATTCGTAAACAAAAAGATGTCTGTTTAAGCAATCTAAATAGCTTCAATTTCGCGAACCACAAGGTGACCGATGCAGTGACACCCGACCCGAGCGAGCGGAGATGCGCCTGCGCCTGTAACGCGAGGCACAGTTGACCTTTTGCTTACCTTCAGACTGATATTGTTTTAAAAACATGGTCTGGTTGGGTGTTTTTATACTTTCTACACTACATAGTACATATAGCTATATCTAATAGACGATGTGTATGTCGGCAATTTCCATGTTGTTGATTAGGTCGGCTTATACAATAACTTACACCGTGGATATGAACCGCAAATGTTGTATTAGACCGCTCTGGCTCTGATCCATCTATAATATCTTTGATACAGCCACTCCGTGCACGGATCCAATGCTTTATCTCTGATCCCTCTGCAGATTTAGTACAGCACACAATAGAACTCCACTATGATAATTTCCAAGAAGCCATCAGGAAAGCCAATGAGTAACGCTTAGTAGCGCTGTCAAATAGACAACCCAATTCTTTTATAAAACCGTCCCTCCCAGACCGTCCCCCTCCCTACGGGGTCCATAGTCCACACCATACTAAAATATTTACTAAATTATATATATAGATACCATTCCTGGTACACTAAAAAGCAATAAGTTATCTGAATCAGGTTTATTTCGCAGTGAGTTAGGTGCTAGAAAGGAGTGGCGCGGTGTAATGCATCGGCACGGCACCGTTCTTGCGAAAGCTACGGATTTCCACCAATAAGTAAGCTTGGATATTTAGTTAATCCAACTTTGAATGCAACTCATGTCTACATGTTACGGATCACGACATAGATACACTTTTGTGGTAAGTAACCGATTTACCTCATTGTCAGATTAAACTTTAAATCGTTTGTTTGCCTTTTAGCTTACTAGACGTTGACGGACGGGCAACAAAAACATCTTTTTTTAAAATGTAAATGAATGACGTGACGAGCTAGTCGTTCGCCTGATGTTAAGCGTCACGGCTGCCCATAACAGATTGCAGTACCACTCGAAACTATATTAATATAGTTTTGCGTGACACAGACACTGCACTGCGCACGTCATCCTGAGACTTCACGCAGTCTAGTAATAAGATTATTAGACTGTGATCAGATCATAAAATCTCATTTGACAAGTAATTTCACTAGCTATAATGCCCTTTAAACCGGAATTTTGTTCTATCTCTGACTAAAATACCTATAATATGTAAAGATGTGAAATTGCAAATTGGATTCAGTACCCTACTACCTAGGAGATCATGCAAAACTGGTTGGAGTCTACACGAATTTTTCCTTTTCGCCTATCGAAGGACACTTCTTCAGTACTTAGGATAGCTTTCGTCCACTTCCAAAGTGTTCAAAAAAGTAATTGAATAGGCTTGTTTGACCTTTACTTCATGGTAAGTATTCTTAACTTTCCAGTCACCAGTCAAACGATCCCATCGTCAATTGTCGGCGGGCATCCAGTGCGGAGGTAGCGGGCAATGCGCCTCGTATTCTCGGCATTTAATATTCATGTTACATAATAACCGGCGAGAACAATACTCCAGACGACTTGCTAACACAGGCGGTTAGGGCTGCCAATGTCCTTGTACTGTGGCATGTAATTCTTGGAGTACTCCTGTAATCAAACTCTAAAACAGCTCTAAAATCAGGTTAGCGAATAGCGACCCTAACAGTTTCCAAAAATGCTGTTAAAATACTGTTTTCTTATTCAATTCTTTGTGTCCGTCAAATATATTCATTAATTAATATATATGTAATTAGATATTTTCTAGTGTTAGTAACTAATAGATGCAAAGTGAGTGGGCGTTCAATGTAATATTAAGTACCTACAATCTGTTTTTTGATAGTGGTTGGTCTTTCTTTCTGAATCAGAAAGTAGTAGGTATTTGGTGGTAACTGATGCTTCCAAAGGAATGCAGTATTTTTTAGAAAGATATTACATTAGTTTATGTCAGTCTTAGTCAAATCGCCAATCCAGGCTTCATTGTTTCGTGTGTGATGCCCACACGAGCAGCCCTACACGTACATAATGAAGTATTCTCCACAAGCACATAAGACGTGTATTGTTTTGTGCGACACGACACGTGAGCAGGTATACGCTTCAGAGAGTATCCAGAACTTCCAATATATGCTAATTTGTCAAGGTTTGGAACATTACGTGGAATAAGTAATGTTTCTTTTCTTTATTGTTGTTTCTAAAGTAAATTTGTTCGATAATTTCATCGGAAGTTTCAATACGGATGGCAAATAAGCTTGTCGCTCGTTTTGTTCTAAGCTTTTCAGTTGCGAGTCTCTAAGTTGTAGTAACTTTCATTGTGGAGTTACCGTAATGTACCTAAGTGGCTTATCCTGCGCAACTTTGCTCGCGCTCTCGATATTGAATGTCTGCATTGATATCACAGCGAATAGAAGTGTAAAATTTGAACCCTCCTAATAAACACTGTCACACTGTATAGTGTATATAATATTATACACAACAATGAAATAGGTACTCAGCGATTTCTCTTTTTTTTCTTTGCCCATTTCATACTGACAGAATGAAATAAGTATATTAGTAAAAGAAAAAGTACCTATCATAAAATTAAAATCTAATTAAGTTTATTACGATGAAGACGGTATTGATTATTTTAATCGAACTCTGAAAATAATCAACCACAGAAATAAAATTATTTCTTTGATATGTATAGAAACCACCGGAACCGGAACCACCACGTACCGGAAGACGCAGCGTAGGCCGGCCCCCCACTCGGTGGACCGACGACCTGGTGAAAACCGCGGGGAGCCGATGAATGCAGGAGGCAAGCAGCCGCTTTAAGTGGCGCTCTGTGGGGGAGGCCTATGTTCAGCAGTAGACGTCTTCGGGCTGTTGATGATGTATAGAAAAATACACGTCTTTAATACATAAAATAAAGTACTTATAATGCCCATGTCCGATACACTGAGTATGAAAACCTGCCGACGTACCTATAATTCCACATTTAGCCCCGGACTTCCTTTCAATCTTCCACAAATCAATCGTACCTACTACCCCTAAATAACTACAAAGAGAAATCCAATGTATACAATAACAAAACGGCACATAGACTCGAAAACCCCATCCAATCTGCACAAAAAGCTTGCCTTGCGAACCTTTCAAATCTCCCCTGATTTCCAGTCCGGGAACTGACGGTTCATTTAATTACATATCCAAGCGCGAACCGCATATCATCACTTTCCATCAGGTGAGATGTTGTCAAACGTGAGCCCAATTAAGCGTAAAAAAACTTCTGTGCTATGGCAACGAAGAGAGTTTTTAAAGATATGATACACCCAGCGGTACAGTTAAACGCCCATATTGATTTTTTCCTTTTCCGAGACATGAATGAAATTATAATGCTATAGTATTAGGAGAGGCAGTGGACTTATACAGGCTGATAATGATGATGATGATGATGATGATAGTAGTTACTATTAAAACCAGATAAAAGTAATGTCAATATTTGTTAAAATAACAAATCTTTAAATTCAAGTAAAATGCACAAACGAGTTAGACCATTTAGAAAACCAATAGAAAATAAAAAGTAAATCACTTCATTATTCAATAAATCTATTGACTCTTTATGACTTCCAATAAGCGGTTTGGTATTCCATTGATGCTTTTTTTTTTTTTTTTTTTTATGCGATTGAATGACGTGACGAGCTACCCTGAATACCTATGATTACGGTAATCATAGCTGAATACTTTGTTGAGCAATTACGTATCACTCATCTAAGACTGCATCTTTTATCTGCTCTCTAGTATTAGGTGTTGGATTACGACCGACATCATCTCCCGCACTAATACCCCAATTTTTATACAACCTGCTTTTGCTTGGGCAGACAGGTGCGTGCTTTTACCACGGCACATCTGCTACCGTACCACAGTGTAAATAATAGTATAAACCGCATTGATATTACCCGGATGGCGCTGTATTATTTGGCTTGGCATGTGCTTCTTGCCAGTGCTTTGTTACTTGAAAAAACGCGACGTTTTCTGTTGAGAGTTCTAAATCTAAACGCACGCACCTTGTGTCACAAAATGTGTACCAAAAAGAAATCTGAAACATCCTGTAGCGAATATGTTTTATTTCGGGAGAGTGTGAAAGTAACTTTGGTCATATCCTTTTCTACTATTTATAGCTTCCAGACTTAATCAAACACGTCTCTTTCAGTCTGTTAATACGAGTGTTATGTCGCAAGCTTTTGATGTAGCCACAGAATAAATAAGTTTATACTTCTACGTAACTAGGGCTGCCATACTGCTATCTATGCCTTTTCTCTCTGATTATTCCTTTAATCCATCGTTATGATCACACAGTCACAATACGCTGTTCGTCACGGCACGAACGTTATTCTTTACAAGCTTATTTTGTCACAATTTTTTCCAGTACAATAATAATATGTGTGTACTTAGATGTATGTATTTCTCAAAACTCAGTTTCTCACAAACGGTGTTTCTCATATTGGCAGTTTGTCAAAAACGGCGTTCTTCACCCATTCAGTTTCTTACATGGGCAGCTCGTCACAAACCGCCTTCTTCAAATATGCAGTTTGTTACAATCTGCGTTATCACACTGGCAGTTTGTCGCAAACGCAGTTGTTAGTCCCAGTCACGATCGCAACGGCCAGACGCGCAGGTTTATCGAAACCCACACATAAGTAACATGGCGATAGAGTACCTATATAATTTTTTTAATTGAGTCTAAATATATTTGGATAGATTACTGATTCTACCAAAGACCTTATTCTACCGATGTCAGCCCTAATATCACTACACGACGTGGGCGTGTGTGGGTGATCATCGATTGACACAGGGCCTGTTGCCGTTTGTATCGAGCGACATGGAATTTACAAATCGATGTTTCTTGATTCTTGACATAACTACCTGATGTAGGCTGTTGATGTTCACATTACTGGAGACGTGTTTTGTAACCCTTTTAAAACGTAAACTTTTCTAAGATGGATATGTTTTGTAATTTTATACTGATGTTCTTTGTAAGTGTTACCGTATTTATATGCGATGAAGTACAGCAAGTAACAATTGTAGTTATATTATGTCCTTGGAAGATTTAATCGTATGAGAATCTAATACGAATTTAAGTATAATTCGGATTTCAGTTGACTATGTATCACAATATTAATCTTGATCAAATCTAAACTGTAAAGAATATTAAAGTTTGAACTATGAAACGTAACCCAAGAACCATTAATTAAGATAAGATAAGCCTATCATCCATATTGTGGGCCTCAGATCTTTCCAAAGTAAAATCTGTATCTCAGAATAGACTCATACGCTTGCAGGTAACTTCTTCGAAATGAACACGTCATTATCTCTGCTCATTATTACGCTCCAAATATGTTTAACCCACTAAGAAAGGCAGCTTATCAGTGTCCTGGTGAGGTGCATTGACCTCTCGGTAGCCTTATCATCTAAGTAAAAGCCGTAGATAGAACAAATAGGTTTGGGAGTTGAGAACTCGACGCAGAGCCCATTAATCACTATTAGAGACTTGTGGTAGGCTTATGACACGGTGTACACGCCTATGAAGTTATTTGTATTATAGCGGCGGTTACTCCACGGGTGACTGCCGCTGTTTTAGGGTTATATCAACATAGTTTATAACCCTGTTCAGAATCGCCTGGGACAAGCAATGTGCATGATAAACTAAACTAATTCAGTCTTCTACTCGTATAGGTTCTTACTTTTCTGTTGTCATGACTGTTGATCTGTTGTCGTTCTTGTGTGTACGACTCTTGGGATCATCTGTCAGACGAATGCGATCGTGATTACAAAGCAGATAATTTGCGCTCTTACTGTAATGAACTTTTCTATTTCTTTTTCAAAGTTCTTTTCTTTCGTATCCACATCTCATCAGGGAAGCGCTATGCTTTTAAATATTGTTCTTCTTAAATATGTTGGTTGCTGTGGATTCCTCGCAAAACCTCGTGAAGGAATAAGGAAGTGATATGAAATATCATTTCGTACCAGATTCTAACATCCTGTACCCTCAGATTCAAACGGATACATAAATTCCATCCAATAACGATGCAAGTTGCAATGTAACTCAATATAAACATGCGGTAACTGAATTTACCAGCTTTTGGTAACCAAACACGAATTTCAAACTTCAATTAGGTATCTCGCCGCCCCACTATCAAGTTAGAGCTGGTTGAATGGGGAGCGGGCACCTTTACGGTATAGTTTGGTACAGTAGAAGATTTCTATCGTTTCCAAAACTTCAGTAAATCAATTTAATTAAATAATTAAGTGTTACTTGATTTTGGTATCTTGATTGTCTGCCATTAGGAGCCGTTTTCCAATCTCATTCCCCGACCAAGCTTTTACGTCATTGAGAAGCCTATGTAAAAACATTGTATTACACACACGTGTCAAGGCCAAGTTCGATACACAAACATACGTACACACATTTAATGCCTTTTAACGTCTAATGCAGAAGAGTAAGCTAAATGTATTGCCAAACAAATATTAGAACATATACACGGTGGAATTTAATTTTTCTTTTCCTTAAATGTATGTACTTAGCCCATGCTATAGAATAATCGTACAAGGTGCAATTAAAAAAAAACTGGATCTTTACATAACTGGGTAACAGCCGAAATGTCTATTTAAAACGCGAGTGCGGCTTATCTCTTATCTTTGCTAATAAAGACTCCCAATTTCCCCTTCATACTTTATCGGGTTTAGGACCGTCAGAATTACTTACCTACTAAAAAAATCAGCTACGAACAAAAGGGTACGGCAGGAACTTGTGGATCCCTGATGCCATGTGCTCGTAAGGTGTCCAAGTGCTGTGGCTGTGCGTACATCCGCCTAGCCTCTGCTAAGTCGTAGCTTGACAGCAAATAAAAACGCACCATGTCCAACCACTCAACATTTGAATAACTGTAATGTCGATCCATTGTCCAAAATCGCGATGCGCGCGCTTAAACGGGACACAAGTTGTGCCCCTGGAAGTTTTTGACCGACTGACCTATTTTCTGGTAGGCTGGTACTTGTTTTCGGAAGCGGCCTGCGCGCATATCCGTTGCACAAAAGAAAGGGGCGGGGTGGGGTATTCTTTTTGTGATATTGGTCACCGCGGGCGGCGCCGGCGCGGCGGTCGCTGTTTGAGCCAGTATTCGGTCTGGCGTTTTATTACGTTGTATGTAAGTAAGGTTTTATCTATTCCGTGCTTTTGTTCAATGTCGCAGGGCTTTTCTTTAGAATTTGAATTCGCAGTAATTTGATAATACCTAGATTTAAGTTTTAAATCCATAGTTTTAGTTATATAGGAGCGTTCTATAGAATGGTCTGAGTACGTACATTGAAGGAAAAGAACCAATTAAATTCCACCGTGTATAGCACGAAAAATTCACCGAAACGTTAGCTCACTTATTTTTTAACCAAACCTCGTATACCTAATACAAACTTGTGTTAGCGTTTCTGTATTGTTAGCAAACTTATATTCAGCGTTGTGTTCTGGCTTACACCGCACACATCCCCTGTAGAACGTAGAAGTTTAACGGCGGTTTCGGCCGCCGTAAAGCGAGTTTAGCGAATTTAAACTGGGCCCAGGTAGAGGCAAAGTAGGTGGTGATAGTCCTAATGACTGGCGAAAAGTTATTTCCAAGTTGGAAGTTTTGATGCTTGCTTTGCGCCCCGCTTTCATTAGTTAACAGTAAAAGTATTTATTATTAGTGGTAGAGTAAAATATAATGATAAGATCCTTATCATTTCGGCTTTTGTCATTTCTCTGCAGTATTCTCTTTCAACCAACCTTTCGTCGTTGTTGGCGCTTCTCTATGCGTGTTTCCCTTATGTCTCTCTCTATGGCCAGTAGCGTAGACAATAGTAGACCAAACCGTCAGCATGTGCGCATCTGGGCCACCAGGAGGCGCTGCTTGCCATGAAGATGGGAGAAACGTCAAAATAACTACTGGCTTGTCAGTCTGTGACTACTACTTCGTGTTAAAACTTTCGCCATGAAAACTACAACAATCTAATTCATCATTTGTGCATAAATCACATACTTTGTGATCTCCATAAGTAGTGTATTATTGGGCATTCTACCCCACCACACGTTCGCTACGCTCACTTCCGTTCGCTTCGCTCACGGTGGGGTAGAATTCCCAATCGTATTTTTGAATATGATTATCGCGTTTCCGATGTTGGCGAACATCTCTATTCAGTGTTCCAATGTTGGCGAACATCTCTATTCAGTGTTCCGATGTTGGCGAACGTCTCTATGCAGTGAAACAATTTGCTTGCAAAACCAATACGCAAAACAACATTAGTTACTTACCTACGTTTATGCTGCCAATGGGCTACGTTTGCGATGCAGTTGTCGTGTGCACCTGATAATGATAAGCGTTCATAATATGACATAATGTCTAACTCGCAAATAGAACAGACATCCATCGTTCTGTTTACAATACCTACGTTATATACGGCGTTGAATGCACTATGTTGTTTCTCTAGAATGTAGGTATCATTTGTCAATGGTAATAAATGCAAATTAAATATCATGTCTAAACAAGTTTGTAGATATTTTTTATAAAATTTGTGTTCGGTGTCGCGAGGTATTCAAAGTTAGTTTGAACATAAGCACTAACATACGCATCTTGAGGCAACCTGTATTTTTACATTTAAAAAATAAATTGCAGTTAAATTAATGGAGTTTCCTGTGCCCAAGCATTCTCGATATGCGGCTGAAAACATACGTTTAAATAGTTTCAATAGCTGGCCTGTTGGCTTAGCTCAAAAACCACAAGATATGGCAGATGCTGGATTTTTTTACACTGGAGAAGGTGACAAAGTGATATGTTATTTCTGTGGTGCAGGACTGAAAGATTGGAGTCCCGAAGATTTGCCTTTACCAGAGCATTCTCGCTGGTTCCCAACTTGTCCTTTTGTTTTACTTGTAAAAGGAAAAGATTTCGTCGCAAATATTCGTAAAAATACGTGTGAAGAGAAAAAAAAGAAGCAGTCTGGAGAATATTTGAACAGAAGAAAAATAAGTGAGAGTGAATGTAATATAAAAAATGCAAGTGCAGATTATATGCCTACTGGAATGTATTGTAAGATCTGTTTGGAAGAAGACCTGAATATATGTTTTATACCATGTGGTCACGCAGTTAGCTGTAGTAAATGTGTTCTCTCATTAAAAAATAAATGCCCGATGTGTAGGCTTTCTTTTTTTAAGATAGTCAAATTGTACTTCTAACTTTTATTAATAGTTTAATTTTACTTTATTATTGTGTGATATTTTAATTACTTAAGTATTTAAATTAAAGAACTTAGAACAGTTTAGATTGTTTTTATGCATTACCTACCTACCGATAAACATAAGAAATAAATAATATTATACATTATAGTGAAAGCCTTAATTAAAACATAAGTAAGTAAGGTGATTTGAACCAGTTTTCACTGTATTTCTGCTGAATTAGTATAAACATAATAATTCTTGGCTTAAAAAACATTCTCAATATTGTACTTATTATCGTTTTTGGCTCAGATTCCTCTTTAGTTTTTTACATTTCGAGACCCTTTTGGCTCAAGGATACCTAATCGTAAAATTAGACCAGCTTGGCTCGTATCCTCCTCGAAATAATAAAAAACAAGTTTTAAATAATTTTATTTATTTTTTCTTTATTCGATACCAGATTGGCTCAAGGATACCTAATTGTAAATTAGACCAGGTTGGCTCGTATCCTCATCGAAATATTAAGAAACAAAATAAACAATTTCACTACTTTTTTTCCCTTGACTCGATACCAGCTTGGCTCAAGGATACCTAACTATGAATTAGACCCGGTTGGCTCGTATCCTCATCGAGAACGGAACAAAAATTCGTGAAAAATAATTTGTTATTTTTTTACTTCAAATTTGAGACCCCAATCGGCTCGAAGACACCTAAATTACTGCTTTCATTTAGACCAGCTTGGCTCGTACCCTTCACGAAATAAGCCACAAAAATATTTTGCGTTTTATATTCGTGGCCAGATTGGCTCAAAGGCACCTAAATTAGGACTGTAATTTAGACATGGTTTGTTCGTGTCTTCCTCAAAATCCAAAGTAAAAAAATACTCTTTATTGCTTGTGAGAAATTTGAAGCAAACACGTAATAAAAATTAGACAATGTTTTCTATGCTAAATATTAATGCATCCGAAAATGTATTTTATAGAATTTTATTTACTGTTTATTATTTATTTAATTCTTGCACTTGCACCAAACATGTACAAAGTTGACATAATGCTAACAGCATTTTAAACCAGTCAACTAAAAGTGCAGAAAGTAGATTAGGCATACACAAAATGAAATGAGCAAATTGTTGACCATGCAAAATAAATAAGAAAAACTAAGGCATCAATCTCATTTTTGTTTAAAAATGACATTTGTTATACATTATTTTATGTTATTTCTTATTAAATTCTTACTTATCAGTATGTACAAATAAATTAATTGAAATTGAAATATTTATTGTCATATTACAAAGAACTTTTCGTTTATTAAAGAATATTTTAAAATATCACACACATAACTTTAAAGTAAAATTACCCAAATTGTGCAAAATAGAACCAATGGTGTTAATTTTATTGAATAAGGTATTCATGACCTAGTATTTATAGGTATATATTGGCGAAATTTACAAAATAATTACAAATATTACCGACCTGAAGAATATCAAGCACTTACCATAACCGGTGGATTATTCGTGCACAAAACATGTTTTTTTATCATTTTAACAAACACTTTTATACATCAATTTCATTAAATTAAACTTGATTATATTATCTGCCACATTTTTTCTCACGAACACTACACGATCACATTATGATTTATGACACTACGATATTATTGTTGCTACCTACGTGCATTGCATTTGCATGTGCGCGTCACGTAAGCCCTAGTACAGTCAAGTACAAACTCAAGTTGTTGACGTTCTTGGTTGTTGGTTCTTGTTGGTATTTAACATATTGGGTGCCTACATTATTTTACCAACCTTATTATTATATCTTATGACCTAGCATATACCTACATACAGTAGGGATCCGATAGATGATGGAGGCGAGCAGCCGCTCAAAGTGGCGCTCTGTGGGGGAGGCCTATATTCAGCAGTGGATGTTTTTAGGCAGTTGATGATGACATTACATCATAGTTCAAAATTGACAGACAAGTGATATCACTTATTATTTTAAGTAGGTACCTATGTATTAATATCGTAACTTATGAATTACAAGAAAACTCGTCTATTATTCATTACTAAGACGAATTTATAAATGAAGAGTATTCGATTTTTACATCATACATAATTATACGTATAAAACATAGGTAACCTACGTAATTCGGTATTCCTCGAATCATAGAGATACCTAAATATTGTGCATGCTAATCAATTTTGTATTTAAAATAGGTCCTACAATGCGTATAGAACTTGTTATTTAAAACATTACTTAAGTGAATTCACAAAAAACATCTGAAAGCTTATTTTTCCATTCGACTGTACAAACACACACTACTGCTGTTAAAGTTGCTTGTCAAGCCTTTTAAAGGGTTTTGTACAGTCAACTGAAATCTATTGTTATAGCAATTTGAAATATTGAAATAAGTCTTTATAAATCCATAAGTGTAGGTAGGTACAAGTACCTACTTGAAATTGGGTACCATTTGCTAACATTTGAGTAACATTTGGGTATGTAGTTTTGTGGTAATACCTTTTTTATTTGATTTACAACGCTCTATAAAGTTAATACATAATATAATTAACATATTCGAATATGCTGTCTCAAACTGGTCCTCTTTTAGCATACATGTATATAGAAGTTTTATTACATAATGCTTTTAGGATTAGCACCATTATTGTAACGTCGATGATTTTGTGCCAGACTGTACATCTGTACTTTACGTATTTATAGCACACTAGCAACGTTTTTGCAGAATGCTTATTAAATGATTTTATAGTTTCTCACCAACAAAGATCGTTTCAGATAACACAAAGCATATTCCGTGAAGTACAAAGTAATGCCGCCAGTTTAGATCTAAAACGTAATATGTACTAAATTAATTGATTCATATAATGACAAATTATGGGGTATTTTATGATTTATATTAGCTCGAATTAGAGAAATGATGACACGAATGCTACTGGTATAAACCCAAAACGTAATATGTACACAATTGTGTATTTTTATTAAATAATGACAGAATATGTTATTATTACGATTAATTTTTGTTCGAATTGGGGAAATGCTGACATTATAGATTTTTATGTTTAAAACGGCCTGTTTTCGCCACAAATCGCTACATTTAATTACATTGTCATATCAGTGACAAGTGCCTTCGGAGTTCCACAGCTGTTCTACATTTCTACTTAAAATGTTAGTAAGTGATAAAATATAATTTCAGTAATTAAATTAATTACTGAATAATTTTTTGACAATGAATAATTTTATTTAATGTGTTATTCTCTTCTCAGGTCTGATTCCGAGTACGATAGCGCCCCCTCGCCACTGCCAGTGCCTACGCCCACGCCACCACAGCCGAAAAAGAAGGCCGCGAAGCGGAAATCTGCACCCAACGCGGCTGGCTCTGCTGGCTACAATCTGACCGCGCCGGCACCACCGTCAACCAGCAGCGCTACTGCTACGGTTCACTCATCCAAGTAAGTTTCACAACATAATTGCATTTTATCAACAAATTCTTCTTAGTAGTGCAAATAAAGGTACCTACTTTAATTAGTGTATATTACCAACTTTTTCTACTATTAAAATAAACATTCATCACTCATTCACTACATTAAACTAGTAACAAACCTAAGCCTTAAAAAATATAAAAAGTACCTACTTTATTATCGAAAGTAATAGAAACATTTTCAATGTTTTATCGTGTTGTTAAATATTACCTTTATGTTACAGCATACGCAAACGGAAGGCTGACATCTTTGCCATACTGAAAGCCGAAGAACGTTTAAACAGCGCGGCACCACCACCGAGTTCGGCCAACACGTCCAGCTTCACTGCGCGCGTCTCTAACGGTCAGGTTAAGCGTAGCGTCACCCTTGACGGGAATTTTTTTATAGACCTAAAGATCTATAACACTGCCGACTGGGTGGCAAACAAGCCTGAGGAGCGTTACAAAAAAGCATTATCAAGTATAAAGCTTGCAACAGACGTTGACTCTCCCGAATGGGAGGCGATTCAACGTTTTATAGGGCTCGCTTTTACGCGATTTGAGAAGAGCGAGCCTGTATTTTACAAAAATACAAAATGAGCGTTAGAAAATATACTATTGTTGTTTTGTAACGCTCCTTTGAAAATAAGCCTTATCGTGTATGTTACATGTTAAACTTTATTCGATTATTTTAGATAGAATCCATCTAAATATTAGAAGAGGAAGGTCTTTGTCCAACAGTGGAACTATCTAGATTGTAACTTTATCTTTCATTTTAGGTAAAACATTAGTTTAGTTTGGTTGGTTTTAAACACTAAATATATATATCAGATACTTACACTTTTAACCTACATATTATAAAAGAAGATTAATTTCAGTAGTCCCTAAATTTCAGAAGTATTGTTTTAAAATGCCTTACTGCACGCTATGTGCAATATCAGTAAAAAATACATCCTGGGTAGGACATTTACGTAGTGATAAGCACAAACAAAATGATAGCAGCGTGACTCATCACGATGGTGTGGATATAGTCTCGTCAGCATTTCGGTCTCGCATAGCTACGTACAGAATTACTGCACCTGACGAACAAAGCTCGATAGAAGCGTTTTTCGATTCTATTAGTAAAAAAATAAAGTCTCTGTTAAATGAATCATTAAAAAAACATACGTGCTTAAAAGTAAACTTTGAACTTTATTCAATGTTTTTAATGATAAAAGATAATAAACAAGAAATGAAATCATTCGGAACTAAAAACGCTGTTTTGTATAGCAATTACGATTTTGATTCATTATGTGATGACATATTGAGCAAATTAAAAAATAAGATCGAAGAATTTACGGAGCGTGATAGTGGTTGGACGTTATTGAATCACTCGCATTTAGAGATAAATGTTAATAAGTATCAACCGTTGGGCGGATCGACCTTTATAGACTTGCCTAAAAATATAAAAAATAAAAAGGCTTGTCTTAATATACACAACTCTGATGAATTTTGTTTTATGTGGTGTGTGACAGCGGCTTTATTTCCAACTACAACGCACCCTGAAAGAGTGTCATCGTACCCAGATTTTCGCACCAAATTCAATGTCGATAAGATGCACTTTCCTGTAACTTTTGCTGATATTCAAGTGTTTGAAAAAAATAATCCAAACATAAAATTCATAGTCTATGGTATAAAAAATAAAAAATACATTGTAGGTCCTGTGTATAAATCGAACGAAATTAATGAAAATGACAAAATTATACATTTGTTATTGCTTGAAAATGATGTATCTTCCCACTACTGCTTAGTGAAAAATTTGTCACGGCTCGTAAGGGGACAAATAACAGGCCACCATGGCAAGATACATTTTTGTGATACTTGTTTAGTATTTTTCAACACAACCAACGAGCTTGATAATCATTCATGTGGGGGTATAGTAACGATTTTACCTGAGAAAGGTTCAGTAATCAGTTTTAAAAATTACAATCACAAGCAGGATATTCCTTTTGTAATTTATGCTGATTTTGAATCATTGTTAGAAAAATGTGACAAACACGTGGAGCAATCTAAATCACCAAATACATGCACTTTGCAACGTCACGTTCCTGCGGCTTTCGGCTATCATATTGTATGCTCTATTGATGAAAGTTATAATCGTTATGTGTCATACCGAGGCCCTGATTGCGTCGATAAATTTATCGAGTCTTTATATCAAGACGTTTCTGAAATCAATAAAATATTAAGTAAACATGTTCGCATGATTTTTAATGAACAGAACGCAATTGACTTTGCCAATGCAACTCACTGCCACATATGTGAGCATTTTCTTTATTCAGATAAAGCCAGAGATCACTGTCACATATCAGGTAAATATCGTGGTGCTGCACATAGCTATTGTAATTTACAATATCAATTGCGAAAGTTTGTTCCAATATTCTTTCACAATTTGTCTGGATATGACTGCCATTTATTCATAAAAAAACTAGGAGAAGCTCCGGGCCCCATAAAAATAATTCCTAAAACTAAGGAAAACTATATCTGTTTTACAAAATTCATTCCGGTTTTAGAAGGAGAGTTTGTTCAACTTCGATTTGTAGACTCGCTCAAGTTTTTAGGTACAAGCTTAGAGAAGCTAGCAAAAACAATTAATAAGAACGAATTTAAACATATGAGTAATTATTTTCCAAATGAGGCTGAATTGCAGTTGTTAATGCGTAAAGGAATATACCCATATGAGTATATGGACGATTGGACACGATATAGTGAACAATCGCTTCCGTCCAAGGAATGTTTTTACAGCTCACTCACAAATGAAAATATATCAAAAGAAGATTATAGACATGCTCAATTGGTTTGGCATACATTCAATATAAACAATTTAGGTGAGTATACAGATTTATATTTAAAAACAGACGTACTTTTGTTGAGTGAAATATTTGAACATTTTAGACAAACATGCAAGATTCACTATCACCTGGATCCAGCTTTCTATGTCACTGCACCTAGCCTATCTTTTGACGCGATGCTTTTGAAAACGGGTGTTGAATTAGAGCTTATTGATAATTTAGAAATAATAAAAATGATCCAAAACGCTATTAGAGGCGGCGTCTGTATGTGTGCACACAGGCATGTTTTAGCCAATAACCACTATTTAGCAAATTATGATGAATCTCAAACAGATTCCTATATTGCTTATATTGACTGTAATAATTTGTACGGATTTAGCATGTGCCAGCCGTTACCTATATCAGATTTTAGATTGTTGGAACAAACAGAAATTGATAATTTGAACGTATTAAACATCTCAAATGACGCTCAGTATGGATTCATCCTCGAGGTCGATTTGATCTACCCAGACAACTTGCATGACACACATAATGATCTACCATTTTGTCCAGAGAAATGTGTTCCTCCTGGAGGAAAGCATTCTAAACTTGTGCCCAACTTGAATGACAAATATTTCTATGTGATACATTATGTTCATTTGAAAACGTGCCTCAAACATGGTATTGTTTTAAAAAAAATACATAGGGTTATATCTTTCAGACAAACGCCATTTTTGAAAAAATACATTGATTTTAATACAGCCCTTCGACAAAAAGCCACGTCAACTTTTGAACAAGATTTTTTTAAATTACTTAACAACAGCATATTCGGTAAAACATTGGAAAACAATGAAAAAAGAGTCAATGTAAAGTTGGTAAATACGTGGAATGATGATAATAATGTAACCAAAAAGAAGTTAGGTGCAAAAAAATTAATTTCGAGTCCTAGTTTTCATAGTGCATCTATTTTCACGGAAAATTTAGTTGCTATACAGCTAAAACCGGATCGTGTCGTTTTAGACAAACCAATTTACATTGGGTTTACAGTTCTGGAATTATCTAAAAGTCACATGTATGACTTTCACTATTCAGTCATCCAACCTCATTACAAAAATCGTGTACAGATGTGCTATACAGATACAGATAGTTTCATTTACCACATAGAAACCAAAGATTTCTATAAAGATATTAATGAAATATTTTTAGAATATTTTGACACAAGTAATTTTGACCCTAAAAACAAATTTGGTTTGCCTGCTATAAATAAGAAAGTACCGGGTCTTTTTAAAGATGAAATGAGTGGAAAAATAATTTCTGAATTTGTAGGTCTTCGAGCAAAGCTGTACTGTGTCGAGACCGGAGAGTATACTATAAAAAAAGCTAAAGGCGTGAAGGGTTGCGTAGTGCGTGATTTAGATGCTTCAGACTACAAAAAAACTTTATATAGTAATGATGTAGTTCGAAAAGTAAATGTTTTATTTAAATCCATAAAACACGAGATATACACTAGAACAGTAAATAAAGTTGCATTGTCTAGCAATGACGATAAACGTTTAATTAGCAAAGATAAAATCCACACCACAGCGTGGGGGCATGCCTCAATATTAAATATAAAACGTAGTAATCTTTAAGTGCTTCGTTATGGTACCAGGTTGATGATTGAAGCTAAAAAAACTACTTTTAAAAATAAAACTTGTTTTTTATGTAGACCGTAGCATGTAAACTTATGTGTGTTAGATAACTAAGAAGACTTAACTTTAAGAAGTAGAAGTTCTATTATTTGTACGTTTTAGTATTAGTTTTGTAAAATGAAGACATAAATAAAAACGATATGTGCTTAATATTTTATGTTTTTTATTTGAAATATCCTATGGTCATTACAGTTATTTTATATAAAACCTAAATTATCACCTAGCACTTTGACAGTATAAAATACCTAATATGATACCAACCGTGAAATTTTAGCAATTGATTTAAATATAACTGGAATGATCTTCGTAATACATAATATAAGTAGGTACCTACGTTATTCTCAGAATAGATACAAGAGTAGATAAATCATTAATAGTTGCATAAAGTATGGTTAGAAACAAGTCGATTCCTGTTTGATAAAAAGTATCTAAGTACTTAAGTATATTTCCTTAACCATATTGTGTTCAATTTCATCATGTAAGCAGTTTGAGATCACCCGACACGCCTCTGTTTAAATGCGACATCGTTAAGATCAGCATTTTTATAGTAAGCAAGCTTAAAACAAGTACGGACTTGAATTATTAGTACCTAACATGTCGATTCCTGTGAAAAGTGCCCGTCAATAGGTCAGCCCGTATAATATTTCATCAAGTAAGCAATTTGATACAAGTAATATCACTGCGCTCATTAAATCATAACCATTTGCAGAAGGCACTAGTCACTTTAACTTTTACATCACAATTAATCACAATTTATCTAATATTTCTATTTATTTTGAAACTGCAGAGTATCTACACGTTAATCTGAGTAAGTATTTAATATCTTGTATAAAATTATTATTTTAAAACGTTATTATGTTTATGATAATAATTATTTTTTATTTGATTACAGGAAAACAGTTATGGAATCCGAAACTGACCCAATGTGGGTGCAATGTGCTCAAGAACCCGTGACCTGGGAGGAATTAGAAAAATTAGGACAGGAGAGAAACGAACGTCATCGTCTTGAAGCTGCTAAGATTGTGGAAAAGCAAGGAAAGCCTTCCAAACGTAAAAATAAAGACTCCTTGTCATATATCATCAGCAAAGCGCCTAGGATTGGACACAGACTGATCAAAATACAAGTGCTTGACTATGATCAAAGATTACCGACCAATTACAGTGAAAGTGTTCGTCTTCAGTATGCTGTTGTAGATCCTATAGACGAAATAATGGACTTAACCGAAAATATTATTAACAAGATTTCAAAAAAATTGTCTGAAAGTTTAGTTTAATATAATAAATAAATAAATAAATAAATAAATATGTGTGGACATTTCACACAGCGCCATCTAGCCCCAAACTAAGCATAGCTTGTACTATGGGAACCAGATAACTGATGTAATACTTAGATACTTTTTGTTTGTAAATACATACATAGAATACAATATAACACCCAGACACAGAACAAACATCGATGTTCATCACACAAATGTTTGTCCCGAGTGGGAATCGAACCCACAACCTACAGATCAGAAGGCAGGGTTACTACCAACTGAGCTATCAGGCCAGTCAAAAAAAAAAAAAATTGTAAATAATGAACTGATTAAAATAAACTTTATTTATAATTGTGTTATTTAAGTATCAATAATGATTGTAAATAATTGAAATAAATTTTAATGTAATTAAATTGTGTAAAGTTTTATGGACCTACTTACTTTAAGTTATTTAAGTACCTCTCGATAATGATTGTAAATAATTAACCAATTGAAATAGTCCTTGAAAATAAATTTTGTGTAAATAATATTTTTTAGTTTTATTCTACAATAAGGAAAGGTTTAGTAATAAATAAACTATAGTTTAAATCCATCACAATATATTTATAAGACAAACTTAAATTAAATAACAATCCCAACAATTCATATATTATAAGTATGTTACTTACATAATATTGTTAGTATTATTATCATTAAACCATTTCTTAATAACTACAACATTTTTTAAAGCACAATTTTTTTTATGATAAATACAATTATACAGTGTAATATTGTTATCTTGACAGTATTCATTATATAAACTTAAAAAATTAGGACAACCTTTTTCTCCAATGTCTTCTATAGAACAATCAGTAGATAATTGTTTTACCCATTTAATTTTTTCCAGTCCCTTCACTAATATATTTTTGTTTTCCAAAATTGGTTTAATAGTACGTTTAAATTCACGATAATCTATGAAGCCTTGTGACCAAAATATGCCACGCTCTCTTTCTAACCATGAAACTTGTTTATTTTCTTGCCGTGATAAACTTGAATACGAATAAGGAGGCTTCACCAAAAACACTTGAGTATGTTCTCGTGTAGCTAATGCAAATTCTTTTACAATAAAGTTATTTGAACAATCTTTGAATCCCTGCAAATCAACTATAATACAGTTAGGATTCATGATACCTTTTTCACGATATTACTCAGAGGTTTGTATTCTATAATACAATCGTTAAGTATAAGGCAATATGCAGTAGTGTTTGCTGGGAATGGGGCGTCAGTTTCCAGGTCAACACGAACGTCTATTGGTCCTGCTTTCAGAGTTTCGTTTTGTCGCGAACAATCTATCACGAATAAAGGAGCTTTATTTTTAAAATCTGCAAAACTTAACAACGGTTCTGGACGACGACCATGGTATGACTGTTGGAATTTAGCATATTGTTCGTAAATTATAGCATAGTTATTATCCCCAAACCTCGTATTCAAATTTTCATAAGGAAAGTAACATGAATTTAGAAATACTTTAACATCACGTAAGGAACAGTGATCAAATTGTGACATGTCTTTATTAGCGTGACGGTTTCGATCCGTTTGTAAACCGATAATAACAAATCTAGGCTTTTCTATTTGGGAAGAAGTTTTTATTGACCAGGTATGTTTTGTAGTTTGCGGGATTGCAGAGTACTCGTAAAGATCCCAGTTTCTAAACACCATGCTGATTGGACGATCTTTTTCGAGGAGTCTAAGCAAATTAATTCTCTCACGGTCGGATACTTTGATATGAGGTACGCGCCAAGTAATGTGTTTAATTTCAACATCCTGAACAAATTCTCCAGTATTTAATTGCAAGGCGTTAAGATTTGTACTACTTCGTAGTAAAACTAATTCATGTTTACAATTCATAATAATTTTGTTATAATCTTCCGCAAATCCTAAAACTTTGCAAAGAGGTATTGATACCGAAAAACTACCCGAAACGGAAGTTGTTGATCCATTTATATCCCACCCCCAAGACTTAGACATCTTCGACTCATTTTCGTTCATGGATAGAAGGGATTTCATTGTGGTAGTTATACCGGCATTTTTAATTTTATCTATTTCCACTCCATTGAGTTCATAGCGAATATCTTGGAAGAAGAAAAGAGTCGGGTTGTTTGTAAAATGGACCAGATCTATTTTCGCTTTTGTTTCCTTGTTAATCACGATGACATTGCCTTCCAAATACAATGTACTCGCAGAAGGTAATATATATAGATCTTGTTGATTGATTGGTATACGTATCTCATCATTTGTATTAAAGCTTGTAACATATGGTTTATAGGAATGAAATTCAATGCTTTCGACGGTATTGTCGTGCAAAACAGGAGCTGTTATATTAAGTATACTCATTTTAAGAGCCCAATCAGTTTGAGAAATTTCTTATTTTCTTTCGTTAACCTTATTTTAGGTCTTCTTTTAATGATGGTACGATTCGAAGTGATAGAATTCACTCTTGATACTGAGGTTTTATTAAAGTCAATCATGTTTTTTCTTCAGATGTAAATATAGTTGAATGTCTTCTCCTCGCAAATTAATCAAATTGTTATTTGCATCGACAATTCTAATAGTAATAGAACATATGCTATTTTGATTTACTGGAAAGTAGATAACGTTTCTTGGTATTTCAATAATTCTGTACCCTGGTGGCACGTTTGGTGCAAACTCGTGGATTATATGAGTAGGTTTTCCGTTAACATATGATCCGCTGACAATGTCACATTCGATTCTTAGCACAGTTGTTGATAGAATGCTGACAGGAAAGCGAGATACATTTAATATATTAGCTTTTAGTGTCTCTTTACCAAAACCTAATATTTTACCTAATGAAGGTTCTTTTTCAAAATGTATATCTTTTGAACAAAATATAGCTGTTTTTAGTGTGTTATTGTTACAAGTTAATTTAAACGAGCAATCTTTAATATTTTCACTCAAATAGTCACTTATGTCTTGAAGCTCATATGAACCTTCAGGTATTTCAATCACCCCACTATCACCATAGTGGAATTTGTTATTTGTACTGTCTATATTCGGTATGGAATTGAATGTTGAAAAATACAACAAACCACATTCATATTCACCATCTAGCTGAAGGGCTGGTGAATAATTTGTCGTTGAAGCTGAAGTCAAACTAGATATAGACAGTGTGAATGTCATCGTGCTACTAATAGCATTGCAAGAAGCCTATATCAATTTAAACAATTTTTCCAATAGCTTTTCAAATATTTTAGGCACAAGTGTCCACAATTTACGGTATCGTAACTTTGATACTTAACATAGTTATAATGAATATCTCGATTATTTAAATATTTTATTAGTTCTAATGGAGGTTTCAAATCACCAAAGCTATCGAAATACTCACAATAGTTGTTATCTTTAACATAAGCTACCCAATGAGTTCCTTGATTTTTATAATCATCTAAATTCAAGACACCGCATTCAACTCGTTTTGAACGTTTCGGCAATCGATTTCTCATAAAAACTCCTCTAAAATGCGGTATGTTACTGGCATGTTCTTTAATATCTACATCAGTAAGTGCACGATTGGGTAGCCGCTTCTTCAGTTTTTTGGATTAGTTAAGAATAAGCCACTACCTTTTTTATAAGGTTTAATGTACATGCCTTTGCCCAAGGCAATCGCTTCCATCATTCTGTTATGTCGTTCACATTCACTAAGATTTTTTTGACCTGCTTTGTAATCATTAACAGCCTTTGCAATACCAGCTGCTCCACCGGATAATGCGCCAATCGCAGAAAGTCCAGCGAATATCGGTATCAGCGGTAAAAATCCTCCTGTCTTAGGGATCGGTATAACTCGAGGTATGCTAACATTTTTTTTACCAAATAATTTTTTGGCTACTGAATATGCAACTTTGATGGCAGTCTTGAAATTTTTTGGTTTTGTTTTCTTGAGTTTTGAGTTAATCTTAGATATTATTGTTTTAAAGGATTTTCCACCAGCTCCTATTTTCACTTTTGATTTCATTACTTTGCTTACTAACCAAGACGCTAACTTCTCACCTTTGCTAGCGCTTTTTGATTTAGATCGTTGTTTAGCCATGTTCATAAGTTGTAAATCGGCTTTATGTCGGTCTTGCAGGTTAGAGCTATTTGAATAAGCTATGTCGTGTTGCTTACAAGCTTCGTCCAATTCATTAACCCCTTTATCACCTCTTTGTAACCGTTCCGATAGTTTCGTACCCGGTCCACAATAATTATATCCTGGCAAATGCAACTCAAACGGTAAATTATTTATTAAATTATTAATAAGTCCTCCCCCTTCCATTAGCAATACAATAATGAAAATTGTACGTAACTATTGTAGTTTTTATAGAATTATAACTGCGAGTTTTTATTGATCCATGAATTGTTACTCTCACTAAGACCTAACCATTTTACATACAGCTTATTACCACACCTCCTCAGCACTTTTTCAATCAAATAAATATTTGGATATTTTGTTTTTTGTAGCTCTTGTTCATAGAATGAGCCTAATATGTTCTGCTTCTGTTGATCTTCAATGTTATAAGTAGTTGGGTTGGTATTATTTACTTTTGTTATCGTAAAAAGTTCAGTAGACCAATTAGGAGTGTATCCTTTTTGGAAAGCTCCTTTGTATTTACTGATGCGTACTTGATCGCCACATTGAAATTTTGTCTTCTTAAGTTTAAGGGTTTGCTGGGTTTTGTAAATATTATGCATCACTTGCACTGCATTTAGTGAGCTTACATCCACGGGTTTAAACTTTGTAGTACGATGCAGAGTGTTATTGTATTCTGTCATGATGCGTTCTAATGGTTTTCCAACCCATTTGTAGTTACCAACCAGATTAAAATATTTGTATAATTTGTTTTTTATAGTTCTTATTAATCTTTCCACAATTGATGCTTTTTTAACTGAATACGTAGAGTAATGGTTTATTTCATATACTTTCATTAAGTTTCGAAATACATCATTATAAAACTCTTTCCCATGGTCAGTTTGTAAATGTATCGGTCTTCTTCCCTTCGTAAGTAAACGTTCAAATGCAACTGATATTTCGTTTTTAGATTTAGATTTAACTGGAACAGTCCACGATAGTTTAGAAAAAGCATCAATTACAACCAAGATGTACTTAAACCCTTTGTTACTTTTTTGGACTTTTTGCATATCAATTAAATCTGCTTGCCACAAGTCATCAATTCCTTTTAAAACGACTGGACGGCGAATAAAGTTTCGACGTGCTTGTTTATGAATTTCCTCAACCAATTCTTGTTTGCTCATTTTTTATATTTGTTTTATTATTGGACTGAGATTGTTTTCATCTTTAATAGAAGGTTTATGTTGAAACTGATCAAATATCACTTGGATTTTACTTTTTATATTTATTATCTCTGTGTCTGTTTTTTGTTGCTTAATATAAAACTCTGTGAGTTTCTGATCAACGTATTGTTTGTTAACAGCATCATCAGGAAAAGATGGTAGTTTAACACCTTTCAGCCTTGTTAGCTTTAAATCAAATTCTCCATCGTCTGACTTGTTAAGCTTCATATCAGTCAAATCTGTGGGTAACCTCAACCTTTTATGGACGTGCTGTCCAAATTTATCCATATTTATATTATTGACCGCCTTTATGGCTTTGCAAAAGATAACTGAACAAAAATCAATATATACTCTGTACTATATCTAGCGAATGATGCCATTTTCTCGTAGTTCCTCAATAATAGATATTATTTCATTTTCGAGGCCAGTATTACCAGCATCACGAGATGCAAGTAATAATCTTAATCTTTCAACCAATTCATTGGGGTCGTCCCAATAAACATAATCTACATTTTCTTTAATTTTTTTCATTAGTGGCAGTCCTGAACCTTTATGAAGACTCTCGGTACTGGAAAGGTGCTGTTTACTTAACTTAAAAAGTGGTTTTATAATATGTAAGTATTTTAAACCTTTATTACTTTTGATTGGTTTTTTAGCATCAAAATCACGTCGATGTGCATTAGTACAAATTAATATTTGTTTATAATTATTCAAGTCATCTTCGGTCATTAAAGTCATATCAGGTGACTTTTTAAATAACAACTCGTTGAGCCCAGGCGTTTTATCATAACTTTGGCCACCAACTGAAATGGTATCATTGGTAACACTAACACGCGATGTTCCCATTTTAAGTTTACCACGATCCAATCTTACTCCAAAAGGAACATCTTGAAATACTTCAGAAGATAAAGACCATGCGCTATTGCTGTTTGACTCATAATTAGACTCAAGTGACTTAAATGACGAAGCACTGATATCTTTTTCATTTACGTCAATGTCTGATAAATATTCATCCTCATCATCAGTGTTTGATATATTAATAACTGTCTGATCAGATTTTCTTTTTCTCGTATTAGTTAATGAATCAACTATAGTTTCATAGGACGGATAATCACCATCATCCCCTTTCACGTTTTTTACTTTGCTTAAATCAGGAGCTGTATTGTTCTCCACTCCATTCAAACTGTTATCCTTTACTATTTTATTAAGCGGATCTGTGATTGGTTTAAATACTGATTCCAGCACATTTTCATTATCAACCTTTAAATTTTGCATAATTTTCACCTTCTTTTTAACAGCATCAGCAGACTTTATAATTTGTTTTTTTAAATATTTTTCCGTATTCATTTTTAATCAGTACTTAGCTTTAACACGTCTAAGCCATAAATGAAGGTATATTTACTGTAGGATGTTATTATATGGCATTTATTTATCAAAAACTACAAAGGTATCAAAGTTTCTTCTATAACATCCTTTGTTTTTTTCACAATCTTTATTTATGACTAAATAGTTATAGGGAACACTCCAGATTTGAGCACACATATCACGAAACTGATTCCAAGACATATGAGTGTTAACATGTTCATCATAAACATGTCTAAGATTAATATCATCTTGTTTAAAAAGGACTAAGAGATTCGCATTATCTCTTATGAGTTGTTTTGGTATCTTGCTGTATGTTTGGTTTAAATAAAAACAATCTATGTTTTTGTGTCTCCCCATCGTAAAATAATCCCGTATATTATTTTGTTTCTCACAAGCTACATCATCAAATACTATTACTGAGTTAGGTCTTGCTTCATGTGGACTCAAAACTTTCTCATTTTCACTAAACTTAGAGAAAATAATTTCTGGAACTTTTTTAAAAACCTGTTCCAAGAACATGTATTTCGGTTGATATAAAGTTTTAGAATAAATGTATATGTTCAAGAATTGTAAACCTTCTTCATGTAAAAGAAGACCAACCAATAGATTAGTTTTACCGCAGTTGGATGGACCACAAATTAAACATCGAATCGTGTTAGGTAGCAGCGCCCCGTGTCTATTGTTACTCTTTCTGTTAAATGATACACATACGTTATCAAATTTTAAAGAACGTGATTGCTTTACAAATAGCATGTTCTTCTCATTACAATGCTGAGTTAAAAATGGATTAATGATACAAGATTCTACAGTTTTATACAAGAACTAGTTTATAGATTTGAAAAAACACGTCGATTTTGATGAACAGAAACGTTCACCTACATCGCAAACGAATTCAAAAAATACGATAGGGCATTCTACCCCATAACCAAATTCAAAAAATGCGATTGGGCATTCTACCCCACCGGATGTTCGCCAACATCGGAAACGCGATAACCATATTCAAAATACGATTGGGCATTCTACCCCACCGGAGTGAGCGGAGCGAACGGACGTGAGCGTAGCGAGCGTGCGGTGGGGTAGAATGCCCAATAATACACTACTTCCATATATAGAAGAGACTCCATAAAAATCTAATCGTGGAAAGGCCGCTAAATCTGTGGACAGTGTAGAGTGTGTGATTCGCGCCGGCGCAAGGGCTAGGTCGTCAGCGAAACCTAGCCTGGGATCCATCGAACCATCTACGTGTGCCCTCAGGAGGAGCTGTCAGGTTAGTGTTTGCTTTGTATCTTATCTGCTGGCTCTTGTTCCTATATTCCGTGGCTGGAGTCTGACCGCTATTTGTATTTTCCCCGCATCCCACCTTATGGTGACTTACAACCACCAGTCGTTCTTGTATCAATTTTAAAAAACTGTTACCAGGAGCTACAGCAGGACTACGGCTTCTTCTGGCCTTCACACGGATATCTCGTCCACAAATATGCATTTCATTATTACGCTTCTTTAGTTTCTGAAATAAACATGACTCCTCCCGTAAAACTAACAATGACAACTGAAAATAACTTGTGCAGTAAATCAAAGTTCTGACATATATAGCATTTAAACTTTTAAACTGACTGTTGCGAATTTCGCCCCTGCAATGCATTTGACTGCCGTGCACTTGATGCCAAGTACCATGACACTTTGACAATTTTAAGTATGGTTTGGTTGAAATATTGAAGTTCAGACGTATTTCATGGCTACAGAAGATGAACCAAAACTGAAATATCATTTTTCTTTTTCAAAGTTCAGAGATAATATACTGAACTGAGTTGGCCTAGTGCTTTAGGTATATTTGTATTCCTAGACTCTAGATTTTTTTTTTATTGTTTATATAGATGATTTTCAATGCTCATTTTTCCCAAAAAATCTCAATACATTAGAGCATTTACTCTTTAGTAATTTAGCAACAAAGCTGAAAAAAGCAACGAATGTTTCCACTCAAAATAGAAATCTCGTTTTACCCGTAATAAACGTTCTCTTATCGCGTCACATAAACATGGCCTCATCACATCATTCCGTTATGAAAGCAAACACATTTTCCTTCCAAGAATGGCGGCGAGCAATAATTACACTGATTACGTGAACCCATCATTGAGCTCGGCTATCTTACCGCCTAAGGAAGACTTAAAGATGAAGATGTCAGACATGAAACCAAGACTTCTGGCTATAACTATTGGTTTAAGGAATAACAACAGAAACAGAATGTAAGTGTAACAGTAATTTCGCTAGCAGATGGAATTAACATAAATGATGAGCTACCTAACATATAAATAAAATGTTAAGAGTATATATCTCCATCGTCCTCACTCAGCGAAGTGCTGCGGTCTTCCGCTATAGAGTTTTAATTTGGGACATCGAATACTGATTTATTTAGAGGTTCGATCACAATATGGAGAGTTTTACACTGTAGGTTATTTGATCACGATATTGAAGCGTGGGTGTCTGTCGTGTCGATTTCGTCGTGACCCACATTACGGCGATGAACTGTATTGTCCACGTTTAAAAGAAATACATCCATGATTTTATTGAAAACCCATTAAACGCTGGCAGTGTCTGCTTCAATTCCACGGCCGGCTATTTTGGTGGTAATACAAATAACAAACAAAACTCTTTAGTAATTTTACCAATACCAGTAATTGCGATACTTATAAGTTACTAGTGGCAATCCCGGCATGCAGATTTCTGTATAAAAAGTAACGGATGTTTAATAATACAATTAATTGGTGATTAAAATGTACACTCGGAATATTTGATTCTAATCATTAGAACCCTCATTAGTTTTCTACCTGAAAAACAAAAACAATGGAACGACTAGCTTTATGTTCTGGGATGACTTCATGGTTCCTAAAAAAGCGTAGAAAGGTTTAGCTTTTATTCATTCAGTGATACATATTTTATTCATCAGGTCCGCAACTAGAAATCTTTCATGAAGTAGTCTCCATGAATACTCTGAGATATCAGTCTAATTGAGTAACATATCGTACTAATTGAGTTGTTATTTCCGAAAGCGTACGCCTCTTGGTTACGAGCCCAAATTACACGGTCTACTAAACTATCACATTGAATAACAACCGTGTAATTTAAAAAGACTTCCCCATAATCGTCTCTCAGTTCACATTTAGGCCGCTTTATAAATTACAGTTACTTATAAATCGGGTCCGTTCAGGCACAATCACGCTAACTGGTACCATTTGGAACCATTCATATTGAATGTGGGCCAATTATAGGACCACCTGGGTCTTGACTACCTGCATTGTGGACTGGCAGGCAGGAGGTTCGACAATGCAATGACCCCTTTGGAATTCGTTTTAGCTAGTGATGTGGAAACACGCTACATAATCCGGACACGAGTCTATTTGACCATCATATAGATATTTTTGTAGCTGTTACCAATCAACTAAAAAGGTTTGAAAACGTTTTCGGCAAGATATACATAATGCTGCTATATTTTCTAAAATATTGTCCTAATACTGGATAGGTTAGGTGAGGTGTCTATAAAACTCTCACCTAACCCAACACAGATTCATTTAGATCGCCTATTTCTTTAGACGTCACGTTACCCGAAACGCAATCTTTAAAATTCGTCACATCAGCAAAACAAAACGCAAACGTGCCAACTTCCAACGCTTGTTTAACCGACCGATGCTGGCTACGCTACATCACTAAACCATTTTTTTGTCCATGTTTGATGCCAGTTCCCTTGGTAACACTAACGTTCGTTGGCTCATATTTTACGGTAATATGGTATACATTCAAAACGGTTTCGGCACCCCAACAAATTACTTCGTCAAAAGTTTTCGAGGTGCTCCTTTTAAAGTTTAATTACTAATTTCATTCGTAATTAACCTCTTCAAAGTTCTGTAGCTGGATGGATTACAAGTTGGCTGTGGCTATCTTCTAACTGGTCTTTTGACAGTACAAGTTTCGCGATTTACACCACTTTCAGATTTAGCTTATTTATTCAATAACATTTCACTATTTTAAAAGTGACTTTTGGGTTATTTCATATTCTTTCTCATCATCAACGTGTTTTCTTTTCATTCAGAGTATTGCTGTTCGATGCTACGCACTTTAATTTGGCAGTAATTGCTACAAACACAAAAATGCCTTTCCAAAAGCATTCTTTCAGCAGTTTCAATGAAAAACCTCCTATCCCCCTTCATATATCAAAGCATTCCAAATAGCTAAAAATCTGGTCTGTGCCCATCAATCCCGTGATTTCAGCATTCGGTAAAGGCTCACAGATGACGTACAAAAGGAGCAGTGGGCTGCCGTTTGATTGTGTCATTTTTTACGAGGCCCCAAAAACCTCTACTACTAAACCTTTTGGGCCACGAGGTCGTGTTATTTCTTTTTCATCGGCGATTCTTGATGGCGACATAAAAGCGGGACATGCGGACGGTCTGATTCCGATACGTCTTGCTATTGATTTCAAATTCTTTAAAAACTTGGCATTGAAAAGATTTCCAAAAAGCTTTTAGTCTACCAACTCTCTGTAGGTACTCAAAATAATTTTGATGATTACTGAAAGCTTAGGCACTGTTTGTCTCCAAATCTCTTCATGGCTCAACTTGTAAAAAAATTTATTGAATAGCGAGGAAAATTCTTCCTCGTATAGTTAAAGTGAACCGAATGACGTCAAGAACCACTTAAACTGATCGTTTCTAAGGCGAGTATTGGCATGTGTTGCGGTGAATGTGCCCTGTAAGCACTCGCCATTTGTCGTCAAACAAAATGATTTTTTGATAAATGTAACTCTGAAGAAATCCACTTGTAAATGCAGTACGAGTGTACGCAATAAATCTTATTCGTTGTCGACGGTACGGTTCCCTTACCCCGAATACATTGGCATTTCGATGCCATTACACATTTGGTGATAAATTCGGGTGAACCGAGAGAAAGCTATAAAAAATAATAAAGGAGTATCGTATCGTAAACGAGAGAAAACAAACGTAAAGAGGTTGTGAACTTTTTCCTCTGGTAAGTTTGATTGCTTCGCTCGTACCGGGATGGTCACGGAATTTAAATTATGCCGTAGAGGCTGCTTCTTCATTTCGGTTTACACTTTCCTTCTGTGCTTAATTGAGTTTTTGTTTTAGCTGTCTCAAGTGTCCGTTCATTGCCTTGGTCTTCTGATTTTCTTTATTGCATAAGGTAAAAGTTGTCGCAAAATAAGATTAACTATCGTATCACACCTTCAAAATTGTATGTTTACTTATTCAAATTTAGCACCTAAAAGTCTGCAGCACTATCTGAACTGATTTTACTGTTTTGCGAAATTACTACCTATCTTCATAGTTCTAAAAAGATAATACCTTTTTGTACTCATGCATATATGTATTGAACTAAAACTGATCAGTGATCACACAAATATTTTTAGAAGCTCATCCATTTCTTTGATGTAACCTGCATATTCCTCCATGTCCTGAACTCCTCATACAGGTCAATAATATCTGTCCCGAGAGCCATTCCCTCCAAATACTTGACAAAAAGTATGTGTAGCTTAGCAGAGCCGTTTAATTAAAATCCCTTTTCAGTGTCCTCTGAATTTTCCTCCGAACTCTCTGTCCCTTTTTGAGTTGACGGATCTGCTGGGTAGATCTCTTCGGTGACTATCCTCATATCCGTAAAAAATCCAATGTTGTGGACTTCGTATTTTGTGTGCTAATCACTCAAATTGTTGTTAATGATACGATAATCGTTTCAATAACGTGTACCTAGTAGTGACATTTCATTTCTATTATCATAGTAACAACTTAGCGGCAGGATTTCAAAATAAACGTTCTGCATATTTCAAAGAACTCAAGTATCCTGATATCGGCCGCGCTTTGACCAACGCGTCGAATGGATTCGATTCTAATAACAACCCTTATTACTAGTTGACTCACATCATTAATAGTCTGGTCAGATAGTCTTTTGTCCAAATGTGTTTGCGAAAAAAAGTTGGGTCATGTTGAAAACCTACCTTTCCGACAAGCGACTCGCTTTTTAGTTTGTTTAGAAACTACTAATGTATTCCGTGACTCTCGAACTTTTTCCCTCTAAATTGGACGGCGTTTGTGAAAAGTCCTCTTTCGCATCTGATTCTTCATCTGATCACGTTTTAGACGTTATTTCCTACGTCGTATGACTTAAAATGTCATAAATTACACATTTAGAATCTAGAATAAACGAGTTTCGAAACCTTGATCGAGGACTTTTTCTGCCTTCTGTGCCGCGAGCCGAGATATCTTTTCATGTATGAATGTCGAGATTAAATTATATTAAATTAAATTGTTTATTTATATTAGTTTTGTATTTAGTATATTTTTCATCTTTAAATGGCCGCCATTATCAGTTTCAAAATTAATTAGGGTTGATATTAAATTAAGAATAGAATTAAGAATGAGCTAATAATTCTATTCTTTGGCTAGTACAGAAATGCAATAAGTAAAAATTGCAAGATTTTATCTGTTTCATCAACGTCACTTTCTAAAGATTAAATAATGATGTAATCAGAAAAAAAGTCCGTAGCATACATTTTCGTACCTTTCTCCTAAATTCCAATTACTGTACATTATTAAAAGCCCTTGGGTATAATAGGTATAACCATAATACGTAATATGTACTCAACGCTACATAAAAACCGTTATTAATATTCTGAGATGAATTTTTCCGTCAACATTTCCAATGGCCCTCGGAGTCCTCGTCCCTTTTTAATCTGCCTTTGAGGTCCAATATAGGAGAGCAAACAAGCCAAAAAATAAATCAAACAAGAGCTTAATACCTGCGCTCCAGGAATTAACACATTCTGTTCCATTGTGGTCACCATTTCTCGATATAAAACGTTAGAGGTGCTGTACAAAATATGGACAGTAAGTCAACTTCTTATAAGGCTATTTGACGTATATACGGTAAGGACAAAAAAGTAATTGATTAGGACTATAATAAAAAAAAAGAAGATTCTCTATTATCGTACAAATAAAACCATTATCATAATGTATAAGTAGCTATACTTTAAGCCGTTCATGGTGGGTTCATTGGTATTCACCGTATAGTGTTCTAACTAAACAATTGAAACAATAAATTACCACTGTATTAAGTTTTCTTAAAATTAAACTTATTATTTTGATTTAAATTAAATATATATCCGACTTTTACTCACGAATGGTGACGATTTTGTTATAATTTTATCATAATACATATACCTACATTATTGACAATCGTTTTGCGTTCGACTCAATACACGTAACCATTTTAGCAGAGTTGCACTAGGTGTTCTCGTATTGTTTTGTCAGCTTCTGCGAGGTCACGCACGTCTGAGTGAATCGAATTTCAATGAAAGCAAAATTGAATAACCTTTCATATAAGCACTACAAGTTGTACATACTCGTTACATTATTTCCAGTACGGTATTTTGGGCTTATCCGTTTACCATATACGCATAAACCTGCGCCATCATTGTGTGAACACTACTTACTGTAGTAACATTAACACAGCCAGGTCAGCCTTTTTCGTGGCCATGATTAATGGTGGCAGCCGACACGAAAACATCTCGTAAATTAAATGTTATATTGTGTTGTGTTGTGTTGTCTTATTAATTAAAGTACGTGCTTGGTGCACGTGTACGCTGTTACGTTACAACTGGTTGGATAATGTATTGTGGCGCAATTATACGCTCTTTTTCACATTAGCGTTGGGGTGGTCCGGTTTCAATTGCTTTACGTTACACTGATTAATTGCCAGTGTATCAATTATAATGCAAAAAAGAAATTATCCGGTACTTACATATAATATTTGAGTAAATAAATAATCGTATGCCAGTATTTTAACATGCAAACGTGTCATGATATTTAAATTTAAAAAAAAAAAATTTCGAACTTGGCTAGAATTGACTCTTAACTTATCTCTATTGTTTCTATTTCAATTTACATAAGTTGATTTACTGTTTGTATCTTAATAAATACCATTTGACTTGTTTCAGGTAAGCTGTTATATGTCATGCCGTGCGGCGAATGGTCGATTTGAACAATGGTCAGTACGTGGGAGTATCGCTTAATCACCTCACTTCGACCATTCTTATGATACCCACGGAAACTAGGATAGAATAAAATTTTTATGTATTTTAAACTAGTAGCGCGAGAGTGGTATTCCAGCTAAAAAAACCTGGAAACATTGCGATTTTCTCGGGATTAAAAGTTTCTTATATTAATCCCCATATTATGACCCATCCGATTGCAAAATTTCATCCAGATCGATTCAGCCGTTTTTGCGCGGAAGCCTCTCAAACAAACCGATAACGTTCCACTTTTTAACATTAGTGGAGATATGGTAAAACTATGATTCGACAGTGTACAAAATTTCAAAATTCAAACATAGTTTCGTCTTATGTATCTTTAAGCACTTTTTGCGTCCACCGTACAAGTTCAAAACCATAGAAAAAAGGAGAAAAAGAAGTGTTGGATACGTGGTCCTCCGGGACCACGACAACAAAGATTCTATTTGAAAAGCTTTTTATTGACTCTAGAAGGAAAATATAGTGATTAAATAAATCAATAATGCGGACTTACGTTCTAATGAACCGCTTTGAATAAAGTTTTCATTGGAAAAATCTAGAAGAACTGCACGAGTGCGCAAAGGGTTCCATTGAGATCGGTCGCCAATTGAATTACATGGCTATTCAGGATTGAACGCCAGCGAACGAACGAACGAATGAACGGGTTAACGAATCGAATCATATTTAGGAAATGGCTTTTGCAGTTTCCTTTTTTTCTAGCTCGACGTTTTAGTCGCGCGAAATGCATTTTGTTAGTGACCGTTGGCTAAACACTAACAAAAAAATTTTACGAGGTGTCTAGTCATTCTACCATAACAAATCAATTTAAGAACTGTTCATTTTGAAGTTCACAATTTAATTTGTCATATAAAGGAAGTGGTTATTTCGTTCCTAAAGTTTGAAGTAAATCCTGTTAGATATTTAATTAGATGTTAGATTTTTATTGTGTTTGATTACTTACATTTTAAAGACCACTAGTCAAATTGCCATTCAAGTTAACTACGTATGAAAATCCAAAAAAAAAAATCAAAAGAAGTTATTCGTATTGTCTAATCTCGACTCGAGACTTGCTGACGTCAGTACCGCAATAAAAAATTACTACTTGTTACTAACAGTAGGTATTTGTGTTTTATGTAAGAGTAACTTGACTAGAAGATATATTGCATCAAAATAAACGTTACTTTTCAAGCAGAAATCTCAAGCTGATCAAATTATAATAAACTGTCCTTGACGCGGGTTTAATATTTCGCATATTTATGAATTCTAAGTAGTACCTACACTACACATACAGTAAACAGTATGGGTACTCGTTACCGAGGATAAATTGTTTAGTACCGTCTCCGTCTAATTACAAAGTAGAAGGTGAACTGTAAACTGTACTGTGTTTTGTTTGTATTAATTATTTAACAAAATTCTTTTTGTTTATTTTTTAAATCGTGACTTTTATGTCCCAGGAGTAATCAATAACCTACTCTTATTGAACCTCTTACAGTGTAAGTTTAAGGCTTACACTAAACCCACAGAGCACAAGTTTCACTATGACTAAAAGAAAGAAGTACGTGCATAACGAAATATTCATGCAGATTGATCAAGCAATTTGGCTTGAATATCCTTTCTGTGTATCACAATACTTGTGTGCATATCGCATGTCTAGACTCTAGACTGCCCAGAATGCCTGCGGTATTGCGTCAGGTAACCAAACCCTTGCCCAACAGGTAGTCGAGGTAGGCAACGACTCGCAGAGCTGCACTTAATCGTACCTAACTCGATACTTTATTGCAAGTGACTGTCACTATTGGACATGAAAATAAACTGTGATTTACTGCTCTGTTATATTTAACAGGTAAACTGCTGATCGCCGCCATGAAGTTCTAGGAAGATATAACCTGACTTTTCTTTTTCATTCAACACCACTACAGAACTGAAACTCATGATTTAATTTGCCTTTCAACTCGAAGCAACTTCTTTTTCAAATTCCGAAGCTTTACCTCGACATTTGAGCACAGAAACCAATTAAAACGGAATTCAATGAATCCTGAATCACGAGTAACCAATTAATTTGTCGCGACTCTGCAACTAATTATCGTCCCTAACGGTTCCTGTTCTAAAATTAAACATGGCACCGACGGCGTCACCTAAATGGCGGGAATTTATTAGTTAAATAAATCACTAAAATATTCAGGTGTACTGGGAAACTAAAAAAATATAGTTATTTCATGTTTATCTTTAATTTAATTTTCGACCCGGTCACGGTGGAGTACCAAACTTGGATAATGTTAGCGCCGTATCTTTAAATTATCTTTGGATGAATGAATTTTGGAGGGTAGCTGGAGCTTTGTGAGGGAGCTCCTATTACATTCAGCTCGGAACTAAAAATTCGTTGTTTTTCCTTTGCAAAAGTTGGCTTATGATCTCTACATAACGAAGTAAGTTTCAGATCGTACTTTTCAACAATTCAGTCGACTGTTTTTGACGTAGAAGATGAATGAGCGGATACTGTTTTTCTTTGTTTTCGGAATTTTTCCAATTTATTTTTCTTTTTCGTTTCCTTAAGGGTTATTAGAGCATGCTCTTCAATCTACATTACATATCCGTGTATGGTATAGATAGACTATAGATAGATATGGTTAAATAGTAATACGAGCTCAAAAGCATATATTAATCACGTTATTTAGGTTAATTTACTACGTGTTGTGAGCTGTCCGTCTGTATCTGTCCAAAGTGCAATAGTTATTTTTAAAGTTATTTCCATCTCGATCTCAACTTAACCTGTGTCGGTGAATCGAAGATTTGTTAAATGATGGGCTTCTTGACTATCTGATTCTGACCCAGTGCAAATCACAACCACTTCCGTCCACCGTAACCATATCATCTGTCCATAGGGCTGGTCGTCTAGTCGTCTACCTGTCTAGGTGGACAGTTTTTACACCATAGCATTGGTGTTTCCAGGATCTTCAACAAAATGAGGTCGTTTGTGTCATCGAGAAGCAGCCAATAAACAGCCAAGGTCGCCCGTCTTCCAGTCTAAAAGCTTTAATATTCGAATTGACAGGTCCCATGTCACAACGATTTTCCCCACTTCTCATTTTGCCATATGAAAACGAACAGATGAATTCATATAGGTTTTTAATAAAAGCTACATGAGTGTCGGTTTTTCCACGCAGCATTATTTATATTTGATCAGTCGCAAGCAGACCTCACGCCGCGGTTCGCCGGAATGGCGTCCGCTGATATATAATGCGTTTCCCGCCTTTTTATACGTCACTTCTTAGTGGGCGTCTTATTACTGTGGCATCATTTTTTATATAAACAGTAACTCAAGTCTAGGGCGAGTTGATACACACACCTGAAAACCTGCGTTGCGAATTCGTCTTGAATTCTGTGATTTGACTATTAGTTTTGGATTAGTTCAATCGTGAATAACATTTTTTAGAAGAATTTCAAGTTATTTTAAACTTTGACGTTGTCTTAAAGTTGCAGATTTACTGCGTTCTCAACTTCTCAGTAGTAAAGTAAAGGCTGCCTATAAATACCATGAGGATGAGCTGTTCATCAAAGAAGCAACGGATAGACAAGACGATCGTAAAATCTTGTACGGTGCAAGTCACACAGATGTTAAGAAAATGATGCCTATCTTGGGAGTACCTATCTAGTGCATACAAAATGAATTCGCAAAAATACAGTATTTTGCAACTGTATGAAGATCACCTTCTGCTACATTCTTTATGTTGCTCCGGTGTCTATTTTCGTTATGGTATAAAATTTAAGTGGTGCGATGACAAAATTGGATATTCGAAGCCATTTTTGGGTTGATTAATGTTCCGACAGCATTCGCTTTTAAGCCAACGACACCAATACCAGTAAATTATCGCTGCTATTGTTTGTAAAACCTTCCTTTTTGTACATTGGATACAGTCATCTATGACAGCTATTTGGAAGATTTATGGCCACAAGTTGAAAACAGCGGTCAGTGGTCCCATACCGAATACCGCTGCCAGACCGTACTCTTCATTCCTATGTTTAGGGACTCACGAGGGGGTCAAAAGTAACGAGAGTCATGTTTCATAAGTCGGAATAATAATCCTATTTGAGACCAGCTACAAGAGAGAAAGATCTACTCTGCTGATATCCCAGTCGGGACGTTAAAGGGTACAATCAGTGCAAACACCAGCCGACGAGAGAAAGACGTCAAACACTCCACCAACAAGAGCTCTCAAATGAATGAAAATACAGTTTTACTCATCAACACTGAATTAAACTCAGCGGATAAAGTTAAATACGAAACATTTATGCTAACTTTAATAATTTAAAATCTAGCAAAGCTTGTTTCCAACTTTAATATTACAAGATTACATCTAGGCAAATGAGCTCTACTAGTGCGAATTTTGTGAAATTTCTCCGATGTTGTGAACAGCTGGTTTTAACGCCCGGACCCTTAATTTGCTTGGGAATGGCAGGGTATTTGCCGTCCTTCCAACACTTGGAACGGTGTTCGGGGTTCTTACAACAAGCAGGGTTTCAGTCTCCCATACTGACGGGTCTTTGTATGGCACTTGGTTATGTTAGCCATGCGCTCAGCTTATGTTTTTTAATGGTAAAATGGAGCATACGTTTCTCAACACCTCACCTGATGCGAAGTGAAGGTCAAGGAATCATAGGGAAGTGACGGTGTTGTCTAAGGCGGAGCAAATTTGCCCATGAGGTGCCCATTCACTATTATATGTGGTTAATTTTTGTTGTAAGCCTCTTTAAAGTTAGTAATAAAAACCATTCGGTAGCTGAGCAACGAGTTCATCCATCAGATTAATATAACGATCTGAGCGTGTCAAATGCTTTAGTTCGCTTTCTCTCATCGAGTAGCATGCCATCCAATTTAGATAAAGCGCCATCTTTCGAACAAACAGATATTACTCCTGTACATACTGCAGAAGCTGCGTTACTGTGTATTATTATTCGGGGTACGTATACCCTCGGCCTGCGGGTATGGACATTACCGAGTTTTTACAGGTGTTAAGGAAGGGAATGGGAAATAATGAAAATGGCTTTTTCTTAACTTTCGGAACGCAGCCCTTAATTATCGGCACTTCATATCTTAATTTTAACGTTGCTTCTAATGAGGGGAAGTTTGAGATCTTGAAGATAAAAAGAAAAGGAATAATAGTACGTTCTTGTTGTTGCATTTGCCCATCGTAACCTGACCTCCGCCTGGTAGAAAGCCGTTGAACAATGCGTGATGGTTCCTCTTACCACCACCGCTAAGAACATATTCCAATTCACTTTAAGAAAGTAAACTTCATTGAAAAAATAGTGTCTTATTTGAATACCACACTAAAAGAATCTGATTTAAAAAGTGTACGCAGTAGAACTTCAAAGTGTAGAAACATTTAGGTACATAAAACAGAGTGACAAGTAAAAATAGGTAAGTAATTCTCTGGAGTCCCCGTCTTCCTGCCTCCAATCTCCGATAAAAGCGAGCGGAATCACAAATTTCTCCCGGTAACCCATTTAACATCCTTTTGTTCCTTCCACTGGAACTGCTAAACACTAAACACCTTAGGGTTTATCCGGATATACACGCAGTAAGCTAACTCTGTACAAAATCTGGCAACCAATCAAAATCTCTGGCGATCTATAATTCTGGTCAACTGTACCCATACTACGATGCACGATGGATGCTTCCTGACACAGGAAGTACCAACACCAAGGTACTTCGCATCGCTGCCGTGTGGTATGCACCCGGCTTGCGAATAGGACCACCCCATCTCCTCCCGTGTGGGTGCCGTAAGAGCCGGCTAAGGAAATATACAGAGATTGGGCAGCAGCATTCTCATCGGTACATTAAAATCTTTTGCGATCACCAAGCCGCCTGCCAAGCGTGGTGATTATGGCAAACCCTCCCTATGATATTGATAAGCGTCCAAAGTCTTCGGGCTGTTGATGGAAATCTCTCATGTAAAACTTTAAGCAGGCACTGAAAGATAAATTATTTTTATACAAACAACGAGCGATTCCTAAAATCACAGGCATAATATTCTAATTTGACTCTACACTTTTTAATTTGACAAAGCGTTCGACCACGATAGTGCTATGTCAGCTGATGGACACTATCGGCCCTATTCATAAACGGGTCTTAGTTACTCCTTTGGCCATTGTAATATCGAACTCGATCTAGAACGACGTACGATTGGCCAATGGTGGTGGCGCCACGTTACGCTCAAATCTGGACTGGCCTAGCTAGCCTTCAGGAGATTAACTGCCCTTACTGCTTCTTACGTGTACTGTAACTTGGTTGTTTATTTTACGTCCACAGAACAACGTCGTAAAAAGTTGTCGAATAAATACCTACTGTACTAAATCCCTTCGTATATATAAGTTTTACCTTTCGTTTTCATTACTAGGGTTTGGGTTGAAAGCCCGGCGCTAGTTTTAGATTGCGTGAGAAATAGCCGTTTCGGCTAGTCGCGCATTTCTTTCGGTACATATTATGCGTCATTCGTTATTTTATTATGTTTTGTAGCTTTTTACAGCCTTAAAATTGTGTTTATGGCTTGAATTTGGTGATGTTGTTTGCGACTCTAAAATTTTAAGGCACTAAGGAATAAGTGGGAACTAAGCTTTTAAAAAAATATTTTTGTATCCTCATATCGCCGACATTCATAAACTAATTTTGATTTTTTAAAGATTGAAACAAGTTATAGTATCCTCCAACTTAATTACTTACACTAGTCATTTAATAGTAAGTTTTCCTTTTTTTATTTAACGCTTTAGTACTTGTACCCACAATAGTTCAACATAATAATAACAAACACGAGTGGTCCGCCCCGGCTTCGCACGGGTATAACAGTTTTCGCAGCGCACGCGCATGTTAAAGAATATTTTAGGTAACTTGTTTACACCTTGAGTTACATTATTGGAGTTTTAATAAGGATCCCTAATTTTTTGAAAATATAATATCGCCTATGTCACCCGGGGATAGTGTAGCTTCCTAACAGCGAAAGAATTTTTCAAATCGGTTCAGTAGTTTCGGAGCCTATTCAATGCAAATAAACAAACAAACAAACAATCAAATCTTTCCTCTTTATAATATTGGTATAGATAACTAAACGGACACCATAATGCTCCATTTGCCTAAGCCCTAATGTAACATATGGTACTGTGCAAGCGTGCACTTCGATAAGGCTTTACGAGGCCATATTGCTCTGCTTCCGAGCGATGCATATAGTCACACAGCATTATGCTCTTCCTGATTGTGCCAGTCAATGCACTGAGTTAATAATATAATATGTACATACATATCTAATACCTCGTTGGAAGTCTCATTAGAGATCAGTAGAATCTATAGAATCTGTACAGCCAGGAAGTTATTTTTTTAGTCTAAAAAAAGCGGTTGTCTTATTTGTTTATTTATCGTCCTTTTCAAAAAGGTAAAAAGTATAGGTAGTATTCTACCATTCTGATCATATTATGGTATTGGCTTGGTTTAAATAAGTAGATAAAGTTTGTGTGTCAAATAAAAAAAATATGATAACAATTCCATCGGATAGTTCATTCAAAGAAAAAAATGGCAATATTTTTTGCCAGAGATGACATCACACATCAGCCGGAAGATGCCCACTACTGAACACAGGAGTCCATAAAACGTCACTTTGGACGCTTATCATAGGGGGAGATTTACCATAATCACCACGGTTAGCAGGCGGCTTGGTGAAAATCGCAGATGGTTTTAATGTACCGAGGAGAATGCTGCTTCTCATTCCCTGGATATTCCTTTTGCCGGCTTTTACGGCACCCACGGGAAGAGATAGTGGTGGTTCTATTCGCAAAGCGGGACCACACTGCCAAGGATGACATAAGAAGGGATGAAACTTTGTACGCAAACGTAGTTCTTTGTTTTTGAATTTGTAATTATAAAAATTGGTATTTGTATATCAATTGTTTTTTTCGTATTAGTGTCAAAGTATACATAAAACATTAAATAAAGTTATTGCCATAGATATAATAAAAACTTGTTTTCTCCCTACCTCTTACTACAATGTACCACCATGAGAGGTCACTGTGCATGAGGCCACTTTAAAAAGATTAAAAATATGAATAATTAACCTCTTTATTTATGACGCCTTTTACACGGTTCTCAAAATAGGAAAAAATAAACGGTTTCTGAGGGATACATACACCACGCGGGCGAAGCCGCGCGGGTAGAAGCTAGTAAATATATAAAAGAAATATATGAGTAAAGTAAAAGCTCAAAGCGTTTTAGTTTCAAAAGCGTCTTTAATTCTCAGATGTTCCAAGCTCACAAAACTCAGAAGCCAGGAACTAAAGCCCCAGTGCACAAAAGCTCGCTTCTTACCGCCAACCGGAAAGGATTACTTCAATAGATCCCCCCAACCTGATCATTTGCTAGTGACCTTTTTCCACCTCGGACACCCACGAGGCTTCTGTGCCTGCATCCGTTTCCGATGTTGTGCAATCTGGTCGTCTTTTGAGAGTGAATGGATTTCTAGCTACGAACACTTTGGCTAACCCCCGGTTTCTCGTACGGTTCTCAAACTCATGTTAACTAAACATACCAAATTATTACACTCATTGGTTGACGATAGCCGATGATCAACAGGCAACCAATGAGCGTTCAGTATTTTTAAGTTGGCATGTGCTTTAACAAACGTATGAGTACGAGAAACCGAGGGCTAGTCGGTGACCCAGTTTTTAAAAGAAGCAGGCATGGACTATGCGGTTCCTATCTTATAAACAACGTCATATTTGGAGTCAGGGTATATATCAGACTAGCTGCGTCCCGAGGTTTCACCCGTGGACAAAAAGTATCTTATGTACTAATCCAGCGTATAAGCTATCTCCATTACAAATTTCTAGGTAAGTGTGCCCGGGAAGGCGTGCACTTAGCATTAGGTGAGATGTGGCCAAACGTAGACCCAACAATAAAAAAAAAAACTCAAATCCGTTCAGCGTCAAACGCACACAAACTTTCACATTTATAATATTGTCTGATGTCTGACGATGAGCAAAACCTCGTGTGTTGTGTTGGTTTCATTATTTTTAATGGACTACATGACTTGCAATCACAAATGATTCGAAGAGCTAGCAATAGGTCCTCAGCCAAGGATATTTCTACTAAGATAATTAAAGTTCTGAGTGACACTGCAACTGTTATGGGCGGCCGTGTCGCTTAACATCTGGTGAACGACTAGCTCGTCACGCCATTCAACCGCATAAAAAAAAAATCATCTCCTCTTTGCCTTTTCTAAATTGCTATTAGAGTCGGGTCCCAATCTAACCTGTAGCGGCGAGCTACCAGAACTACACGAGCGACTGCCATCTGACCTCGCAAACCATAAGGGAGCAGTACAGTAACAGGGATGGTTAGACCCGGCGTCAGATTCTATCAGGTGTCTGACTACTCGTAACGATTGCCATAGATGTTCTCATGACAGCCGAGACCGACGGCTTAACATGCTCTCCGAGGCACGGAGCGATGGCATCGAAAACAGCACATAACTTACTAGTAGTTATTACATAAGTCATTGGTGCAGGGTCGAAGATTGAACCCGGTGCCGTAAGATTGTGAAGCGCACATGCTACCGCTCGGCCACCATCGCTCATTTCTACTAAGATATTGAGAAAACAAAAAAAAAACAGCTACGAAATAAAATGCACTCTGAATCAAAGGCGGGCTAAAATTAACGAGCGCAAAAGTGTCAAAAACAGCCCTCACGTTGTGGGGGTGGCGAGCTTCTTTGTTTCGCCGCGGAATTATTTATAATGGCAATATTGCGACGAGCCATTTTACTGAAGATATGGCACTTTGGTACTGTGAGTCAGTTCAGTATCAAAGGTTTCTCCAGCTATCTTTTCCACCTCTAGATGCATCCTTATCAGCCCTTAGAACTTCTTTTTGACTGTAACACCGCAAATCGTCCATATTTTCAGGAAATAAGCATTTATATATTCAGAGTTTGGCAAAATGTCGATGAACACTATCCTCCCAACACGGGGGTTATGCATGGAAATACATCAGGGCATTGTTTTCCATGTAGGGCTCTTGTCTCTCAAATCCTAAAACCTCTCCTGGCCATGAGCAATCCTGCAGCGAGGTGGGACGAGGCTAAGTTGCTTAACACGCTTATCTATCCCATAAAATTAGAATATGTGTAAAATATGCTTCGTCGAGAAGTAGTTTTATGGAGTATTCGGTCGTCACTTTTTACGGAGCTTCCACACTGCCGTACACGGCGCAAGGGCTTTATTTCAAGCGTGAAATTATTTCGAGCGCAAAGTCTTTGCGTCACGTGACGACACCCGAGATACCCTCCTGCTAATTAATGTTCAGTTGGAGTTGGAGGCTGTGGTGGAGGATTTATAGTGTCCCCTTATAGGACAGCGTGACGGATGAAGTCTGAGGTCCAACTGCGGCGGCGGCTTGGACGGGTCGTCAGACCCGTGAAGATTGAAAATGAAATTTTAATTTCTGTCCCCTCTGAAATTGCTTTGCTACGTCACGTTGATTGAGATAGTGACAAGCGTGACGTGTGTGTGGTAGTAAGCGCCACATTAGGCAGGTCTGCAACGGAATCGCAGAATTGCAGGTCAGCTTTTTAAAAGCTTTCCAGTTTACACTTTAGATTTTAAACTGAATAATTGAAAAGCAAGTTTATGAACAGAATGTCAAGTCATATGGCCTTCATTCTAATAGTTAGGTACGAACCAATGAAATCCTTGGGTATAAGTACTATACACCCTATATTATTAAGGTCATCATCGTCATCATCATCAACAGCCTGAAACGTCCACTGCTGAACGTAAGCCTCCCCTAGAGTGCGCCACCTTGAGCGGCTGCTCGCCTCCTGCATCCATCGGCTCCCCGTGGCTTTCATCAGATCGTCGGTCCACCGAGTTGTCAGTTCTACGATCGATGTGGCCTCCCCGTTGCCATTTCAACTTGCTAATTCTAAGGGCTATATCGGTCACATTAGTTCTCCTGCGGATCTCTTCGTTCCGGAGCTTATCTCTGAGGGAAACACCGAGCATAGCTCATATATTATTAAGCTGATTATCATATATTATTTTATTGCTATTTAAGTCATTATTCTATAGAGGTGCCTAATACTGTTGGTTACGGCTGCAGTTGTACGACAATACGACGCGCCAACGATGCTAGTCTGACGATCAAATCTCAAACTCAATTCACGAACAGTTATACTTAGTAGCTACTTTGGTACGTTATACACAAAGACTTCTCTCCCGTCCCGTCCCGTCTGCGCCTTATTTTCCTCCCAATTAACTCCAAAACCTGCACGTTGTCAAGGCACAGCTCCTGTACCGGCAATTTTGCACGGTCTGGTGGCTCGGTCGCGGGTTCAACGACCGGCTAAAACGTGCTATTTAAAAAATCTATTGGAGTTTTTTTTAATCGAATCGTGACAAGATATTGTTGGCGCCGTAAGGCTATTGTGTTTTTATAGCTGCAGTAATAGGTTGATTTTATAGGTTATACTTGATCACAAAATAGGAAAACATCTGTTATACTCATAAAGAGAGAGAATTTAAGCAATATGTAATGTCATTCTTTCATTCATAGACCGAACGGCCAAGGAATGGACTGCTCTTCCAGCAACAGTATTTCCTCCTGGGTATAACCTGGGTATTTTCAAGTGAACAGTGAATGGGCATCTCATGGGTTAACGCGCTCCACATTAGACAACTTAGTCCCTTATCATCAGGTGAGATGTTGTCAAACGTATGCCCATTTTAGCATTAAAAAAAGTAGTTTAAGATTCTTCATTAATGATCATACTATAATTTTTTAATTGAGTTGTGCCGTGTCTGGTAAATTGTTATAGTACTTTGTTTTATAATCTAACTACGTATATCATTATCATCATCATCAACAGCCTGAAGACGTCCACTGCTGAACATAGATAGGCCTCCCCCAGAGCGCGCCACTACGTATATCGTTAGTAAGCAAATCTTGTCACATTTTATACCCAGCAAGTTACCGTTCGCCATTCGAAGCACGGCCGTGGGTGCCGGGTGGTGCATAAATTAAAAGAAGTAAAATAAAAAACGCCTGAAAGCATAGCTTTCGCAATATGCCACTGCCCATTAGGATGGATGATTTATTGCTTTTGCTCAAAGTGGGTGTTAATGGTTCAGAATTAGGATTGTCGCTTACCATCAGGCTTATATCATGCTCATGCCTTGTTTAAGAAATAGGTATTACGTCTGAAACTTCATCAAATATGTTACTTAGTGCATTCGACTTTTTTAAACTAACTGACATCGACTACGATTTTGATGATTTTGCAACCATAATCGTTTTATAATTATTTTTTGCCGATACGGAAGAAAGGTTCTCGGTGACTGCCACAAGTCGAAAGACATGCATGATGCAATGCAAGAGGCAAGTAGCCGGTCAATATGGTGCTCTATGGGAGAGGCCTATGTTCAGTAGTGGACGTCATGATGACATCAGGTTATACCTACTTCGTATAACGGTTTCCGGATCAGTATTCTAAAATTAACTGGGTTACTTTATGATGTTGGTTAAATATTATTAATAAATTATTGTATATTATGTAGAATATAAAAAGTTCAACAATAGCCCGGTTTCAATTCGGAATTCATGCACTTGATCAAACATGTACTTGTGTGGCTGTACCAATTTGTGTATCCGGGCATTGTAGTCTACGTAGCTAGACGGTAAACATAGATACAGGTAGTTGATTTATTGCTTTGCACTAGCAACATTAATAGCCTTTGTAAATAGGCTACCTAGGCTCTCTAAGACGAGACAGGCTTCAGTAGTCCGCTGCTGCACAACGCCACTGAGCTCTTAGCGCTCATATGCTCATAGCAAAGCTTGACTTTCCAGTGAAGCAACGTTCGTTGCCGACACTGCCTGAATGGGTGACCGTTACAAGAAGTCATTATCATCAGCATCATCATCAACAGCCTGAAGACGTCCACTGCTGAACATAGGCCTCACCTAGAGAGCGCCATTTTGAGCGGCTACTCGCCGCCTGTAACTGAGAAAAAAAATAGGTTACGGTTACGTTTTGTCGGACAACGTAACATATTAGGTAAACACAACCGAGTGCACTTGTTAATACAGATTTTGTGATTTTACTAACTCATTAGGTTATTTTAACCTTTTACCCAGTTAGGGATTTTGTGATTTTACTAACTCATTAGGTTATTTTAACCTTTTACCCAGTTAGGTTAACCAGTTAGTTAATCACCTAACTGGGTAAAAGGTTAAAATAACCTAATGAGTTAGTAAAATCACAAAATCTGTATTAACAAGTGCACTCGGTTGTGTTTACCTAATATGTTACGTTGTCCGACAAAACGTAACCGTAACCTATTTTTTGTGTGTGTATCTATCGGCTCCCCGCGGCCACAACAAGTCATCATCATCATCATCATTAACAGCCTGAAGACGTCCACTGCTGAACATAGGCCTCCCCCAGAGCACGCCACCTTGAGTGGCTGCTCGCCTCCTGCATCCATCGGCTCCCCGCGGCTTTCACCAGGTCGTCGGTCCACCGAGTGGGGGGCCGGCCTACGCTGCGTCTTCCGGTTCGTGGTCGCCACTCGAGAACCTTTCTTCCCCATCGGTTGTCAGTTCTACAAGCGATGTGGCCTGCCCATTGCCACTTCAACTTACTAACTCTAAGAGCTATATCGGTCACTTTAGTTCTCCTGCGGATCTCCTCGTTCCGGAGCTTATCTCGCAGGGAAACACCGAGCATAGCTCGCTCCATAGCTCGCTGCGCGACTTTGAGCTTACTAATGAGGCCAACAGTAAGAGACCATATCTCAGTTCCATAAGTCATCACTGGCAACACACACTGATTGAAAACTTTCGTTTTCAGGCTCTGCGGTATTTTGGACGAAAAGATAGGACGAAGCTTCCCGAACGCTGCCCAGCCGAGTTGGATTCTTCGCGCCTTCTCTTTGTCGAAGGTGGACCTACTTAATTGGACAATCTGTCCTAGGTAGACATACTTGTCGACAACTTCGAGAGTATCGTTCCCAACAATTACCGGTATAGGTGGAACATGAGCATTAGACATGATCTTTGTCTTGTCCATATTCATCTTAAGACCAACCTGCTGGGAGACTCTACTGAGGTCGTTGAGCATGGTGCTAAGGTCCTCGAGCGATTCCGCCATTATGACTATATCATCGGCAAAACGAAGGTTAGTGATATACTCGCCATTTATGTTGATGCCAGATCTTTTCCACTCCAAGAGCTTGAAAACATCCTCCAATGCGTTTGTGAACAGTTTCGGACAAATAACGTCTCCCTGTCTCACGCCTCTTTGCAATGGAATTTGTTCCGTACTCTGGTCCTGTAGTCGGACTGACATAGTGGCCTTACTGTACAAACACTTCAAAACTTCGATATACCTATAGTCAATTTGGCATCGCTGCAAGGACTGCAGCACCGCCCAAGTCTAGATTGAATCGAAGGCTTTCTCATAGTCCACAAACGCTAGGCATAACGGCCGATTATACTCTTCGGTCTTCTGTATAATCTGGCGCAGCGTATGGATGTGGTATATGGTGCTAAAGCCTTTTCGGAAACCGGCTTGTTCGGGAGACTGGAATTCATCAAACCTGCGTGCGAGACGATTCGTAATGACTCTCGAAAACAGCTTATACACATGACTCAAGAGCGAGATGGGCCTATAGTTCTTCAATAAGGTGTTATCGCCTTTTTTGAAGAAGAGCACCACCACGCTCTTGTGCCATGCCTCTGGCGTTGTACCTTCAAGGATGACAGAATTAAATAACTTCTGGAGGACTGAAAGTACCGGTCTACCACCCGCTCTCAGAAGTTCGGTCGTAATTCCATCTTCACCTGGTGCCTTGTTGTTTTTAAGCTGTTTGAGGGCCATTCTAATCTCGTACAGGCTGACGTTTGGGATACCTTCGGTATAGTGTCGGACACAACAAGTAGTCGGTATATATTTAGAACTGAGGCAGGTCGACAGCCAATTTAGAAGTATTCAGGAGTCCATACCTCACTGCAGGAGGCTTAAAAATACTGAAACCAAGGCTGACCACTTGCCTACACTATGATTGTATAATGCGATTCATTAAAGAAGAGAACAGAAAAGAGCAGACATTTCTATTGCTGTCTCACTCCCTATGCACTTAAATACAGTGGAATGTTCGTCAAGGTAGGTACCACCGCTTTGCCAGTTATTCTGCCGCAAAGCAGTAGTGTGCAAACACTACTGTGTTCCGGTTTGAATGGCATTGTATTATAGCTAGTGAAATTACTGAGCAAATGAGACTTTATGATCTGATCACATAGTATAGTAATCTTATTACTAGAATGTGTGAAGTCTCAGGATGACGTGCGCAGAGCAATGTCACGCAAAACTATATTAATTTGGAGTTCCGAATGATACTGCAATCTGTTATGGGCAGCCGTGACGCTTAACATCAGGCGAACGACTAGGTCGTCACATCATTCAATTACATTTTAAAAAGTTGAAGAGGGAAAACAATGCTTTTTATTTTCGTCAGAATCGTTTTTCAATGAAACGCGTTATTACTGCTTTCATTATAATATACCTAATATTCGTGCATAGATAGAAGTGCAAGTACGCCGTGTCACCGTGTAGTCCCTGTGTAAAAATAGGAGCACCCCATCTCTTCCCGCGGGTGCCATTTGAGCCGGCTAAGCACCAAGCAGCACCTTGGGGCAGCCACCAAGCCGCCTGCTGAGCGTGGTGGGTGATTATGACGAACCCTGCCCTGCCCCTATGATAAGCATCCAAAGTGACGTTTTATGGGGGAAGCCTATGTTCAATAGTGGACGTGTTCCGGCAGCAAACCTAATGCTTACTAGCATTTTCTTCCAGTCAGCCGTAGTGAGCGCTTACATCTTAAACATGGTCCGAAGTTTGACAGACTGCTAGTTGTAAAAAAATATTCTCTGGTAAAATATGAAAAGGTTAGTGATTTAAATAGCCATTATTTACGAAGTTTTTCTGACTAGCAGACGTTGTTAAACATGCGTGTCCAAACCGAGAACACCGCCAATTTAAAACATTTGCACCGTTTAACGTCCTCGTTTAACCAACGGTCAGGTTAACCGAGGGTTTGTTCGCGTGCATCGGTACATGCAATTTAACAAGCCGTCCCTGGTTAACACGTCGCATTGTATGTTCGGACGACCGTTAATCACGGGTTACGGCTCGTTTGCGGTTCACTAGTGGATCTAACCATGCAGCTGTTACTTTAACCGTCGATTAAAAATATAGTTACGGCTTTTTTAATGTACGAATAAGCCACCGTTTACATTCAGAAACTCTCACAGCTCGACTAGTCCTTCTTGGGGTCTAGCAAAGATACGAGAAGATACAACGCCTCACGCTGACTCCAAAATGTATGGAAAATGACATTGCCTGCGGAAAACTGCAACTAATGTCATAGCTAATGTCATTCTCATAGATTTTGGAGTTAGCGTGAGGCGTTAACGCCTCATGCTGGTATCTTTGCTAGATAGATAGATAGATAGATAGATAGAAAATGCTTTATTGCACAAACAACAAATGTAGGTACATAGGCGGACTTAATGCTAGAGAGCATTATCTTCCAGTTAACCTGGGTGTAACATGGAAATTTATGTGGCAGTACAACGCAGCTAGACCCCCTTAACCGGTAAAGTTGAGCAACGTTCGTTGCGGTTAGTATTTGGATGGGTGACTGCTGCTAAAGTGGTATTTACAACTGAACGCTACCGTGCCTCGGAGAGCACGTTAAGCCGTCGGTCCTAGCCAGTCATTAGCTTACGGAATACGTAATAATTCTGATACCAGCACGGTTAGCATGAGCTCTAGAAATCGACCGATCTAATGACCACATCATAAACCTTTTGTTGGGGTTTTTGTTTAAATGTTTACTCGAGAGAAGATATATGTTTATTTCTACAGTTGTTGTTACCCGTGATGACCACTTGTCGAAATGAGAAGGAGGGAGAAAGGAAGGACGTTTGTATTCAGGCGTCGTAGCAACTCTAAGAGTAGTAAGCAAAAGAGACAATAAGGTGCAAGCTTCTCGAAAGTGGTTCGCTTAAATTAGGTGCAACGCACACAGTTGGCTGTACAGACGAAGGAGGTAGCTATCACACTATCACACTAATATTATAAAGGCGAAAGTTTGTGCGTATGTGTGTATGTGTGTATGTTTGTTACTCTTTCACGCTCTAACAGCTGGACGGATTTGGATGAAATTTGGTATGGAGGTAGCTTATACCTTGGATTAAAACATAGGCTACTTTTTATCCCAAAAACGGGAACGATTCCTGTAGGAACGCGGGTGGAACCGCGGGGCGCTGCTAGTAATACATATAGCGTCTGGAGCATAAGAAAAGTGTGACATGGTGGCGTGAGGCAAGTTTTTGAATAAGGCACGCGAGGAGTAAACGTGCTCCATGCCTCGTGCTATTTTCATTGATACACCACGAGGAAATTAATTCAAACCGTTATCATAAGTAAGCAAAAACCTATAAAAAGAACTCTACAAATACATAAATTCTCAACAAGTTACTCCATAAGTATTTATAACAGGTATTTTACGCACAAAGAGCAAAACGGTGTACACCTTTATTCATGCAAAGCTCTCATATTCAAAACGCCCAGCGAAACGCTCGCTCCACTAAGGCAGACTAAATTGAATTTCCACAGCTAAACATCTATTTGCAATCGACAGTCGAATAAACACGCCAATATTCGATATTAATGATAATTAAATCGGTTATTCAAATCACGGTAGCGCTGCGGCTGCTGGCCCTTCCCGGCTTTGGCAAGCGCTATTATTAAGTTTTGCGGGAAACGAGCCCTTGTACAAAGTATTAATACAAAGAAAACAATTGCAGTACTTATTTAAATATTTTGTGAAAACTTTTAACAAAATTACTGCCAGCATTTCATTTCAAGTTCTGATTCTAACCATCTTCACTGTATCCCGCCCGGTGACGCTGCAATGGTCGGTAAAAACCAACATATAGCCCGTGAATCCTCTCCTTTTAACTTGAGTTCTTTAAATGAGACGCTTATGAAGGCCAATCTTGGTGCTTATTATGATCTGAAACGATAGCTAGGACCTTTTAAATTCATCAAAGATTTTATCCCACGCCAGGACTATTTTTTTTCTATAGGTATTATTTTATCCCATACTTCATTCAAGAATTTAGGCTTAAGAACTTTATTCCTATTTTTCATTTTCCTTGTCTGACATTTTTCTCTAGTTTTTTTTTATGTAAACGGTTGATGTGACGAGCTAGTCGTTCGCCTGGTGTTAAGCGTGATGGCCGCCCGTAACCGGTGCAGTGTCACTTGTAACTCTTAAGTTTCGCGTGACACCGCGCACTGCGCACGTCATCCTGAAACATCACACAGTCTAAAAAAGAATTCGAGACTGTTAGATCAGTTCATAAGTCTCAATTGCCCAGTAATTTCACTAGCTGCAATGTCCGTCAAACCGGAACACAGTAGTGCTTGCACACTACTGCTGCAGGCGGCAGAGTAACTGGCAAGCGGTGATACCTACCTAGATGAACTTTGCAGAATAGTCCTACCACCTAGTAATAGTTCACTATAAGTGCGTTATGCAGGACGCATACAGTAACACAATTACACAGAAACACCATACGCGACTTGCATTGCATTTCGTAGATGCAACGAGGCAAGGTGTTGATTGTTAAATAAAATGTCGCGATCCAAGATGGCCCAACATCATTTACATTGCTAATGACATCCTATCAAAATACACCTGTTCGTTGTACGTCATCTCCGTTTTCCATCACCATTATTCCGAGAGTCAGCTTCTTAATCTGCTAGAAAATGATTTTTCCATTATTCATCGGGAATTTTCCTCAACAAAGCAATTCTTGACTGTAATATTATGCTAGACGCTTGCAGCATCTCAGTTACTTATATTAAACAAATACTGTATGCGACTTGCATTCCGAAAGCGCATGGCGCCAGTTTATGTCTATATATGTCTAATAGGGTTTCCATGATTTATTAAAATAACAACCAACTAATTAAAAATAAAACGGTAATTTAATTTTGTACTGTAACATTCTCTGAAATTTTGAACACTATGGTTTAAATTAAGTTTGTACAAGATGTAACTTTATGTGCTAATTTAGTAATTAAAAGTGTAATTAAAGTTGGAGTGGTTAACTATCACTTCTAAAAAATAAAATAACACTGGTACTTTTGTTACTATCTGGGATTTAGATGGTATTGGAATAAGTATTTCATGTCGCTGAGCTTTGGCAGTCATCATCGGCTTGTCCGCTGTTATAGGCCTCTTTTAATCATGCCTGGTCTTCGGTTCTTATCATTCAACCACTGCCAGCCACTCTGCGTATATCGTCGTTCCATCTAGTCGAAGGGCGTCTACTGCGTTTGCCAAACCGCGATCGTCACTCAAAAATACGTCGTATGTACCCTCGCGATCATCGGTTCTGCGGTTAAACTGACCAGTTCACTATGGCCTCTCCAGTCTGCTAATTCGGCGGGGTATGTCGGTCACCTTAGATCTCCGTCAGATCGCCCTCGGAGCTTGGCATTGATTAGATTTATATCAACAAACTTAAATAAATTTCTCGACGTGTTACGTTTTCCTAAACATCCTTCACTACACAGTAAGAGATGTAATATTTTTTATTGCGATATCGCCCTTTATCTATCTCCTTTCTCACCATAAACGGCTCCCTAAAAATCAGACAGTAAAAAACATCGCCAGGCGTTTTTACGTTCGCGATATAAAGCCGAGTCTATCAGGTAAAACGTTCGTGTTTGACAACCCTGCGATATCAAGTGGGTTGGTGCAGATAGCCTAGTTTGTCCATGCGGCCTACATTCCCGCTTCACGACTTTACTGTACTCATTCTGATAAAATCTTTGCGGTAAAAAGGTGCCTTTTACTTCCTGGGAATCTGTAAAGACTTTTGCAATCAGACGCCGAAGGGGCTTGGAGGCCTTTTGATTTGAATGTCGTTGAAATTGAAATGCGGGCGTGCTGATTTGTCTGATGATATCGTTTGAAGAATGGTTGGAAACCACTGACGAGGGAATAAATTATAGTGACGTAAACAAATTATATGACCCTTGAAAGTAGAAGTTGCAAATGAAAGAAATTTCAGAATAAAGAATAAGAAAGCCACACCGACAAGAACCTTTTAAAATTCATAGAGACGAGAGTAAAGGCTATTTTTGAGTGATTATGATTCCATGCTACAGTTTCGTAAAGCTTCAAGATAAGTTATTACCGAAACCAATAAAAATATTATTGCATGACCCAGACCTACAATGTCGCACATGTACACGCTTTGTATATGTGTGCAAACAAACACACATAAAGATAAACGGTGTGACTGGAACACCTCGTGTTAGAGAGGCCATAAACATTGATATATCGACTGTCCGTCCACCGTTCGGATTAGATATAAGTGGGGACAGATTATACTTATTGTTTATTTCCGAATCGTTTTTATTTGCACAGTAGACAAAAGAGTATTTTACTGTCTTTACTAAGAATTTTTGATAATTTGAAAAGTAGTAACTTTTGTTGACACAGTGGCTGGCATCTACCCTAAACTAAGCAAAGCTTGTTATGGAAACGAGATATCTGAAAGAATACTTTGCAAATTATACATTCATAGAATACAATATAACACCCAGATACAGAATAAACATGTTCTTCTTTCTTCATGGTTGCAGTTTAACTTTTCTCACTGGTTTCTTTTTCCCCAGAAATTTTGTCGTATTGTATTATCTATGGCGATGGCAATTAATAGGATTAGAAGCTGAGGTTGTCAGTTTGATTCAAGATTTAAGCGAGCAATATTTGGTCTAACTATTCAGTAAACCTAACGTAAGAGATTCAGTACGCTACTACGCGCTCTATACTACTCTCGCAAACTTAATAACAGGTGCAGGCTAGTCATTTGCCAATACGCGGTGAAACTTTACAAAACTCTGCATAGAAAATGGGCTTTAATTGTTTCTTTATAAAAATCCCTATGACTTCTAGTTCAAATATAAAAAAACAATAACATCCCTGCATGCATTAGAAAACCAAATTCCTCAAATTGTATAATGAAAGAAAACACATGTGTAAATTTAAACATAATATACTTAAACTGTATTTTATGGTAAATACAAAGACGAGACCCATTCGTGAAATGTGTCAAAATAATGTCAGTCGACATACATAAAAGTTAAAACACAGCTACAACCAAAACCCCATTTAATAACTCCACGAAAACAAATTTTGAACCTCTTTTATTAACAGCTATATAAGCGCTAACTATCAACTCTTTTTGTTACAGGTACAGAGTGCTACGAGTCTACAGTCTACCACTAATCCGCAACACGAGAGTCATTTAACTTGAAACACAACAAACACCGGTACAGCAATTCAGAATGTCGCAGTAAGGGCGCTGACACATGTGTCCCGTAACACAAATATGTAGGATCAAAAATGTGTTTAGCAAAAAACAGTAATAAAGAAAGAAAACGGCAGAGAACATGCTTAGCTTTAGTTGTAGATGAGTAGAACTAACAGGCCTATCGTTAATACTGATGAAAATGATTCTCCGTTATTTACTTTAGTTAGGTACGCTGGCGATGTTATCAAAGATACCGTTGGAGGGGAGTAGCAAATTGCTCTTTCCATTTGTATTCGTCTAAATTCGTGTTTTGCTTGTCGCGCCGGTACGTGCTTAGCCATAGCACAGCATAGGCCGATTAAAAGTAAAATAATTTGTTGCAATGCTATTGTAATTCAAGATCAGGATTCTAAAAATAGTTTAATTAAATGCTCTAAGCATATAGAATTGCCAAGTGCTTAATGTCGGTATAATAGCGACTGTACAGCGCCAAGCGTGCAACATTTGCACAGACTTAAGGTACTGGTTATGCTTACTTTTAAAACTAGGGACGCGGCGGGATTATCATAATATGGCTGCCGGGGCCGTATGAAACGAAATTTAAATAAACCACTTAACATAATCCTTCGGGCTACAGCCGAAACGTAAGGACGGCCGCGGCTACGTCCTGCCTTGGCGGTTAATTTGGGTTTCAAAACATTGTAGTGAATTGTATGAAGGATTTTTGGGATACTCCGGAAACGTACAATTTTCTGGTTAAGTGAATTGTTCTGCAAAACAAAATCACCAAAGACTAAAGGATAACTACATTCTCACAGAAAATAATAGACTATGATAACTACAAATTTAGTACATAGTATAGTTTTTATTATTGTAGTAGTTGGTATAAAATAACAAAAGCATTAAAAAAAACTATTTTTTTTTTTTTTACTTATGTTTTCAAATTTATTGCATGAATTAATAATATTCCTCAATAAATAAACAGTCACGAAGAAAAAATATAAAAAACTACAGCTAGAAACATTATTTACAAAATTTACAGCATAAATACGCCATCCAACTCACCACCACGTGGTAAGGTTCCCAGAATACTGGCAGCATTACCTCGCTGAATGAGAAGGCTTAGCTTCTGAGCGAAGTATGTGCCAGCTCTGGGATCTCCTGAGGCGAGGACCAACCTAGTGGAAATTTGCTTACAGAAATTTTTCGTGTCGGACGACCACGGGCCTAGCGTTTCTACGGCCAGCGCAACAAATTCGTGGTTAGCGCTGACCTGCGCATATTTGCGCCGTTTTAGTGTTTGCGCTTGTTCAGCCGCGGCCCCGACGCTACGAGCCGTGCTGGCGACATGAGATGGTGCCAGGGTATCCACACACGTGGCGTCCCAGACAAGTGTGCGTCCAAGACACCACGGGACTAAGGTGGCACCATCCGGTCTCTTGCCGTCGTCTCTCAGCAATCCAGTCGGCTCCAGCGTCGAGGGCACGGATGCTGTGGAGAGTGCCCGCCTGACTAAATCATTGATTGCCCAATGTCGAAATAGCCGGCCGGCACTCTTCACACATGAAAGCCCGTGTCGTCCGAGTTGGTCCACGCCTAGTCCACACTGGCAGCGATGAGGCTCGCACAGTCCAACCCCCAAACGTAAACCCACTGCTACACGTAGGCTACCGGGGTCTAGGACGGTCGCCAAGTTTTCGGAAGGGAGGGCACGGAGCCAGTGACCTGACTCCACCTCCGAAGAAGCTAGGAGACGTGCTCGATCCGCGTCATCTGTCACCTGATCTAATAAAGCCGAATGAATTAATTTTATGAGTGGAGCGTCCCACGCACTCTGTCTCCCCATTTCAGTAGGAATACTGACACCCGGGCATGAAGCGCACCAAGCCGACAAGGCCTCTGCCTGACCAGCCACCCGAACATCGGTAACAGGAGTGTTTAGAATCATGCCGATGAGGGTTTGCGAGCCATGACAAGAAGCCAAGAAGGCCGGGAGTGCCACGGTAGAAGAACGTCGGATGCCTAGGCCACCGAAACTAATGGGGAGAGTTGCTTGTGCCCAAGCGCGACTATCGAAATTAAGATTTAGAATTTTGGTGACAGTTTCTTTTAGAGTCGAATCGACCAAATCAATGATTGACTGGAAATACCACATAGGGCAACTCCGCAATAAATACATAAATTTTGGGGTAAAAAGACAAAGCCGAAGAATATATATGGCCATGTGAGGTTTAACTTCAAACAGGCGACCGGAAACGTCATTAAAATTTTCAATTTTTGACGTCACTAAAGGCGAGATTGCTTCCAAAAATACTGGGGCACCAAGTAAGGTCAGCGAGGATTTTGATTGAACCAAAATGTTAGGGCATATCGAGTTAAATTTGTCAATGATAAATGCGCGAGTTTGGTCTGGAATATGATCCGGAATGAATATTTCACATTTATTGAAATTTAAAGTCAAACCTATGCAGCTGAAGCGATGAATGATTGATTTAAGGTCATCCAAAACCACCGATGCACTGCCACCTAAAGAACCGTCATCCAGGTACCAAATGTTAAATTTAGAATTTAGTTCTCTAATTATAGGGTTAATTCCTAAGCTAAAAAGGGCTGGACCGAGAGGGTCTCCTTGCTGGCAACCGACACATGATGAAATTTCGTTAGGACCAAAAAGTAATTTTGTAGGGGCGCCGTAACATTGCCACATATAATTATAAATTTCCGGTGTTTCTTTTTGAATTTCTGATAGTAGAACGCCCCTGTCCAAGCTGTTGAATGCATTCTTTACATCAATTTTGATGAAAACCTCATAATCTTTAGACCCTAGGTACGTACGTGCAGCGTGTACAGCCGCCTCACACCCGGATCTTACTCCAAAACCTAACTGGTGCGGCACTAACTTTTTTGACATTCGTTCCTGGATTGCTCGGCAGCACATCTTTGACGTCAGACGTCTGATAGTACTGCCGACGGCAATAGGTCGAACGCCGCCATCTTTTTTCGTTAGTGCCACCAGATTGGCACCATATAGGATTGGTAATACCTCAGCAGGAACTCGACCGTCAAGAATTAAATTTACCAATTTGGGAAAGATCTAACCGCTTCAAGCGTGGCTTTCTCGTCGATCTGCAGAGGCAATTCGGTCGAGGGAGGAGACGGGAGCTGCGTGGAAGGCGACTGCGTAGGGTGTTTGTCGCATAACGTTGCATAAGTCTCCGCGGAGTTCGTGGCAAGAGAGTCACTGCAAAATAACAGTTTCGCAGCGCCACTCACATTCCCATCTGACACCTTATTTTCGATGAATTTAAGATGGGTTCGGGAAGGGGTGGCCTGGTCAATGTCAGTCGTGGGTGTAGGTATGAACTCGCGAGATGTATTAAGTTTGATGGCAGCTGTTAATGAACGTTTTTTTGTGTCTGGTCCTAAATGGAAAGTTTTGTATGCAAATGTCAGAAGGTGTTCCCACACTGATGGAGTATTTTCGTTGACAACCTTCTCCACGCACTCCGCGAGACTTCGAGCAACGGTTACGCGGGCGCCTCTGGGAATACGTTTGATGATTTTTGTAGTACGTTTAAGCTGTGCAAGCCTAGTAGCCAAAGATGTGTTGCTGGGTGCTCCTGCTGTCACCGAGGACGATGACAGAGGTACATTCGGTACATTCGGGGTAAGAACTATGCCTGGAGTTATGTCTGTACGTGGAACATGTCGACGACTGCAGTGAATTTTCAGACCACGAGGGCCTTTATACAGTTTTCTATCAGCACAAATTGAGCACTCGAGTAACACATCCGGGGCTGACGAAGAAGATAACGTATTTGGTCCGATCATTTATAAAATTTTACCTAACTATATTTACAAGAAATATAATATAACATCCAAAACATACGAATTCAAAACAAATAAAAATGATGTCTTGAGCCGACTTGCTATGCTTGTCAATAAATTGTCACTGGTGATGTCGTTCTCAGTCTGCACTTGCGCCTTTGTAGTGCGCAATGTGCAGTAACTTAATTTGATGTGTAGCGCGCCAGTGCGCCTGCTCCGTAGTCACCGTTGCCTCGGTAAGTCGTGACGCAAGCGTCAAAAATGGCAATCGCACAAAAAATCACAACAAACCCAGCTTTTTCGCTGGAAAACCAAGTGTGCTGGCTCCACAAATATCACAGCATTTGTAGCATAAAATAGGGCACAAGACATGAGATATAGGGCCCACATGGTGTCCCAAATATATTATATTTTCAGACAAATTAATTATCCCATGTAAAAACTATTACAATTTTGTAGGCTGTGCCTGCATGCAATCAGTATGAATTACCTTATGCTTGGGCTTTCGTTTGCTTTGAGTTTTTGCTTATACCGTGCATATCAGGAATCAGGATAGGGTTGTCGAAATTGTCGTCTTTACGCAGCAATGTAAAATTTTGCATTTCAAATACCTAACAACATAAAATTATCCTCACTCCAGAGCAAGCCTCCAGTAACTCCAGTTAGACAACTCTCAAACTACACAATTTTGAGTTTGATTGAGAGCACTCACACAGTTCGCCAAATTGAGTACTTTAAACAATTTCAGGTTACCCTGTGGCTTGTAATTGGCTGAATTTCTCATCGGCAAATTGAGTTTGCGAAGATTCCGACTTGATTGATGTAAGGGATTGATCAATTCCGTCGCTCTCTTGGGGAGTTTCTCAGAATCTAAGTTTCTCGGATCTTAATCTTATATTGAGCAAACTGAAACTGAAGCAGCTTTCTGAGCTTGCTGACCGTGTAGATTATCTTCACCATTATCATCTTATTATCTTATATCGACCCTTGTTGATCAATTGATGGACATTATGCCTCTTATTCATTACATCATTCTTTCCTGTATTTTCCAGCTGATCTTGTAGTAGTTCTAGATTAAAAGCTTTTTCGATATCAAGGACATTCTTAGTCGCTTGACTTTTCTCCGTCGGCTTCGAGCTGCTTTATTCTGATCTAAATCTTAAGTTGCATTCGAAAGTCTACACTTGTTGTGCTTGTTTGTTTCGTTCATCTTCATTCAGGGTGAAGCTGACTGAGAAATGCGAAGTTATGTAGGTACCCTAACAGGACTTCTGAGAAGGTGAATGACCGAGCATTGGGCCCAGTTACACCTTCGAAACCTAGTTACTTTTAAAAGCTTTCAGTATCCTAATAAATCCATTTATATCCTAACTAACGTAGTTAGGCAAGACACGATACAGCAACCGTTGAATATATTTTGAGCTAGAGTCTGACTTCTTGAAATTGTTTTTGGGATGATTTACTGTTCACTAAATATGCTGAATATTAGATATTCTAGAGTTTAGGATCTAGACGGAGACATATATTTTTAAAGATACATTTTGGTGACTCTTTATGAGCATTTAATGGAGTCTTAATGCAAAAAATTATGTACCTCTATATCTAACTTAATAAGCTTAATCGCATCTGTTAGAACAATGTTAATGAACATAAATCTTCGCCAAAAACTTGAAGATAAAACACCTAGCTCCAAAAGTAAAGACCAATAAAGCATGGTATCTCTGGGAACGATCGCTGAAAAAGACCAATTAAAAAAGAATTATCTGAAGGAAATATCTGGAAGATTGCTGCCGAGTTTAAAAAGGGGGGCGGGAATATGGGGTGGGAATAAATACCGCAAGCTTATTTGTCAAAAAGTATGAACGCCACAAAAGAACAAGTAAGTAATGACACTAAAGATTTGATTTATGGATGTCGCTGTATAAACAACTTTTACTATACAAAACAGTAAACAGAAATGCAGTTTGCCACATAACTCATATTCATATATTTCTGTTTCCACATGTGCATATTTATCTTACACAGATATGTGTACATTAGGTATAGTACTAACAACATAGACCCTGGAGGGCACTACAGAATTATTAGTGAGGATAGGACATATTTATGTAACTAACTATTTCAAAAATATGCTTAACATTTAACAATTTTAGTGGTGCTTCTCTATAGCCGATTACCACGAGCAGAGATAATATTTACTCCGCTGCGAGCTTTTCCTCTATGCGTCTGAATATAAAAAGCATTGTAGAATGTACTTAGTTGAGTTACTGATTATATATATACCTCTGCATCGTGACAGTTTTTACCAACTTTCCGTAACAAACAGTAACTTTTTCAGTTGTTGACTTGTCGCATACTCCCGCACCGTGGCTCGCGTAATGTCGCGCTTGAAATTCTAAACGTTGCTTTTGTGCTTTCGTACCAAATCGACTTTTTCAACTATTTCCCGGGTGTTTTTTCACGAGCTTCGCTTTTTGTAAAGGACAAACAGCTTTGGGTTGCGGAACTCGGTTTGTAATGCTATGTATCGTGTGCTTCTGCTTATATTTAGTTTACTGGTGTACAGTGGAATAAGTAGTAAAAATTTTGGATGTTCTGTTTTCGGCATTTTCTAACATTATTCCACATATGCATATTATCAATTTGACTTTCCGATGTAATGTTATGATTATTTGACACAGATTTGATACGAGACAGTAATATAATAGGAGCCTGATTAGTTGTGCCCAGAGCTGGATTCATGCAACAATTCGTGCATACTGCCGACAGCTTCAGTAGTAAGACGGGATTTTCTCGTTGTATTAACCAGTTTAACTTAGGATCGATCCTCTATTGCTGCCATCAACAAATGCTCGCAACACGCAATCAATCTAACAGCCAACATACAATAAAGCTTAAATTCGCAACAGATTGATACATTAACGTCAAGTGCGAGGAATCAATCAATCATCGCACCGGCGCACGGATCTGTCGATCCATCATACCGTTAGTCAACGAAGAAGACTAACTTATGAGTATAACAAAGCAACGTGTGGCTCTATGCAGGATCTCAAATGGTTCCCCTGGGGGTAAAGCAATCGACGTGAGGAAAGCGGCATGCTCTGCACGCAAGAGCTGTAGCAGTCGACGTTATCTTTTCTCTCAAGGCAGGTTTGAGCAATGAAAGATCACGGGGATCACTGCATAACTCTTTTTTCCGTTTGCATTGATCATACGCTTTCTGGAGAGAAGAGATATGTGTGCAGCTCATGCTACCCCTGCAGAGGAAACCATTGCACCTCAAGAGATCTACGTAATATTTTGGGAACCCGTTCTGGGACAGCGATGTGTGAAAGATTACAGTATGTTTCTCGGAAAACAGGCCTGAGTTATAATGCTTTATACAATCCACCGTTTAACCGGTTAGTCTTTATTCCAAAATTAATCGAATTGCAGTCGTAAAGCCATGACGATACTAACGATACGATCGAGATTAATCTCTTATCGAAATGTAAGTCAAAGACACGGGATTCCTCGAGACTAAAATACCTCTGTTATTGAATCTTAGTTCTAAGGTTACTAAATTAGCTTACAGGTTACTGTCGGTCTTCAAACTAAACGCTGACTGAGACTTCTGACACATGACATCAAACGTCAAAGATGGCCCCTATATGAAGAACCACGGTTACGCGGTTATAAAGCGGGAAATTGTAGTGACCCAGAAACGTCCGCAGAGTTACTTTGACGTTGGTTACTTTGTGTTGGAACTGCGTATTTCTTATGCTGAGGAGCTGAGGAGACTTTAAAGAGTTGCTTCGAACTTTCCACGTCTCTGAAAACCGTTTAACTTGGCTAAAAGCGGTAGTTTAAGTAAACGAATTCATAAAATTGATAGAAAACTTTTTAAAAGCACCGGCCTCTTTGATATCGCGATAGGGTAGGTTTTTTCATAAATTTGGTGTTTGACGTTTCATGACATACAACACTGTTTTAAACTTTCACGGTTGTTCAATTGTTCACTACATTTTAAATAGCATTAACATTTTTTATAATCACGGTAAAGATCCCGTAAGTAAGTCTAACTGTTAGACTTCTGCTTCAGAAACATGTCATGAAACATTTTTTATTTAGACTCCAACAGAAAATATTAACGAAAAGGTGCCGCTTCAGGCTGGACCGCGGCTGATGAATCGAACATAACCGAAGACGGCTAATAAATAAACGGTAAACTATAAACAAATTCAAAATTAAACTCTAGCACAACGGGATATTTCCCACAACAAATAAATCACACGCTAAAGAAACTATCTATCTCCCCATAAACAGCTTCAAAATTTCTCTCTACTAAATTCCAACCTATATAAGGAAGATAAAAGCCTTCCGCAAGCGCATCAATTACAAACCACGACCTACCCAGTTCCGGCTCGTTCCGGAGGCTCGCAGCTCACAGCCCGGGGGCGTCCCGCTCTAGACCCGGAGACTCGATAAATGCTTGCCATTATATCGGCTCACCCTTTGAGGTCGTGTTTTAATTGTCGATCAATCTGAACGTGCCCTTGATTGCTTGTCATCTGCTGGGATTTAGTCTTGCCACCGAGTTACGTAGGGTTGAATGGATGAGTGCTCTGTGCTGTTATTTTATCACCAGCTGCTATTTCGAGCAGCAATACACAATGGCAGTTAGTGAATGACAGCAAACACTTGACATTGAAGTCCTAAAAGTAAATAACGGTTTGACTGTACCTTCTAAATTTACAGCTCCCTCTACTCTATTAAACGAAACTATCAAATATCACGAGTCAAGTCCTCAGCTCGGTCCTGATGAAGTCTTCAAGTAGTACCATAAACCTTTATACCCACTTGTTACAGCTGGTTTACAGCTTTATCTGATCGTCGCACATTCTCAACAGCGCTTTCTTTTCATATTAGCTCGTAAACTGAGCCAAGTGCCATTTGACAAAGTTATTTCAATTGAAACTAGAACAGCTAGGGCGGGTGTTTTTGTGTTGAGACAGCAATGGGAGCTAAGCCAGCGTATTATTTTGTAAGGGGAGGCAAAAAGGGTGCCAAAGCGTGATACTTAAAGCAACACCTCCGGAGCAGTTTAATGCATTTGGCGTTCCCCGTCGCGTCTTCATTCTGCCATGTCACTTTAACATTAATTGGTAAGGATTTTCTCAATGATAACGAGGATGGGTTCTCGTAAGAAACATATTGTCGTTTTGTTTTATTTGGCTTAATTCCTTAAGAAACTGCGGCTGAAAAACAGATACTTAAACATCGCATCGTCTCATTAGCGAACTACTTACAACATTTACAATTTTACTATCGATATATTAATATTATCAAATAATCAATAACGAGGGATGGCATGGCATCAGCACGTCACGAACAGCTCCAACCGACGCAAGATGCCTCCAATGTGTGTAGTTTTGAGTGGGCGAGCTGCCAACTGACTTGTAAGGCGGTTACAACGATCTTCCCGTAAATAGGTTTACGAGATAGCGAGCGACCCTTACCCTGCTAGCACACTGAAGTGTTGGTACTAGACATGTTGCTGAGTCGAGCAGTACTTCGAGAGACCGGGATATACGGTTCGGTCGTAAGTATTCCAGTAGTTTGCTTACGAATGTTGTTATAAACTGAAAGACTAAAGCCTTGAATAAATCCGCCATCCTAGTCATGTGTAATCCGCAGATTATTGTTTTGGGCACGAATGTTAGCCATGAAACGCTGCAATGAAAAAGATTTATGGATCATAATCATAATAATATACCTCCAAACAGACAAAATGTTGGAAAGGTTCACCTTTATTTAAAACATGATTGTTTACATTATATCAAATCGCGGACTCTTCATCTATCCATGACGACAGAACATATTTCAATAGATGAAATATGAAATCCATCAGTTGCTGCTACAACTGTAACAGCTGTAACACATCCTGTTATGGAAACGTTCGTATCGTTCGAACCGGGCGACTTGCCAACTTGGTGACTGGTAGTCGTGGAGGCACCGCAAGTTGCAGCGAACCTCCTTCGCTAACTGGGTTTACAGCGAGACGTGACTGCGAACAGGTCACCCCACCTGCCGAGCACACCATCTGTTACCTTGTCGAAGTACTCAATAACTAATTTATAGCTACGGTTAAAATTTTGCTTCGTGCCAAGGTTGCTTGAAGGTTTTGATGGAAACTAGGATTTTTTTACATTTATTGACTTAGAAAAATGTGTCAGTTTACAGTCTGGTCTATAGATTTGCAAACTGACTAGTGAATGAGAGCGAGACTATCATTGGCATAGCACACAGTTTTACATCATTTGAGTGTAAGTAAACTGAAAACTTTAAAGCATATCTGAAATTTTGGATCCTCTAGACAACTTATGCCATTTATCTGGTGCCGAGTGTCTGCCGTCTGTCTTTCACACGCACTTGAAATGTTTACAATCTGGTTCAACACATCTATCCTAACTATGTCTGGCGTGTTCTGTAGGGCAGGTTATGGTTTACAAGTATCTGTTAATCCACCATTATGTGAATCCACGACGTTCCACTTTGAAACGTTCTCTAATGGATGTATGAATTGTTTATTATAGCGGTCTAGCTCAATTTTATCGGCAGTACAGCAGTACTATTACACTTTAAATTAGAAACTGCGAGAGACAACCACTCAATAAATAAACTATCCTTCGATAACAATGGAAGTGTAATATTAAAATTTTAGTGAACTGAAAACCACCAGCCAGCGTACCCACCTAATTTAGCTGTCATTTGCATTTGTCCGAAATTCCCGGATGCGAAACTGTAAGCAACTATTGCCGGCTAGGATAATGTTATTTGTTTGATGATTGAATTACGATATACTATCACACATATCAACTCAACAGCCGGAAGACGTCCACTGCTGAACATAGGTTTCACTTATAAAACGCCACTTTGGATAAGGAAGGGGTTGGCATAATCACTACTGCTGCTTCCCGTTTTCTGGATATTCCCCTTAGCCGGCTCTTACGGCACCCACGGGTTGCCTTGTCAGTTATTCTGCCGCCAAGCAGTAGTGTGCAAGCACGACTAAGTTCCGGTTTGAAGGGCACTGTAGCTAGCGAAATTACATAGCAAATTAGACTTTATGCCTTGATCGCACCAGGATGACGTGCGCATTGAAGTGTCACCTGAAACTTCATCTTTTAGAGTTCCGTGTGGCACGTGCGCAACTGTGAGCCGTGACGTGACGCTTAATATCAGAAGTACGACCACGATCTCGTCATTCATTAAAGTAAAAATGCACAAGATCAGTTTTTAATATAAGTACTTTCCCCAATTCATCGCTATCATTATACCCATCTTTCCCGATCCAATATTACTGCATTGACTTTCAATCGGTCGAGGGTCCTCAATAGGACAAAAGCGAGGCGTCTTTTGATGACCATGATATTGTTACTTTCAAAGAGAGCCAATCTATTACAGTCTTTGGAAGAGTAACGGTTACGCACAAACTTAAATGGCATATTATGGCAGTTATTCGTAAATTATTGCTAATGGATTTTTGTATTGAACTTGCCTCAAATGTAAAAGTTTTCGCACCGATGCGGTAAATCCATCGACAATAATAGAAAAAATAGATTTGCGGTGTGTAGCGTCACAGAGTACGTAATAGTACGTACTGTGTACAAATGTATGCAAAGTACAATTAAGTAAGTACACTATAAGTATACCTATAGATTAACCTTATACTCACATAAATGTGACTTGACTAAACTACTACTGATAGTACTGATACAATCTAATAAAACAGCATGAATAACACATTTATGTCGTAATTTACGCGTCAATTCTCAACTTCTTGCTATGAAAAAACCTGATCAAAACTACAGAATAGATAATAGTACTACGTCAAAACCTCCCGGCGCCATATCAAGAATAACTTCAAGCCTTTTACAACTACCAGAACAAACTACGAGCTCGAACTCTCCCAAGTTACCAGTTTCTAGTTTCCAGTCTGCATTCTGGTCACGCGTTGCAGATGACTAACTTACAGGATATGGTAGTCGTTGCGACTATTTGCGCATGTTAAACTTGGATCTAGACGCATAATCGGAATGGGGTTTGATATGTATATTGAATCGATTTTGAAAAAAATATCCATCAAGTTTTTGGGCTTTCAAATAATCTGACATTGTGCATCTAGAAGAGTCTGATAAGCTTCTTTTATGTGATATGTTGTTCTTATCCAAAAATGATGACTGATATACCCAGGAACATTGTTTAAAAGTCATATTACTTAGTATAGTTCAAGGTTCAGAGTTGGAGACCGCTACGTTAAACACTTACTAAACACAGGAGTTTCACACAGATAAAAGCCATTATCTAGTGTACTAACTAAAGCTGTGTGGTAAACATGTTAAATTCATATACTTTCGACACAGAACAGTGAAGACTTATAATATTGTATCTATGTGTGTCTAATGTATGGTAGAAGTGCGATGTGTTTGATTTGCCGTTAAACTCTAAGTCATGTTTGGTAACAGTTTTGGTGATCATCATCTATCATCCGTGTGCATTGTTCTATAAATAAAACGTGTGATAGTCATCTATGTATGTTGATTAGTGATTAATGCTGCTGATATAATACTTTTGTATTTTGATGTAGGCTTATAAAGGAAGTATGTGATATTGATCTTTGTAATGTATTTTTAAGAACCGCTTATATTGGCCTGACATTCTTTGAGTATTGTTATCGATATTTAAAACATTATCTAATGTGTCTTCGTTCGGTTCTTAATATTTATGATATTTAATCTTTTGTCTCTCTTTCATAACATACAGAATTATGACAGCCTCAGCAGTGTAAAGGACATGGACATGGTCCCACAAAATGTCGTGGAACCATGTGGGTCCTCGTAGTTATTGGGTCCCAAATTACAGGGAATCCTAATTATGGTCCAGGATCTATGTACGTATCAATATCAACATAACTTAATGTAATTTGACAGCTTTTCACCAACTAATATTGTATAGTTGCCGATGTCCAATTTTTTTTTTTAAGGTGTATTTACGTAATTGTTTGTTACTTCTGCGTCTACATAATTACTAACTCTATCGTTACTCCAGGTGCCATTTGATTAAATCCGTATCTATTTTTCCCACCCCATGCAAATCTTCCACAATCCTGATTAAGCCAGCCTGGGGAGCAGATTAATTACTTCCTGCCCGTAATTGAAACAGCTTCGATCCTCCTCACATTTTCCTGTTTTTCCTGTTCCTGTCCTGTGCTTTTTCTCTTGTGGCTTGTCGCTGTCGGTATATTCGTTATTGCTTTTGGGAAATGCTGAGTGTAAAAAGTAGCAGCGCCTTTTGCCCCTTTTGGGAATTTGGTTTTGGTAATTCTGCGAGAATCGAAATGTCACAAAAAACCTTGTGAAACATACAACATCTTTAATCTCAAGCAGGTAATAAGAATAGAATAAAAATAAGATTTATTTCAGCAAATAATAGCAACGATAACAATATCATCCTTTCTTAATTATGAATTCATCATAACAAAAATCATAGTTGTATTGTAGTCACAGTTCAGGAGATATGATTTTTCGAGCTCTGATTTTCACACTAGGACTCCTAGGTCTAGTATGTTATGTACCATGTAGTATGAGTCTTCAGGAATGTTGTTGTTAGCGACCTAACCCCATGCATAATCCATACCTAATACTCGTGGAAGTCCGGACTCGGGACCTATAGCATCGCGCAACATTGCATTTTATTATTATCGTTTCTTTTATTGCCTCACCGTTTGTGTTGTGTTGTCGTGTGCATTTCTCGAGTCCTTTCCTTTATCTTTTGGTTTCTTCGGTTATTAACCCTGCTGTAACCCTATCCACCTATTCTCGCATGATGACATGATACGCTCGTCTTTTGTTTTATTACGCTATTATACCCCCGACAGTGATTAATACGCGCGAGGCGAAGAAAGGCAATTTTTCGGACGGTGACCTACTTAGCGGCTGTGGAATAATTTGGCACCCCTTTGTTTTTTTTGCCGTTTTGCAGGATTTTTGGGGTGATTTTCTTTGAAGTTTGAGCCGTGAATTGGGACAGGTATCCGAGATGGTTGTTTTCAAAGGCTTCGTTGAGAAGCGGAAATTCACGAAAACGATGTTTACTTGTACTTAACCTTGGGTAAAATCACAGTTCTTTCATAACTCTTAAGACTATAATAAAACTTTGACTGAACTCATTTGCTTTCCAGTGTTACCAACCTGGCATATTAAAAATGCACAAAACAACCCCTTAAAGTTTAATAACGTCGTTGGAGATATCTCGTGCCGTTTGCACTCGTTCATTTGAACCGTTGTTGGAACGTACGTGATGAACTTCGTATGGGATGTGTAAGTAAAGTATAGTAATGTGTTGGCGTTAAGTATTTCCAGATAATAATATGACTATTACCGAACAGATAGACAAGACAATCTTGAAAATATTAGATGTGAAGTGTTGAAAATTGGAACAGCTGTAACCCTAACCATTGACTATTAAAGACTGAAAGTGGGCCAAAATAAAAGAGCCTCCGAAGACCTTAAAAATATTAATTAGATATTAAGATACATACAAATTGCAATGTAACTTGACGTGAGACTACCAAACTGATTAAGAATTAAAACAGTCTGTTTAGGTTTTATTCACTCTCAACCGGTCTTTCTATAGATAGTTGTTTTGTGGTAATTTCAGTTGATGACACAAATGTTACCAAGTATATGACATTGACATAAACTGATTCTGACAGCTTTAATCAGATCCTACGTAAAGTTCGGCAAGATCCTCATCTCGAGAGTATAATCCTGATCCTCATCAAGGCTCTACCAACTCTGAACCACTAACAAGAAGATTACGGGATAAGTTTAGAGATCGCATTAGTCGCGTTCATCGATATTAGAACAAACCAGATCACTCTTCCTGGTTTGTTCCTTCCCTCATAATTGCATGTCGTGCATTGAATCCGAACTTTATATTACCCCCGCACCGGCTTAGCCAGTGTTGCCAGTTTACTGTTATAAAAGTGACACACCTCTTTTCTGAAACGATAAAATAATTGAAAGACGAAGTAATCACTGTAAAAAGTGCTAGATCTAGTCCGAAAATTACTAAGGTTGCAACAGTACTCCTTTCTTGAATACCAAATTACTCATCGATATTCTTGGTAGTTTGACTTGACACTATTTTTCAATTTAGGAAAAGTTCAAAATATCGCATTATTAAAAATTGAGCTCATTCGATACGAAGTATAAAGAGAATAAATATGAAAATCTCAAACTGCAGTAAGTGTAGGTTTGGTTGCCTCAGTTCCTCCAGTGTTGGTTACTTCTGGTTTGTTTGTGATTCCATCGTCGCATCGCATTACAACCGAAGTATATGCGTCCTCACGGTGCAGCGTTCGAACAAATCCGGTGCTATTGGCACTCGAGTGAACCGGTATTCGCTGGATCATATCCGGATATTTCTACTTAGTTGAGATGAAAAGAGGGGAAATAGGTGTCAATATTCTATGCAGCCGCAGAAGACTTTTGCATAATTTAGTTTATTATGGAATGGTTGTTGAGGAGTATTAAATAAATAAAAAATAAATATTTGTGGACATTTCACATAGCGCCATCAAGCTCCAAACTAAGCAAGCTTGTACTATGGGAACCAGCTAACTGATAGTAGAATACATAGATACTTTTTGTTTGTTAATAAATACATAGAGTACAAGATAAATAACACCCAGACATAGAACAAACACCTTTATTCATCACACAAAATTTAATATTTGTCCCGGGAAGGAGTCGACCTGCAGTTCAGAAGGCAGGGCTACTACCAACTGAGCTTTCAGGCCAGTTAAAATGTCAAGTTAATGGCTTACCCCAGGTTTCTCGTATGTTTGTCAAACTCATGTTAACTTAATAACATACCAAATACTATACGCTCATTGACGATAACCGATGATCAACAGGCAACCAGTGAGCGTTCAGTATTTTTAAATTGATATGATTTTAACTTTAACAAACGTACGAGAAACTGAGGGCTAGTTTACAATATTTCCACTTTTACAGAAGATTTTCTTTTAAATCACTTGTGAGCTACGAACCGTAAGATCAATCGATCACAATTTTTTAATTGATGATTAAAATTTTCATTTCGGTTGCTTTGTTTTTATTCATGTCTCATACCAAAGGTTGATGATCCCAAACTTTCCAATACATAACCACTCAGTCTCCAGATTTTGGTTCGCTCCGAGTGTTTTACCGACTGCACAAACGGGGAGTGCTTCCAAGAGCTTTATGATCTTATCCCTGCTTCCCAATTTTTCCATCAAACAGTTCGCCAGTGTCTAAAAGCTCACCTATACTTTTAACAAAATCGGAAGCTCCACCCGCACCTACCTGCTTTATACGTTCTTATCTACATCGGACACAAATAATATACTTAATAGTAAAAAAATATGTGGAATGACCTGCCATCTTCAACATAAGGTCCTTCCAAAAAGGCTGTCAGTAAGTAAGCAACGCATCGTCAGCGCCCCTGGTGTTGTAGTGTAGATGATGTACGATAAGCGAGAGAGACCACTTACTATCTGGGAGGTATTTGTACATCTGCTATGTATGTTGTACCTCCAGTGCCCGAGTCTGTCCATTACATTTTAGCTGTAACTTGGGATATTTTGTTGGCATGGGATTACAACGTACAGGGCTTTTGTAGTCTTAACAAATATTGATTCCACGAATTTCGCTTTACATATAAAATGTTTTGAACCTTTGCGCCGATACTTGGGAAGATAATCCTTATTTATGTTGTATTAAGACCGAGTTGATACTTGATTTCAACGGCAACTTATGAAAAATAGAATGAAATAAGGTATCAGCAATAACTAACTATTTGTGCGTTACGAACCACATCTTAAAGAACCTACGTTGCTCTCTGTCATCACCATCATCTCCACCAACCACATACGTGCCAAGTAGTACCTATACATCTAGTACTAGGTAGGAAGCACTACCCACCTACGTGCATCTACTGTAAAAATCGAAATAATCGTTCCAACAACCGATCGTTCTACACATCTTTTTTCTGTATTCAAATTTCAAGCGCATCGTTTGAAATTCAGCTTTGACACAAACAAATCAATACAGTGCCACAGAAGGCAGTGACAAAAGTCCTGAATAAGGTGTGAATGATTGCAAAAATAGAAAAACTTAAACAATTTGTTTCAACTAGGCTAATTTTAGCACTTTTACATAGAAAAGGGTGGCCCTATTCTATGTAAAAGCGCTAACCTTAGCTTTAATTAATGAAATTAATCAATTTTGGATATATTAGATTGGGGAAAAAGTCTTTTCGCATTATAGTAAGTATGAACTTGTAATAAAATCTCTTTGGCTATACTATATGTATCTAGCTGGTTTTGGTATCATTCAAAGTTTAAATTTTAAAGAAGGTCATTCCATATTCATATTAGGAAAATGTGTAATTTTCATTTGTTTTTCGTACTGTGAAGATGAGTGAATCCAATGAAGAAACTCGATACATTTTAAAATTTTACTACAAAAAAGGTAAAAACGCAACGCAAGCCGCGAAAAAAATTTGCGATGTTTATGAACCTAGTGCAGTGTCTGTGAGAGTAGGACAAATTTGGTTTAAGCGTTTTCAATCCGGAAATTTTGATGTCAAAGATACACCTCGCTCTGGTCGCCCTATTACGGATAAAATGGATGCCATTTTTGAAAAAGTGGAGCAAGATCGGCATATCAGTAGTTACAACGTAGCTGAAGAACTGGGAATTGACCACAAAACAGTTTTGGCGCATTTGGAAAAACTGGGTACACAAAAAAGCTCGATATTTGGGTACCTCAGGAGCTCACTGAAAGAAACCTAATGAACCGTGTACTCATTTGTGATTCTTTATTACGACGTAAAGAAACCGAACCATTTTTGAAGAAGCTGATAACTGGTGATGAAAAGTGGATCACGTACGACAAGAACGTGCGAAAAAGGTCGTGGTCAAAGGCCGGTCAGGCTTCACAGACTGTGGCGAAACCCGGGTTAACTCGCAACAAGGTGATGCTGTGTGTGTGGTGGGATTGGAAGGGCATTATTCATTATGAGCTGTTACCACCAGGCAGGACCATCGATTCTGAACTCTACTGCGAACAACTGATGAGATTAAAGCAAGAAGTTGAGAGAAAGCGACCGGAATTAATCAACAGAAGGGGTGTGGTTTTCATCATGATAACGCTAGACCTCACACATCTTTAGCCACTCAGCAAAAATTAAGAGTTTGTCTGGGAGGTGATAATGCATCCGCCGTATAGTCCTGACCTTGCACCTTCAGATTTCCATCTGTTTCGGTCTCTTCAGAATTCTTTAGGCAGTGTCAGGTTAACATCACGAGAGGACTGCCAAAACTACTTGTCGCGGTTTTTTGATCCGAAGCCCCAAAATTTCTATAGCAATGGGATCATGTCCCTACCTACAAGATGACAAAAAGTTATCGAACAAAATGGTACCTACATACTTTAGTTAAATGTAAATAAACTATATTAAAAAATGTTTTGAATTTTCTTAAAAAATGCGAAGAAGCTTTTTCCCCAACCTAATATAATTTCAATCTTAATTCTTCATTAAATATTAAAAATTGAAATGAAATATCCAATGTTGCACATTTTGCTTCCATGTATACCTAAATAAATAAAATAATCCTGTAGACGTCCACTGCTGAACGTACGGCTCCCCATAAAACGCCCTTACGGACGCATATCCATTGCCATAATCACCACTCTTGATCTTACGTAACTCTTAAGTTCAAAGTGGCAAAGCTCATTTAAATAAATTCTTTTTGCAAAAAGATTCTTGTATGAAACATAGATTCCAAGTTCACCAGCTATAAGCAATCTTCAAATAGCTCGTCCAATATGTCGAATATCTTGAATGTTATTGGTTTCTTTCCTACATGTAGACTGCTATGTACTTGTACAGTCGTGGTCGTGAGTCGTGACCCTATTCAAGAGTGCGCTCGACTGTGCCACGGCCATCACTACACTTCAATACTCAATATTTATGGCAGCATTTTTCACATTTCTCATTTTTCTACAGCGAAGCGACCGTTCTCCCGGTTATACGTCCATACCTTCTACGTTAACTTAAACGAATACTTTCTTATTTCAGGTAATGTTTCAAGAAGTATTGCAGAGAAATATCTTCTATCTAGATATTATTTGAAGACTGAGAGAAAATATGCCCGGAATACGGTAAGAGTTGATACTTTGGAAATCTACAAATATGTAACTTATGTAGAAGACAGATCTATTCTTTCTGCAATTTTCATGACGATAAATAAGAGATTAATATAAATAAATGAATTTTAATGGGCATTCCACATAGTGCTTATCTCCATATTATTTACATTGAAATCTAGTCATAGTAGAGAACAACATATGAGCGTCTACTACCTACATCCTAAGCCTAATACTACCAACTAATCCTACTATCTCAGCAACCGACGCAGCGTTCCAAAATCTAATGTAATACCGATTCCCAACGCATACAAAACTAACAAGCCATCCAATTAGATTATTACAGTTATTTCGCTTCCATCGGAAGCAAACAATCGACGAATTCGACGTGATCTGATGAAAATCGATAAAGTTCGACGAGTTCCCGTCATTATCTGTGGACTCGATGAATCGACAGCTAATGAATGCTAATCGTGATAGGGTTGCTGAATAGTTCAGCAGCAGTGCAGTGTTTCGCATATGTTCTAAATCTTGCTAAACACCAATCTTGTGTTCTGATACAGGCTAGTGAGCTGGCCAGTTATTGTGGTGTCAAAACAGTCCCAAAATGTTGACTGAAAAATTAACTTATTAAAATAAATTAACTGATTACTTCATAAAATTGATTGTATTTATAACGGCATGAGACATTAATAAGCTATGTTGCTTTCAGAAAAACAAGCTATAGATAAGAGGAGTTCCTAACCAGCATTAGCCTGCCTAACTAGCGGGAAACTGAATTGTTTAACTTCTCTATTCTGTGGGGAAACATATTCACTTGTCTGTTGTCTACTATGTTGTGGACTACTACTAGGCTACTATGGGTTGGGCATTGTTATATACATGCTAATTGGCAATCGTAGCTCCCAGATCGTACGTTCTAACTTGCATTATTCAAACTCAAGTACTGACTCTACTTTGTAAGTCAATTGTTTACTTATCGGGTTGCAACTTGCAATGGTTTGCGAACGACGAGGATTACACTCACTAGATATTCATGAAGGCAAACTATATTTGACCAGTGATTGTGAAATTATTTGGTTTGTGGATTCAGAATAGAGACATTGTCTCTGAGAGATGGAGGATCAAATAACGATCACCATCCTCACCATTAGATGATACAAAGCTTTTCTCTCTCGGGGCCAAAAGATACAGCAATGCAAATAATGGGGCGTTGCAGATGATGATACTGAACTAACTAAATCTGAAGATGTTAGACCACGTTAAAACCTACCACCGAAATGGGAACTTCCTCCTTTTTTGAAGTAGGTTGTTCAAGAAGAGGACTCAAAACAAAACTGAAGCATACATCACAACTGCTATCATTACAGAACATAGGCATGCGAACCATAAATTATCTATGTTAATAGAAAACAAACGTTACCCAGCAAACATATTTGATCCACGATATGACATAGCCTATAGGTAACAACTGAAATTCTCAAAGCGTCATTACCGCTCAAATGATGCGAGTGACATGGAGCCTAATTTGGTTATAATGTTCCACAGTGCCCGCAATTGTACATATTTGGACGATAGCCAGTAAATTTAATGTCCACACATTAGATGAACTACAGAACTAGAATATTTTCAAAATGAACATTATGATTGATGATTGAATCAGATAGGTATGCCTCTAAAGACGAACTTGCCAGCCCGGCTAGCATGCGCACTACGACAAAATTTTCTCAACACTTTTTCTCGTTAGAGACCGTGACAAGACTATGCTAAGTGTGTCTCAGTGTAACAGCGACGACAAGTTTTCTCGCGATACGCATGCTAGGTCATCTGATCGTCCGAGATGTTTGGCTGTTATGTTTTTAAGATTTAAGTAGACTTAATAAATCATTTGTCGTTCGTTGACTATTAACATAAATACCTTACTAAACTTGACCGTCCCTGACACTTTAATAGAAGGGGACACGAGAATTTGTTATGTTACAGAATCGACGAGTTTTTGTTAAAAAAGAATTGTGAGATTCCTGAATGTGTATTGAGAGATAAGTGTTGTCGATTAATCATAACGTAAGCATGTAATAACCGTTAGGTATAATGATAACGTCTTATTAGAGTAGCTATATTTTATTGTTATAGTTTGTCAATTGTCTCGTTTACGTAAAATTTCCGCCATGCAGTTTGTAGGCCGATTGAAAAGCCGTTTGGTGAGTGGTGAATGGGAATACAGTCATGAAACGTTTTTGTATTGATGAACAGGCTAGCAATTGTTCGCGGTCTCACTCGATCGAAAGTGACGACGCGGTCTACGATGGTAAATGCTTGCTTACAAAATCTGTAAGTTGTCTGTCTTCGCAAAATAGTCTTCGTCTAATCCGGTGAGTTGGAAGGCGCGGGTTCGAATCCCGCTGATCGCTAAAATTTTAAGGACTATAATATCTTTACTTATTAAAATCGTTATAACTTTGTGTATAAAGAGGAAGCTAATTCCAAAACATAAGAACTGAGATGAAGTTTATTAGCCCAACATCTCAGAAAACATCTCGGATAACCGAGCTGCATCTCTGCCAGCATCCCCTAGGAACACTGTGTTAATTACCTCCAGCCGAGAGTAGAGTAGCTTTAGTTTGGCGTCGTCGGCTTGGCGGTGGCGATTGCAACTCCTATTTGGCTGTGGTCATTTCATCATCTAGTTTCTATGGATTTCGATTTGACTAACTGTGGTCTTTACAATATTTAATTTTGTGATATCTTATCCAATTGGCGTATTAATGGTATACATATAGAGTTTACTCACTGTTAGTTCATCTTAGATAGTATTTTATACTTAGGATTGAGGAGATCATTTTTATAAGAAGTGTAGTGTCAAAGCTACTAACTATTCTAGATGGCGCTAAAAGGTAGATGGATCTTTAGAAATCAATATGACTGCTTTCATGTAGACAAAAACCAGTCTTTAAGTCTTCCACATGAGCACAACGTTGACAAAGGTATTCATTACCTTTGAGCAAGCAGCAGTACTGCGTTCCTGTGCAGACGCTAAGGGACCCTCTTGCCACACTTCCAAGTCTTAACTCGAGAACTCAGTGGTTTATTTGACGTGTTCTCATCAAACAAACTAGTGAATTCTACGTCGAAATTGCAATCCTTCTTTAACGAGAAAGTTACGGGAGACGTTGCCACTTTACCTCAATTATTGTAACACTACTTATTACTACTCCTTGTTCTGAAGAAGACGGGTGTCATTAGCAACCTCTCATTACGTTTGGGGTTTACTTTAGTGTTTTGGAGATCCCTAACTATCTTGGCACAAGGTTCAAACGAAGACCATTACTTGGATTAACCTGGCGGAGAATTTCCTCAAGCCATGCATTTGCTAGTATCCAAATGCACCTCCCTGTTAGATAAATCGTGAAGCTAAAATTACCCCAAAGCCGGCTGTTTAAACTTGCTTGATCTGATCGCCGATACCGGGGCTATATCCGACCTACCCTCTACTGCACCCCGGGGAAATTACTGACTGCTTACTGGCATCCCCGTGATGTAATGTGGCTTCGCTTTATTAGTGGGCAACCAGTACACGTCTCCAAGCCAAAAAACTTGGAAAGAAATATCCGCAAACATTTACTGGTTTTGGAACAAAAGTAACACGTAATGTTAAACGAGTACGTACCAAAACAAACAGTGGCTAAATTGTTTAGAAGTACGTAAGTAACTAAAGCTCAAAGAAGGATAAATCAAGAGCTTCGGTACTGTCCGCATCGATAACTCTACTGAATATAGAAGAGGCATAAATTGAAGCTCCGATGAATCGACGCGCGGGTCAATCGAGCTGGATTACTTCGTATTGCAACTTTTGAGCTGAAAATTATGTGCCGTTTTGATGTGCGTGCGTTATGAGTACATTGACGTTCTGGGTGTATTGAATGAGTGAGCTTTTGCAATTGAAGGGTAATAAGTGCTTGCAGGAGGCGAGCAGCCGCTCAAAGTGGCGCTCTCTGGGGGAGGCCTATGTTCAGCAGTGGACGTCTTCAGGCTGGTGATGAAGTGCTTGCAATTATGAGTAGGCGTAGCGCTTACCAAAAGGGAAACTTATAAGTGGTGGTCTAATGAACATTGAACATATTCTTTGACTGATATCGTGATGTGGTAATGATTCTGCTGTCACCTGCTAAATAACTACATTTAATTAGTAGACGAGAGAGAGTTTGTAGTAGTTTGAAAAGTATTGCCGTTTCTTTCATTAGGTAGGTATATTTCAAAATAACAAGGCCCGCTATTCTTTTAGAACTGGCAAAAGCAAATAAGTTATTTAGCTATATCGGCGGATTTTCAATACATTTGGCTTTTGATGATTGATTATGAGATTTGATGAATAAGACTTTTATTGCTTCCCATTAAATTCATTTATGATTTGGTTTAATACATCACATAAAATACAGATGCCTGCGTATGAAAACCTCTCTTTTAAAAGCCCATCTAATCCTACCAATCAAAACTTTTAATACAGCAATAACTCCCTCACAAACACCCTCTGCATAACCACTCGATGGCCGACCCGCCCGCTCGCCGTTCGAGCCGTATTCAAAGAAACCCTATTTTATCGGAGTTCCAATAAAGTAAGCGTAAAAACACACGTCCCTTTCAATGCGCTCGCAATTCCTTGGCTTAGGCAAAGCGAGAGCCCTAAGCCTAAGCTTCAGAACTCTGGATATACCTAAACGGCCGGCGCGACTGCACGCATATCGCTAAATTGTTCAAATACTGGACAAATCTAATCTCTATCCGTGTGACTGCACAATGCACATCACGAGCGTCGAGTCGCGCTGTCAGTGTAACGCTATGCTTTGTTTTATATGTTTAGTGGCACAGCTACACGTCTATGTAGGAAAGCCAGAGTCACCTCGTTATTTTAACCAACAGTGAACAATTACTGGTCACATCTAATGTTCAATAGTGTTATCGTTTAGGTGTGCCTGGAACTACAAGCATTACATATTTTGTCATCTGTACTGTAAGCCCCAAGACGATGTCGGAGAGCCTTATTGCTTTGAAATTAATAACTAGTTTTGTTTACACGTGCGTATTTTTCGGCCAATTAATTTTTAAAGCAAAATTGATGGTTTTGTGCATGAACATTCGAGACTCATATTTTAAATTTATTTTACTCGTTGTCTATTTAAGTTTTCACATTTTTTTGTCATCATCATCATCATTAACAGCCTGAAGACGTCCACTGCTGAACATAGGCCTCCCCCAGAGCACGCCACCTTGAGCGGCTGCTCGCCTCCTGCATCCATCGGCTCCCCGCGGCTTTCACCAGGTCGTCGGTCCACCGAGTGGGGGGCCGGCCTACGCTGCGTCTTCCGGTTCGTGGTCGCCACTCGAGAACCTTTCTTCCCCATCGGTTGTCAGTTCTACGAGCGATGTGGCCTGCCCATTGCCACTTCAACTTACTAACTCTAAGAGCTATATCGGTCACTTTAGTTCTCCTGCGCATCTCCTCGTTCCGGAGCTTATCTCGCAGGGAAACACCGAGCATAGCTCGCTCCATAGCTCGCTGCGCGACTTTGAGCTTGCTAATGAGGCCAACAGTAAGAGACCATGTCTCAGTTCCATAAGTCATCACTGGCAACACACACTGATTGAAAACTTTCGTTTTCAGGCTCTGCGGTATTTTGGACGAAAAGATAGGACGAAGCTTCCCGAACGCTGCCCAGCCGAGTTGGATTCTTCGCGCCACCTCTTTGTCGAAGTTGGACCTACCTAATTGGACAATCTGTCCTAGGTAGACATACTTGTCGACAACTTCGAGAGTATCGTTCCCAACAATTACCGGTATAGGTGGAACATGAGCATTAGGTCATTTTTTTGTATTCAAAGAAAATTCTGTATTTAATTTATTCCGCAAAACTCCATTTTTTAAAGTTTAATTTATATTATCCAGAAATAACCCGACACTTCATTTGTTTGGTAAAACTCTTGGCATTAGCACAGCACGCACACTTTTTAAATTGTTTTAAAAATTATAGAATTTACGTTAACACGTCAACTGCCGACAAACGCTCGTCTAATCAAAGCGTGAAAGGCAAAGAACCGCAATGGTTGAGACTTGGACTCGTTAACTAACAAGGGGTGGCTTTCTAGACCCGTCGTTAGCGTAACTAGTGGCACTCGAGGCGACCCGACGACGGCAGTGGCCTTGCTCGCCACCGCCAGTCGATACAATGACGGCTTGGGGTGGGGCTGCAGTTTTCTGAAGGAAAGACTTATTTATACATACACTTGCTGGGGTAACTAGGGCAGGCATGGTCAAGGCCATGATCATGTTTTCTGATGGGTAGGCGTGCTTCACCTTCGACCTCATCGTCACTTACCATCAAGTGAGACGTAGTCAAACGCAAACCCATTCAAAGCAAAAGCAAAAATGTTTTTAAGCTGGAATAAGCATCCGCTTATACAGGACGTAGTAATACAAATATAACTGAAAAAACGCAATGACTGACGACGTGTTCAAACCGCGGGGAGTCGAGGCAAGAGGCAAGCAGCCGTTCAAAGTGTCGCTCTATGAGGGAGGCCAATGTTCAGCTAAGGACGTCTTCAGGCTAATGATGATGATGATACATAATATAACCCTCACATCATATTAAATACTGATTTTCTTGAACACTCCTATGTAAAAAAATATTATAGAGAAAGAGAAGTCATTTTGATTTCGAGCTACATATTATTATATAAGCGAGCCTGCTGCCTGCATCTTAAAAGCCTACCAATCTCTGGTGGAAAATATGTGATCGTCGTTTCTTCTGCAGGCATAGCTATACGTTTGATGAAACCCCATGTTTAATGAATTCAAAGTGGATACTCTACCGACTTGAATATACAGTTTCCACCAGTATTCCTCGAATCTCTCCATTGAAACTTGTACGAGCAAGTAAACATTTGCTAAGATGAAGAAAATTACTTCATCAGTACAAAATTAGCCGCTTTGTTGGACGCTAACCACGTTTAACAAGTTTGTGAAATTGTACAAACAAGTCTGCACGGTCATCGAGATATTAATTCGTACGAAATACATATTAGGTATATTATGGCATGAGTTTTGGTTTCTGCGAAGTACGAATAATACCTCGTTCTGTAGATAACAAGCCATGTACAGTTTTAAAAATTCAAATGACTATTTTAGGAATTTCTTTGAGGAAAATCTATTGATTTTCAAGCAGGTATCTATGCAGTATTCTGCATAGATACCTGCTGCAGATTTAGATGGCACGATGTTCCACAGTAAGCTGCTAAATCATAAACATAACTTTTCATGATTGTCCGGAATGACGACTCAAGTTACGAGGTCATGATCGTAATGCTCTCAACAAAAAGGTCTACTGTATGACGTAATTAATACTTTGATCGGTTGTAAAAATAAACCTTCATGTGCGAAAATTGGCGTAAAATACTTGAGTTCAAATCTAAAACGTTAATATTATTTCATAATAATCTATCTGCAACTGCATTAGTTTTATCTGATACACTGATATACTTTGACCTGAGTGTGTCAGTAATTTATTTCAAAGAAGCTTAGCTAACACAAGGTACAGGTCTGTGGCTAGCACCTTATTAACGTGTCAAAATCAAAATAATATTATTTTGGTTTTGACACGTAAACGTTCTATGCAATAATTTTTTTTCTCTGTTACCTCGTTTTTGGTTTAAGTATGTGCTATCCTCACACACATCTCAAATCATTTATTCACCTTCTTTTAACATTGTTCTTTTCTTTACGAGTTTAGTAGGATTTGACGAGATATGTTGCGTAAATTCTTGAATGGTCGTCGTTTAGCTTATATTATTATGCGGTCAGTATTATCATACTATGTAACACTTTGAAAGCTATTGCATATTGTGCCACTGTAGCCATAAAAATACTATGTTTATGATACTGTTAAACCAGATGTTCCTAATCCCATTGACGAGCGCAGTGCAGTATCGCTGGAGACTTTATTGAAAGCTCTGTATGACCCTGACGTTTATAGATTTTATTATCAAACCTACGTAAGCTCTGAGAAACCGTCAATATTACGGATGACACATCCATAATCATATCACTCTTATTACCATTAGTATTGCAATTGCAGCTCAATACAGTTCATATAATATTCCAACAGAAGTTATGGGTCTTTTCTTTATTAGGCCAAGTTCTGCTCGAGCTAACAATCATGTAAGTCTTTATTCGCTCCGACTACTTATAATATAATACACCTATAACATGGATTATATGAGTATTGCAGAAAAGCTCTGGGAATCGGTTCCTACCCCTCTGCATATAGGTTTAATCCGGGTATATGGGCTAGGTTTATACGGATATACGGTCATATGGCTGCAGTATCGGATATAACCGGTGCTGAATTTGATAGAGCTGTAAAAAGGTACGGCTACGATCTCATATGTTAAAAGGATTTGCTTCAAAGCAAGATTTGTTTTGTTACTATGGGTTTTTTACTTGGCTGCTATCATGAATATCACGATAGACTAGTAAATAATAATGATAACCCTATACTGGTGAATGGAAAAGCTAAAGCTGATGTTGTAATTGCACCACTGACACCTGTGGTAAGTTTCGATGCAACCGAAAAGGATAGGTTGGAGTCATTTGGGACTGCCGTGGCTAATCGTCCACAAAAATATACTTGCTAGCGTTCGGCATTTTGGAACCGTGATTGTGTTTAGTCCAAAAACCTTACGACCTAGCAATATAACTTGCTCTGTGGAAATCACGCGATAAATTCCACTGTCCAAAGAGTTGACTGTAGGATTTAACATTGTACAGTGATCAAATATTATGGCTTACCGTTCCATACAAGAGTATCGAGCTAACGAGCTATAGCCCTGGCAATTTTGAGAACTGGCAATTATTTCGTAACGTAATCTGCAACCCACGTCCAAACTTTCTCTGCAGTTCTTTATGATAACTTGATAACCATATGTTATAGAATGTGAGGATTACCCAGTTTCTCTTGATCCATATGCGTCAACTTTATCTTATCTGGGCTATGAATCATGAGTGTAGCAGACGAGACTGTCTGCGTCAAGTCTCATGATACAATATTAGAATTTCTGCGTGTAGTGCACGTAAGATATAATAAAAATTCTTTATTGATTGAATTTTACCTTTGTCCTTTATAATGTACTATATATATACATAATTAACACTCTTTTCTGGAGATGATTGAAAACTTGATTGCCACGGTGATGTCGTCAATGTGACTGTCGAGAACTCGGCATTAGAAAGGTAGTATTAGATTTTGAATCTGTAAAATTTTGCTATCCATTGCCGAAAGTACATATATAACCCGGTCTGCGGCACTGATACCCCAATACTAATGATTTCTAAGTAAACTCATCAACCGCTTGAACTATACCTGAATTGCCCAACGAAATACTCAGAAAAGCAATCTCTGCTTACTCTCGCATTAAACATTTTAATTGTAACCAACGCCGTCGTTTTGGCTAATGGCCGCGTCGTTAACCCGTTAACCTAACCGTGCCGATCTGAGACAATGGCCAGGCTAGTCTGGGCTATCTAGATCGGCAGGCAGGTATGGTCCATCCAAACTCCTTTGCGGTTCGCAGACTTTCCACGCGACCCCGAGTTTGCGAAATTCTGTTTTAGAAGTTTTAGAATTCTCTGGGCCTGATGTATGTCGAAGTTTTACTTTGAATGTATGTTATGTAAAACACATTGTATACACCTAGTACATAGGTTTTGTCTATATTATATTGCGTAAATGGAACAGTATGTTGGTGTACTGTCAGTTAGGTATGTGATTAATTCGATTTTATCCTACGATTTTGTTGATCACATAAAGAAACCTTTCTCACTCTGCCTGAAAACATAAAGCATTTACATAGAACTTAATTCGAAAACAAGAGTTGATTATGCGATTCTTAGGGCTGTCTGGCTAGAGGCGTAATATCTGAGTGAAAGGCTACGAGTAGCGAGTAGATTTAACTTTACCCCACCTAACACAGCACGTTTGGGCCTGGGACTGAACCTAAGTGAGTCCGCTCAGGCATCAAAATGTATTGTACATCGTTGGAAAAGTTAATTATCCATTTAATCAAAATTGAAAGCGTTCATTTTAGGATAACATTTTTGGGATAATATAACCTGAAAAGGTTTTATAAATTGGACAATTTTACTGACTTAGGGACTTATGAAAGCCACGTAAGTGACTCTTTATCAGATTTATGAAATTAAATTTCTAAACGGTCTATTGAAGTAGATATATAACTGGATTAAAATGATTGGTGGAGTATGCCTGATTAATTATTTTAATTTAATTTTTAATTCTTTAAATCACGTTTGAATAGGCGCTTATAATCAGGTCACATAATGCCACTATCTACCCACGTTAAATGAAAGAAAGTTCGTACATTCATCATGATAGTCATCATCATCATGATAAGGTTGAACACACAAAAATATAAGTTTGTACACACTACTGAACAACATAACGAACGGCTGCTAGATCTGATTGATCGTTTCCAATTTCCAACCAATGGCTTTACGCAACTCGGATATTGGTTAGGTCCAACTCGTACGCTTCGTGTTTATACTAGCTGCTGCTAATATGTCATCGAGATAAAAGTATCCCATATCCATCTCCAGGGTTCCAGTTCCAGCCGTCTCCATTGATATGTCGGTCAAGTTGGTGACTACTTAAAATTATTTTTAGTAGTATGATTTTGACTTGTAATAATTGTGCTCAAAATAGCCTATTTGCAAAATAGTATACTTAGGTTCAGTCAGTTAGTCGTAGTAAAAATTAACAGTCCTACAGAAAGAGAGAAAGTTACTTTCGAATAATAGTTTTAGTATGTTTGTCGATATATTTATCTAAAGACCCCAAAAGATTTCCTCCCAGTCTCCGTTCTATCACGGTTAGAAGAGACGTTTCCTAAACTGGCAGATTTATCTAAAACTTCAGCAACATCAGGACCAGTTTCAAGATAAACACGAGGTCTGTCCCTACGTCTTAGTATCCTAAGTGGGATATATCGTCTTAGACCTTTGTTTCTACCTTCACCTTTCCAGACGTTTATCCCTTAAGTCTTAGGTACTCAGCGCTTGTTCTGAGATATTTACAGTAAGGGCTGTGCTTACAAAAGCAAACTCCTTATAATGATGATGACGCGTCGTCTAAAGTCTTAACGCGTCAATTAGAACGCGCTACATACATACATGTCGGTATAATCCACAGCTGCTATTCTCTGTCTTGCTTAGTATCTTAGTCCTTTTATTTCTTATCTTTTGCTATTGGATGAAGCTTCAGTGAAATCAATTTGGTATTATTATGCAGCAAGAAAAAAAGTCCGCATACAAAGCTAAGCTATAACTAATCAAATCAAATCAAATCAAATATTTTATTTCATAAATATATTGTTACTAACAAAGAGTAGAAATTAAACCGCCGTTTTATAATTATTACTTAGATAGGTGGGCCCTTATAAATCCCTACACATTAAACCAAAAAAGATAAAATAAACTCCATTATGTCTAAAAGGGTCCTGCGATGCATGTGCGCCTGAGACTGCACCACCAGGAGTAGAATCCATCCCTGAACTAAGAATAGACTTGTGTCTCAGGGTCCAGACTCCACCATCCAGTAGCAACATAAACGAGGAACATGCATCGCAGTCCAACATATTGATGTTAAGGCACTGCCTTATACTTGCATACGGTACATTAGTAGCATTTGGCGACATTGTGCATTGATTCCAAGATTTACAAGTTGGAATAGTATGTTTACACAGTACAGTTATTATAAAAATATGGTAAAGTATTTTATGCGGTTTATGTAGGTACATATCTACTCTTATAAAATGCCCTTCAAGGTTCTGGAGAACCTGAGTAAAGGCATCGGTGGAAACAAAAATTTCGAAGTGAAGTACTTCTGTCGGAAACAGACCTATGCCTGGTGTTCCAGAAAATAATGAAAAATATAAAAAAATAACAATAAAAACCAAGATATAATTATTACAGTTATCAGTATCATGTTACTATAGTTTAAGTTAGATAAGAAATGTGTGATTGCAGTTTTAATTGTACGTATGTGTATTTCTTGCATGTGTGATAATTACCTACTGTTTTGTTATGATTTTTTATGAATGCGTGTAGTGTGAATGAGTGTGTACCTATTGTGTGTATATATGTGTCTATGTTTGGTGAGTGCGATATTAATATGAACCATATTACTGTTTCTCTTATTAAACTTTGGGGGACTTAAAATTGCAGCATTTGCTCAGTACTTGTATAGTCTAGGTTTAATAACCACTTTGTAAATTTTAATTTGACTTCACGTTTAGCAAGTGGGTATAGATTGAGATCCTTGTTAATACGGTTGTAAAGTTGTGATGCGATAATTGGGAAGAAACGGCTGTAGAATTTAGTTCGATGCTGTTCTATGTTGCAAACAATGTCGGATCTTCTTTTAGAGGTTGCAAAATTTGGGTCAAATGGTATGGTCGAGTGCTTCTTTAGAATGGTCTGAAGTACAAAGAGCCTACGGACCGAAAGAACCTTACACTCAGAGTAGAGTTTTGTTGTTGGGTATCGGAAAGGCTTTTTAGTCATGACTTTCAAAACCGCGCGTTGTGCTCTTTCCAACTTTAACATTTTTGTTTTTGTGGCACCACCCCATATTGAGATGCAATATCTTAAGATAGATTCTCCCAACGAGTAATATACCAGCTTTAGAGTGTCCACACTAGCGGACGATCTTAGAGTTTTAAATATAAATATTAATTTGCGCGTTCGAGCTGTTAATTCGTCTATTTGTGCTTGCCAATTTAACAGTTCGTCAATATGAACTCCTAAGTACTTTATACTATGGACACGGGACAGCGTTGTGCAGGAACAGTCCCTGCTAAGTTGAGAACAAACGTGAACTTTTACACTGCATGAATCTGACGATGGTTGAGAGGATGATGTTAATGAAAAGGTTAAGAACTTCGTTTTCTCTACATTTAGCGTAAGCAGGTTTTCAGCCAACCATGCCATCACCACTTTCATAGCTCCTTCAGCATGATATTTAGCGTCTGTCCAGCTGGTTCCGTGTACCAGAAGTGCCGTATCATCGGCATAACAGAAGATGTTACAGTTCTGTAGAGACAGATTACACAAGTCGTTCATGTAGATTTGAAATAAGGTAGGGCCCAATATACTGCCCTGCGGAACTCCGTAGTCTACTACTTCTTCCTCACTCATCGTAGAACCTATCCTCACGACCTGTGTACGGCCCGTTAAATAGTCTGCGAAGATTTCTAGTGCGATGCCTCTAATGCCTATACTTTCCATTTTAGACAAGAGTATGGGGACAGAAACAGTGTCAAACGCCTTAGATAGATCTAGGAAAATGGCTAGGCAATTTTTATTGGTATCGAGTCCTTTGACAGTCAAATCTATAAGTCCACTCACTGCATCTTCGGTTGATTTGCCTTTTTTAAAACCAAATTGATTTTCGGCAATTATGTTATTATTTTCTAAAAATTTTACAAGTCTATTATTTAATATTCTCTCAAACACTTTTGACAATGAAGGTAACACTGATATGGGCCTATAGTTGTTGACACTGCTTCTGTCACCAGACTTATGTATAGGATGCACCAAAGCTTTCTTAAAGACATTTGGAAAATCTCCTGTATGAAGGGAGACATTAAAAATATGTACTATTAATGGGACAAGAATATGTCGCGACTGCTTGAGAATATTAGACGATATCCCATCCCATCCAACGGCGCAGTCAGTTCGAAGACCAAGAATGATGGTCTCTACCTCAGCCTCATCTGTCTCAAGTATCACCATAGAGTTAGCTGGGCCGGTGAAACTAGGGTTAGGGTCATGGTGAGAAGACTCATAGCCAGGTTTTAAAATTTTGTTTGCTAAGGTACGACCTACGTTTGCGAAGTAATAGTTGACGTAGTTTAATGACTGTTGTGGATCAGGCTTTATTGCCAGCAGTTCTTTTGGTAGAAGCACGGGCTTTTGTAGATGTGTTATGTTTTTAATGACCTTCCAAGTACTTTTTGAGTTGTTTTTTGCTTTAAGAAACTCTCTTTTCTCATAATCTCGTTTGAGTCTTTTAATGAGATTAGTCAGAAAGTTTCGATATCGAGTATATGTTAATTTAATAGTAGGATCATCTGGGTTTTTTGTAAGCTTTCTATGTAGTCGATCCCGATTGCGAATACATCGTAACACCCCTTGGGTGATCCAGGGTTTTAACACCTTCTTTTTATTAGGTATAAAGATGGTTTTGGTAAACTTGATGACAATGGATGTGATAATGGAGACAAGTATGTAGGCAGCTAGACTGGCGTTTCTAAGAGATTTGACAGTTGAGAAATCAGTAGTAGAGATTTCATTCTTTATAGCTTTATAGTCTGTGTATGTTCGTGTTGGTTTAGGTTTTTCTCCATGTGTTTTGTATAGACACAAAAGAACCGGGCAATGGTCCGTTATATATGTTTGGATGACGACTGTTGACGCTTCTTGGTTAGTTTTAAGAAATACGTGATCCAAACAATTTTCAAGCCTAGTAGGTAATAGGTGTGTCGGTAATAGGCCATGGGACGCCATTAAGTCCAAATAATCACTAGAATGTCGATCCGTATTGCCGGACTTGATGTCAATGTTTATGTCTCCAGTCACACATATATTTTGGAAAGAGGCCGCTGTCTGCAGAACCTTGTTCAAGCTAGTAATAAATTTATCTGTATTATGATATGAAGGTGGTCTATATATTGCAACAATGGCAGTATGCTGGTGTCCGATACGACACACTAAGCAATTTCCCTCGTCAAAGTCTGGTTCTTCAACAGAACATTCTATAAAGTCTCTTATATAGACGACCACGCCATCGTTTTGGTTAAGTGTTCTGTTAGTTCGGTATGAGTTATATCCGTAAATAGATGGAATATTGTTGCTTGATCGCAGCCAGCATTCCGACAGAACAACAACGTCGCAGTTAAACTGCAGAGCAGAAAGGAGTGTCTCTAGTCCATTAAAGTTACAGTTTAAGCTACGTATATTCAAATGCAATACTTTTAGCGATTTTTGGTTCATATTAATATGCTGTGTACAATCTTCGGGGGGCGCTAAATGAGAAGATGAAAAACCAATAGCATCAATATCAATTCCAATATTATCTAAGTCAGTCATTTTTGCTCATTATTAATTTTAGTATCCCAGGAAACAAAGCGTTCCATAGCGGGATAGTGTTTTGGAGAATAGGGTATGATAAATATTGTGCAGCTGGACTTTCGTTCTCATATTTGTTAAGGTTTAACTGGTTTAGTATGTGTGGTGTCGTGTTTTTGAGTTGGGTATGAGCTGGTGTGATACTGATATAAAAATAGGTAAACAGAATTGTGTAATTAAAAACAGCTGACAAAGCTAAAATTATTATAAGCATCAAAGTTAAGAAAAGAATCCTTAAAGTTACAACTAAGCCTAATACTCACCTCTGTCATCCCACAGCGTCTTCTATAGCAATGACAGGCAGGCAATTTATCTTGTGCAGACTCAAAGACGCCACCCAGTGATTCTCTGGTAGTCAGTGCAGTAGCAACCTTACTGCTATCAAGAATGGTGTACGCTTCATCTTGATGAATTTTGTTTGTCTTAGGCACAAGTGAGGCTTAGCTGTAATCTCATATTTGAGCTCTCAGGCAAATCCGGCAGTCGGCAGACCGCATTGTGCTTGTGTTTACACAAATAGGGAATTGGGTTACAGGAAAATTAAATCAGTAAGTAACCCAGGTTTTGTTTAATAATGTTTGACGCTGCTGAACAGGATGTCGACGACGCACGGTGCAATCAATGAAAATGATGTAGAGTCAGGTGGGTCTCTGATTAATTGAATCTTTGGGATTGGATTAATATTGTTGAAAAATGAGATTGGTATGGTCGGTTCCGTTGGGAAGCTACCCTTGGAAAGAGCGTTAAACGGTTCATGTCCTCTTGCCGACGATTTAGATTTTGTGTTCATTACATTTAAAAATTGAGGAGTATGTTCTAGTATAATTTTGCAGGACTTATGGTTTAAGGCGGCGTCTAAGCATACTTTTATCTTTTTAGGGGGTATCTACAGGAATTTGTTTAAAGTTGAAAGTTGCGGATCATATTTGATATCAAACTGGGTATGCGGGTTTTTGTGGGTAAACAGAAAAAAACATATCAAATTTAAAAAAAATAACTTTTGAATTGTTTAAAATACCAATCTGGCTATTTGATTCGTAAAAAAACGTTGTAATCGCCGGAAATTGGGAGCACTACGTTGACAAAGTATTTTTAGGGGTAATTTTACCACGATGTTATGTTGAAAAAAAAACGAATTAGTTAAATTCTATTCGGTTACCGTCCTTTTTCGTTTTACTCCCTATTTACACATTTTTTCTCATCTGATTATTTTGTTTCATCGCGCTCCACTGGGCTTTCAAAAAAAGCGTTTTTGTTGATTGCGCGATAAGACCCACTGCCAGTATCGCTTATCCAGAGTTGTTAACATATGCCAGTTCCTTAGCATATCAGTAAAAGACTCAATAATTTCAACTCATATCAAGAAGACAACGATAGGTCCCCAAATATACCACATAACTATTACAGACAAACCAAATAATGGTGAAAGGTAACATTATAACCAAGAGCAGTCCGAAACGAACACATGGCGTCAAATAGGTGAAGGTAAACAGAAGCAGTACACAAACATAAATAGTACGGAACTTTTACGACCGCATATACAGTTCAAGGTGGTTTACAGTAGTGTGTATCTGGGACAGAGAGGATAGGCCTACATTATTTATATGGTTCGAGCGTGTTGGCCACAAGGCGGTAGAGTAACGCCTACCACATACAAGAGGTGTTGAAGAACGAAGAACTGAAACAGTTGCAAGCTTTGCTCACCATTGGACATAGAGCTGGTCATGTTGACATTTTTTTATATATACATGAATGACGTGACGAGCTAGTCATTCGTCTGATGTTAAGCGCCACGGCTGCCCATAAAAGACTGCAGAATCACTCAGAAATATAAATTAACATAGTTTTGCGTGACACTGCACTGCGCAGTGCGCACGTCATCCTGAGACTTCACACAGTCTAGCAATAAGATTACTAGACTGCGTGATTAGATCATAAAGTCTCGTTTGCCCAGTAATTTCAGTAGCTATAACGTCCTTCAAACCGGAACACAGTAGTGCTTGCACACTACTACTTGGCGGCAGAATAACTGGCAAAGCGGTGGTACCTACCTAGACGAACTTTGCAGAAAAGACCTACCACCTAATAAATGATGATACATTTGTCATGTGTTTTTGCCATGCAGCAGTTTCACAGATAGACTAAAGTACAAAAGAATAAGTATATTTCTTTCAGACAACTAAACTAGAAAGATTAGTAATTTACGCTCATAGGTTTATAAGATATACATTAAATGAAGCCCAAACTATCGCGTTTAGTATTTTACACACATGTATTCTCGTATTAATTCAGCCTAAACCCTATCAACTCGTACTAATGAAAGGGGCGAACCGGCCGTCTTACCCTATCAACAGTCCGGCCAGAATAAAGCTAATAACTGTGCAGAAGGATGAAGGCCTAATGTCAGAGGTCGTACTTGAGTTGGACACAACATGGAAAATGTTTACTTGAGCTTGAGAGTTCTTTTTCAGTGTGTAGGTACAAGGTAAGGCTAGTCATTGGTCTGTACTGTATCTCAAAACCAGAAACGCCTTTGGATAATTATATCTTCCGACCTCTCAAGTCTCTCTAGTAAACCTTTGTAATATGGGTGATAATTTCGTAGGTGTTTCTTGAGATTTTTGGCGTTACCTACGGCAGCATCAGCTTCGTCTGTTTGCAAATAGTCACTTCACACATTGCAGAAGTATATCACCTCCTGAGATTTTTTCTTGAAGTATAGCGTGAAAATGATATCATCATCAGCCTGACGTCCACTGCTGAACGTAGGCCTTCCCCTATAGAGCGCCACTTTCGAGAGGGGGGATGCTGCTGCCCATTCCCTGGATATTCCCTTAGCCGATTTCTACGGCACCCACGGGAAGAAATGGGGAGGTCCTATTCTACGGGCCGGGACCACATGGAAAATGATACTTGTTGGGTATATTCGTAGAGGAAAGTCACCAAATATGGAATAGTATCCTAATATGGAATACCTTCATTTCTCTAAGACTATAAGTACGAAACGCAACACTCGACCATCTTCTGTTTCATTCGGTCTACTAACTACCACCATTTTGTGATCTTTTGTCATTAAAATATTGTGACTTTAAAAAATATTTAGAAGAGTTTGAACTAGCAGTCGTCGGACAGATGGACCAATTACCTCCTGACTCTGCTGATGCAGAATGTATGTTCTGTTCAAGACTTTTTTCCATGGATAAAAGTGGAGAAAACCGGATTAAATGCTTGATGTGTGGGCTCTGGGCACATTAGATATGATTGTGCTGGTCCAGAGTTTGATACTTGGATCTGTGACTTTTGCAAGTAATTATGTAGCTTCTTTCATTTATCACAATATTTTTTTTTTTATTTTTTTTGGTGAGGAAGCGCACAATATATTATATTTATTTAATTGATCTCAAAGATATTAATGTCCATTTTGTTATTGATATGTTGATTTATGCTTATATTCTATATTTGGTTACTCATTTGTGATTTTGTTTTTTGTGTTAGATTTTAATTTGATAACTAATATATTTGATTAAAGGCTGTTAATTACTACATATAAATGTATGACCGATTAGTAAAAACATTAAACTGATTTAATTTATATGAAGTTTTTTTTATATCCCAAAAACAAAATGGTGTTCCATATTTGGTAACTTTCCTCTATAACTTTAAGATGAGATCTAACAGTAGAACTATCTAAGAGGAGCAGTGGCAATACGGATAATAATAAATTAATACGGGAACCCAGACAGATGATTATGACGACTTTAAATTTCTTTTGACGCATTTTTTGAGGGCGTAGACTTGTCTTGCGCCGTATCAAATTGCAGGCTTTCATTTCCCAAAAATTATATTATTATTTATTGTTATTATTGCTAGCCATGATCGTCCCACTGCTGGGCAAAAGCCTCCCTTCCCTCCTTCCAGTCTTCTCTATTAAGAGCTTTTATGGTCCAATCCGGGCAGTGGGAATCAAGCTCACCTCGCCACCTTTTTCTGGGTCTACCGCGGCGTCTTCTGATGTTCTGCGGTGTCCACATCGTTGTCGTCTTAGCCCACAAGTCATCTGACATGCGGCAGATGTGGCCGGCCCAGTTCCACTTCAGGCTAGCAGCCTTTTCTCCAACGTCTGCGATTTGTGTTCTGGAGCGCAGTATGGTATTTCTCACGCGGTCTGTTAGTCTGATTCCTAGAATACTGCGCTCCATGGCTCGCTGGCATACCCCGAGTTTGGACTTTTGTTGAACAGTCAAGGGCCAAGTCTGAGAACCGTAGGTGAGGATAGGGAGAACGCATACGTTCATGAGCTTTCTTTTTAGTGAGAGTGGTAATTTACCTTTCATGAGATCTTTTATCGACCAATAGCTTCTCCAGGCGTTTTCGATTCGTCTTGCAACTTTTATATCTTGTCGCGCCTGGAAAGAAACTAATTGGCCGAGGTATAAGTACTCTTGGACGTACTCGATCTCTCTCTCTCTCAAATCGATCACCGTGACCGTTAATGAATTGTTACTAATGACAATCCACGAGGCCACGTTCATCCCTTTGTGTTTTAATAGGCTGTCGTACGATCTCACCATCGATCCGCGAGATCACAAGAGATGATTAATTCATCCCCTTACTATGCTAATTCTATTGTCACGCTGCCTAAACACCTGATGCTGTTTACTTCGACTGATGAATGTTGGTAAGGTTACGTTTACATCGGGAGCTTAAACGCGAAGCGATATTTCACGGGCTGTATTCAACTTATCTTCCGTTCTTGTAATTTATATTCCAAGCTCGATTTGAGCGATACAGTCTTCTGAAAATTCGAATTGGCGTGAATTGGATCCCAAGGATGTGTAATATTTTATCAATACCGCCATTGTTTGATATCCAGCAGTGGGGGTTTGTTGGATGCCTAACTGAAATTTTATTAACACAGTAAAGTTTCAAAGAATTCGGAATAATTACTGTCTTTCTACATTATGGAAGATAGGTTCGCGTTTGTCCACATTTGCGATTGTTTTGAATTATTTTAATTTACTCTTATATAAATAAATCACTTGCATAGAAGATAACTATAATTAAATACTCACCACAAAGCATCTTCTATTTATATAGGAAGACTAGTATTTTGCCCCGTGCGCGGGCCGCGAGCGGCCCGCGTGTGTGTTTTCGTGGCGTTCCATTTGTTCAAAACGCTATACTTGGAGCTAAACTTTAAATTTTGCAAGTACTTGTACAAAACTGCCGTATTTATCAAAGAAAATGATAATGCGCGTGACTTTGCATGGCGGCCATTTTGTTTGACTTGACAGCGTCATTTGCACCATGAGTAGGATGCAACCGGCACACATGCACCGTGCGCGGTGCAAGTGCTGATCGTGACCGTCCACTTATACCAAACTACAGTAAACTAACTCGCTTCGCTCGTCGTCGCATTGGGTATGTCGGAAAAAATTTGACGTTTGACACCTGTCAAAAATTGACGTTTGACAACTGTCCTAAAAATTGACATTTGACATCTGTCAAAAAAATTGACATTTGATATTTGTCAATAAATTTGACATCTGTCAAAAAATTTGACAATTGACATCTGTCAAAAGTTTGACATTTGACATCAATCAAACTGACATCTGTCTACACTTGACAGCGGTATTAGAACAGTGCGCAGGTTGCAAGCGGCACACTTGCACCGTGCGCGGGCCGCACGCGGCCCGCACACGGTGCAAGTGTGCAGGTGCAAGTGTTAGTTGTGACTGTCCAATTATACCAATGAGAGACAATAAACTAACTCACTCATCGCCGCATTTGGTAGGTTGGAAAAAAAAATTGACGTTTGACATCTGTCCAAAAAATTGACATTTGACATTGGCAATAAATTTGACATCTGTCATCAAATTTGACATTTGACATCTGTCAAAAGTTTGACATTTGACATCAATCAAACTGACATCTGTTTACACTTGACAGCGGTATTAGAACAGTGCGCAGGTTGCAAGCGGCACACTTTCACCGTGCGCGGGCCGCACGCGGCCCGCACACGGTGCAAGTGTGCAGGTGCAAGTGTTAGTTGTGACTGTCCAATTATACCAATGAGAGACAATAAACTAACTCACTCATCGCCGCATTTGGTAGGTTGGAAAAAAAATTGACATTTGACATCTGTCCAAAAAATTGACATTTGATATTTGTCAATAAATTTGACATCTGTCAAAAAAATTTGACAATTGACATCTGTCAAAAGTTTGACATTTAAAATCAATCAAACTGACATCTGTCTACACTTGACAGCGGTATTAGAACAGTGCGCAGGTCGCAAGCGGCACACTTGCACCGTGCGCGGGCCGCACGCGGCCCGCACACGGTGCAAGTGTGCAGGTGCAAGTGTTGGTCGTGACCGTCCACTTATACCAAACTACAGTATACTTGGTGCTTGCTTCGCTCGTCGTTGCATTTGGTAGGTTGGAAAAAAATTGACATTTGACATCTATCAAAAAATTTGACATCTGTCAAAATTTTGACGTTTGACATCTGTCACACTGACATCTGTCAAAATTTATTTATTTATTTATTTATTTTATTTGGCACACAAAACAGAATATAACCAAATGAAAGAACAAGCAGAAAGAAAAAAAAAATACATACATTTTGAGCTAGATTATATCCCAAAACATGTGTACACATCATGATTGACATAACTGTTATTAGAATATTTAGTAAAAATAGAAAAAAAAAAAACAACAACAAAAAAAAAAAAAACAAAAAAAAAAAAACAAAAAAAAAAATTACAACTATCTCCTTCCGAAACTGTAGTACCATAGGCAATAAAACGGAAAACAGCAATTTTGATAATAGTATATACGGCGGCCATATTAAAAAATGACAGATGTCAAAATTTGACCAAACCATGTTGATCAGCATCCTTTGGGGCCCCCAGATATCGATTTACATCCCGATCGGAGCTTCTTTATTTTCGGACGCGGACCAATGGACCGCCATTTTGAAAAACATTCTTTTTCACTGTATGCCCCTCTCAAAACTGTACAATATTAGAACAAACCCTCCCTACAAAAGTCTCACAGTTTCGGTGTTATTTGCGAATTAAAAATCCTAAAAAAGTGAAATTGCATGTTCGCAATATTTCAAAATGGCGGAATCAAAAAAGTTTTTACACATTCCTACCAAGTGTACCGTGGGATTTTCAGATATCGATTTTCATTCGGATCGGACAACTTTTACTATGAGTCGGTACGTCTACAGCCGCCATCTTGAAAAAAATTGATTTCACTGATATTGCATTCTTACCCTTATAACATCTTTACTTGATCCCCAGGAACGACTTTTCTAAATCACTCGCAACGGAGGCGCAAAAAAGCAAAGTTGATATTTCAATAAAAGCACCTTTGTATGGCAGCCCCATTGAAAGTTGACACATGTCAAAATTTGATTACAGAATGTTGATCATCATCCTTGGGGACCCCCAGATATCGATTTTCATCCGGATCGGTGAAACTTTTTTTTCCGCCGCGGCCAAAATTTCCGCCATTTTGAAAAAAAAAATTTTTCGCAATCTTCCCCTCTGACCTCCAACTAATATTAGTTCGAGCTCTTTATACTAAAGTGTCATAGTTTCGCCGTCATTTATGGTTAAAATTTGTATGGCGGATTTTTTTTTCCGCCATTTTGAATTTTTTTTGACATCTCCAAAATCGTCCCAGGGTTTGCTATGACATTCCTTAAAACGCACATGATCTATCTTTTATGGTTTGGCCAGGCCGTTGACCGTCCGAGTGACCGAAGTTCGGAAGACCAGGTCGCGAATTTTTTTGAAGACACCTCGATCATCTGGACACAAAACACAACAAAGACATTCAAAATTTTCCATAGGTGTCGAGAAACAATGCGTCAAAAATGAAAAAAAAAATTTGTATGGCAGCCATCTTTAAAAATGGCGGAATCCAAAATTTTTTTTGAAATATCGAATCTGCGGCCCCGAAAACCCCCCAATGCAAAAAATCACCCCGATCGGACCAACTTTCAAAATGGCCGCCATTTTGAATCCGCCATCTTGGATTTTCATGACAACCATCTGACAGCCCCCGTCATCCTCTATGACATTTGGTCGAGCACCACCCACATACCTCTTACCGTTGCCGAATTATGAGCGTTTCAATTTTGTATGGGGGCCACCGTTTTTTGTTCGGGGGCCCCCATTTTTTTCATTTCTCTGGAAACATCCCAGGGTCTACTCCAACATTAGTTAAAACTGGACCCCCATATCTCTTGTCGTTTTCGAGATCCGTTGACCTGTTCCATCTCAGAGACGATTTTCTGGTAATGTCAGATTTTTCCTGGGGTGACATGACCCATCACTATACAGCCTCATACTCAGTTTTGACTGACCACTTCTGAGAGCTGAGATCAATTATGTCAATCATCAGTCAGTCAGTCACTCATGGGTATCCAATTTTATAGTAATAGTAAGTAAGATGCCCTTCATAATTTTTATATCAACAGTGAGCCATACCCTTTACCTACGTTACCTACTGCTAATCTATATCTACCTACATTGTCTCCTCTGAACGACCCTTCACGTTAAGGGTTCAGTACTCTCCCGTTAATATTTTATGGCAGCAGACGTTGTAAATTCGATGGCCAAGAGGGCTATTGCCAGGAATGCCAGCCATCAACAAAAGGTTCTTATAGCCATTTATCTGAAGAATGGACAGTATATTAGTAACTGGAGGTAGTCTATTGCACAATTCGTATGTATAAGGCCATCCATACTCATTCAATTTTATTGATCAATCTTTGTGATTGTTCAATTTTATTGATCGTGTAGGGTTAGTATTGGTCAATGTTTTTCGGTTTACAGTATGGAGAAAACATTGACGGAAGTGGTCTCGCCAATTTTATTGATCAACAAAACTGAACATGTGTGGGGGGCTAATGCTAACTTGTTAGTTGTATTTCTTTGCCATAGTTTGGATATGAACGTCTCGTTTTGGTCTTTTCGCTTTACTAGGCTCGTGGCGGTGCTTATCTTATCCCGGTTCGGTCTAGAGTCTAGACACTCATAATGCAAGATTTATTATCTCCCCTATCCTTCACTTAGCTTGAGTAAACTGAAATTAAATCGCAGATCTCTGAAGGCGTTAGTCAAACGAATTCACACTTCATTGTGTAAGCAAACAAAAGCAGGCTTGGCTTGTCTGTCTGTCCCGTTCCATTTAGACCCAGACAGTGACGTCACGAGAAAGTCAGAGCCTCTAGAAACCTCCACTCCCTGGGGCAATGCGGCGTTCTATGCACGACAGGGGTTATAAATTCACGACTTGGCTCGCTTTTGCTTTTTTGATAGTTATGCGGATTTTATGCAGACAAATGTTTCGGTGGTTGTTTTGATCGAATCGTGGTTGGCTTGAATGAAGTAAGAATTGGGTTCGATATAGGTAGTAGGTACGCTATCTCTCAACAACGGCTAAGATGTAGCTGACAAACGCCGCGTCAAAATAGAATAGCAGACAGTGTTGAAACATAAATATGTCACGAACGTGGTTGTACGAATCTTGTAGCTATAATTAGTGTCACGGAAGAAACCCCCGAAAACATCCTCTGTAAAAGTGGAACAGTGCCCCTAAAATAGCAGACTGACCGCCGTATGCCCGCGGGATTTCTTCCAAAACCGTTAACGGAAAACTTCAAAAACCTCAACGGTCACTTCCCGTATTAGCCCCGAAGCACTAAGTGATTGCGATTCACAGCATCAAGCTCTCTAGCTCTTTCAACAGGTTTCTTTCAAGCGCTGGGTACGTCTCCATTGCAACTATGGGACAATGCATTCGTGTAACGTGAAAAACTTAAACTTACGCAGAATTACAATCATATTATACCTCAGATGTTATTTATGAGATAAATGTATGTCCCTATCCGCGCTCAACGCTCTGCTGGATGCCAGTCCTGAATGTGACATATTTGTGGATGAATGGCCGAAGTTATTGTTAGAGTGTTTGCGATTTTGTGAGAGGGATGTATAATTTGATTGATATTGTGATTAGTGTTACTTTATTTTATTTTAAAAAAATTGTTATTGTTTTTTAATTGTAATCGATTGATAATTATTTAACCAAACCTTAATTAATGTAATTGGTAATGCCGTGTTAATTAAATAAACAAATAAATAAATGTCATTCATGTATTATTTGGAGGCTAATGATTATGTTTTCACATTCGATGTTGTAAATCGCAAAATTGCATTTCGGATCATATTCTTACAATGTCAATTTCTAACATGTCTATGTCATGTTGCCATGTTGAAGTTCTGATTCAAGTTCAAGACTTTGCATCCTTTCGTGCCTGTGGCCTTCGTGCTGCAGTTACTAATATCTTTAGTTTCCCAAAACGGCTTCAACACTTGAAGTGATGTATTTAACAAGCATAATTGCTCTCAATGGCTCAAATGTTTCACAATGGTTGGCCACCCAGTCTCCTTGTTGTTCATGTCTACGTCATTTGGCTCTTTCTGAACCGCTGGTTGAAAAGGAATACTGTTTAAGTTTTGTAATAAAATACACTTTTGAAAATATATATTAACAGGCAGGCGTAAGCTTGCTGAATGCAATTTGTATATCTCAGCACTCAGCAGTGAATGATGGTCTTATTGAAAGTTACAAGATCTAGTTGAAAATTTCCTCTCAGAACAAGTACCTACATAATCACACTATCATTAAAAAATTACACGTTGATCAAATATGGGTCGCTATTTCAAATATGTATTTCGATAAGGGATTACTGGCAGCGCTTGTGTTCGCAGCGCCATAACTAATTCATAGGTCATTCAGATCTCGGCACAGTTCGCTCCACGGATATTCTGTATTAACAATAAGTCAACAACCACTACAGTTACGTTATGTAGGTTCTATGTAATTTGGAACGTTTTGTACGAACTTCCATTATTCTACCATCCCATTTAGCAAAAACTGAATTCAATATGCCGATGGATGCAGGAGGCGAGCAGCCGCTCAAGGTGGCGTGCTCTGGGGGAGGCCTATGTTCAGCAGTGGACGTCTTCAGGCTGTTAATGATGATGATGATGAATTCAATATAAACGTAAGTAATCAAAATTATAGCAATAATGAACTGTGTCAAATACTGATACATTTCTGAAATGTATATTGAAAACGACGCGAGTAAAATAGTTACTTACATTGTCTGTAGTCGAAACGAAACATAATGAGTTTTATATGTGACAAGGCGTTAAAGCCTTTCCGTATTTTCAAATTTAACTTCACAATAGCACGTTTCACGACTCCCAATCCAAAAAGGAGGGTCAGCCTTCGTCTCGATATGGCGACGTGGTCCGAGAATGAACACAATGACATCATCGGGTGACGAAACTTGCGGTTAAACTGTTAACAATATGCTATTAAAGAAAACTGTGCCTTATTGAGCAGTTAGGTTGAATGTCGACTCGGTATAACTTCAAATTAAAGTTAATTAATTCTGTTTAGTTTTTAAAGGTTTGTATGGGTTCAAGTTTGACCTGACGGAAAGCGGTGCTGCGGTCTATGATGGAGTCCTTTGAGTTAAGACCACCCAGGTTGTGGCTGTTAGTCATAAATAACGGTATGACAATAAATGTATGTAGAAATAAAAGAAGACGGCTATCAGATGCATTCAAATTAATATTTTGTAGGATCAGTTGCAAGAAATATTTGATAGGATTGGTTTTATGGGATTCGTTGGGAGCTTGCTGATGAGCTAACTAGACCACGGTCGTGACAACAACCACTTCAGGATACTGCCCATAGAAGTATCTTCGTATTCTTGGTGGTACAAATAAAAAATATCGTTTAGTTGAACTCATTCAACTAAACTGTGATTTTGTTGTTTCTTCCTTCATTTAAATTATAATAATTTTCAGGGCTCCCGGGTCTTATGAAATATGCAGAAGAAACAATCTTTTGCTAAACGATCCGTGCTCTCACAATTTGTTGGAAATCTCAAAACGCTGAAATAGCATTAATTTGATTCGTATCAGGATTTTTCTGGAACAAATTGGCCCAATTTGTTTACAGACTTAAGTAATTGCGTTATCTGAGCTTTTGCGTCAATTTGTCTCGTGGCTCAACGTTCGGGGATTTGTTTTACTTTTATTTTACGCTTCATTATGTCTAGGTGACCTGGGGCTTTGTGAGCTGCTGAAATTTTCGTCGTAAAATGTACTCACTCTCTTTATGTCATAATATACATATTATTAAGATGCTTCTGAGATAGACGTCATTACCCTAATACTTATACCTAACGTTTTGCTGTCTCGTAGCTCGTAGGTAGTCTTCCCCACCATTTTTTTCGTATGTTTGTTACAGTTTGTACAGATTATTATTGAGTTAAAAGAATGGCAGTATTGGAAGTTTTTTGATAATTTCAGAAAAGGAGTAATAGGATTGAATTTTGATCTTGATTAAGGCATCAACGCACGTTCCAGAACTACCTTTATACAAACTATGCAATTGAGTTGTGTTAGTCTGCCTGTTTATAATATTAACGAAATGTTTCTGTTTGTTCCAGGTATGCCCGAGTTCAGGAAGATATCCGGTGAACCCTTCATCACATCGTAAGATTTAGCCATCCAAACTTCCCAATGATAAATTCTGTGTCTCCTTTTCAGTTCCCGTCCGAATGCTCCCAACTCCTGAATGTTCCTGTACCGATACGACCCATCCCGTTCCTTCGACGCTCTTCTCAAATCAAGAAGAACAATCCTCACCATTTCAAGATTTGAGAGAACTTACGAATTTAATCATTTTGAATAAATATGTTTCATACATCATTTCCAATATTATTTTCTCCCAACGATAAAACAAGATCTTTATTGAATTCCTTGAATCATCGGTTCTATGACCAGTGCTCCTATTATTATAAATGGTACCAACGATATTATTCTGAAGTGTATAGACATCATTAGACAAATTAGTAATCGACACAGTTGATTCATTCGTAATTATACCTGGCACGACCTCATCAGGTATCCTATTAGTTTTAATGGATATTGTACTACATATTCCAGCAGAATTACTAGAATACTCAGTACTAATGTAAGGGTTGGAATGTAGGTATGTAGTAATCTTACACAGGGTAATGTGAGTGATGATTTGACAATACTCGCTGACTAGGATTTATAAAATGTAAATAATGCTTCATTGCCCAATCAATGTTCTGAAATTTCAAACATTAACCATGTTAAAGTGGAACGTTTCACTAGCGCGGCAAATTCAAATTTTCTTAATAATTTTAACTGTAATTTATTGATACATTCTATTTATTTGCGCAAAATTAGCTTTCATGTAATCACGTTTGGTAATTAAGCTATTATTGGCAAAAGAACGCAAGAAAATTTGAATTTGCCGCTGTAGTGAAACGTTCCACCTTAATAGTATTATGGTTTTTTTAATTTAAAATCTGTTCAGGGCGAAAAATGTTCAGTTCTAAAAGTAGTTGTAGTTAAGTATTTTGATCGATTGCTAATACTTAACGTTTGACTATTCCCTAACGTTTGACTATTCCCTGATTTAATGACGATATGGACCTAATAAAATAACAAATCGAGGTAAAAACATATAATCAAGAAATGTTTTAAATTAAAACACGTCAAACAATTTATTGTTCACCGGCAAATTCACCGTACCCTCTGCCGTACTCAGACGCGCCGCCAGAAGACCCGTAGCCCTTTTTCTGGTGCCCCTGGTTTTGGAAGCCGCCGCCGCTCTCCTTGCCGTGCACATTAGATCCGCTGTCTACCACCACCTGTGAATTTCAAGCGAGGTTAATACACTGTGTGGTGTACTGTTATCGAGACAGCTTTCTGAAGCTACTATGCCAGTCAGACTCATTCTCCTTTGATGAATGGTTGGAGGAAGTCAATCCAGTACGCGGCTGTTGAAGGTATAATTAGTATAAAAATATTATAGACGGTGATATACTCTATCTCAAAGTAAATGGCTTTATTTACTACCGAACCGAGGGATGAATGAACACCCATAGTATCATTTATTTTATTCCCCACCAAACTGTAGGGACGCAATGGTAAGTACACAAATAGAAATAAAATCACACATGAAGAAATCTTTAACCTCATTCGATCTTCTCGATTTTATTATCGAACTTCTCGGTAACGTGAAAAAGCGCATCCACATATTGTAGACACGTGGAAATCTCATACGACGCGATTCTTGCGCTCGTTTCTTCCACGAACCTGCAAGATGTGGAATGATCTTGCTCCTGAGGTTTTTCCGCATTACTACAGTATGGGGAGCTTCAAGAAAAGTGTTAAAAGAGTCCTCTCTAAGGGTAGGCAACGCACCGGCAATGCCTTTGGTGTTGCAGATGTCCATAGGCGGCGGTGACCACTTACCAGCAGGTGGGTCGCCTGCTTTTTTGCCACTCATCCCATTAAAAAAACACAATTTGATATATAATAATAAACACATGTATAACCAAAAGGGAATTTCGTCACAATAGCTGTTGCTCATTGCTAGTGTAATAATAACATTTAATTGAAAAAACTATTCTGACGAAAGCAAAAAAGTATGGTTTCCCCACTTGCACCATTGTGCCTTACATACTCATTTTAGTTTTCTTAAAAAACACGTAATAATTTTTTATAGGTTCTTACTTCATCTACACTCCACAGGCACCGAACAAATAATAGTACAAGTACCACAGGCTACTCAAGTACTCACCTTTTTAGAGGCATGGGTATTACTGCTGAACTCTTTGCCTCTGCCACCACCCCCGGAGCTATAGTCAGAGCTGCCGTATCCGCCGCTGCTGCCGCCTTCGTTCCTTCCGTATCCGTAGCCTTCTCTACCACCGTACTCTCCTATGCCACGGTTGTACCCGTAGTCTCTGCCACCGTAGCCTCCTCTGCCACCGTAGTCTCTGCCACCGTAGCCTCTGCCACCGTAGCCTTCTCTACCACCGTAGTAGCCTTCTCTACCACCGTAGTAGCCTTCTCTACCACCGCCGAAGTTTTCCACAATGCCGTACCCATCACGACCTCCACCATAACCGGGGTCTATAGAACCGGCATAGGCGGCGTGGACAGTCACGACGCAAACCAGGGCGATAACAACCTGCGTACATTATACATGTTTAAAAGCGATAGAGTCAAGCCTCACATAGGCATGTAATCAAAAGTTGTGGCCGAACTAAGAAGGGGTCAAAGTTCAACCTAAGCATTTTATAGTCGTACAAAAATACTCAGAAAAAATCATCATCATAATCAACAGCCTGAAGACGTCCACTGTTGAATCCCACCCCCAGAGACCCCCAGAGAGGTCAAGGCGGCACGCTCTGGGCCCCAGCGAGTGCCACCTTGAGCGGCGGCTCGCCCCCTGCATCCATCGGCTCCCCGCGGTTTTCACCAGATCGTTGGACCACCTGCGTCCTACGCTGCGTCTTCCGGTCGCCACTCGCGAACCTTTCTTCCCCATCGGTTGTCAGTTCTGCGAGCGATGTGGCCTGCCCATTGCCATTTCAACTTGTTAATTCTAAGAGCTATATCGGCCACTTTTAGTCGTCCTGCGGCCCTCCTTATTCCGGATCTTATCTAGCAGGGAAACACCGAGCATAGCTCTCTCCATAGTTCGTTGCGCGACTTAGCTTACTAATGAGCCCAACAGTGAGACGTTTCAGTTCCATAAATCTGGTCACTGGCAACTTGGCAACGCACACTGATTAAAAACCTTTGTTTTCAAGGCTCTGTGGTATTTTGGACGGAAAGATAGGTCGAAGCTTCCCGAACCCAGAAATAATACCTTTTGCTCAAAATGCACATTTGTAAGATAGGAGGAGTTAATGACAGAGAAGACGGTATCTTTCGTATCGGTTTAAAAAAAATGTTGTACTTACCGGTAACCGCATTATTATATTGTTATTGTTACACTAAACTTGTCCTTCCGAAACTCTTTCATTCAGTGAAGACATCGAACATAAACTCGGCTTTTATAGCTCTATCTAACTATCATTCATATCATCTTAATGCCTTCTTAATTTTAACATTAATTTCTTTTATCTCAACCGCAACATCCATGAATACGAGGGAAAATTTGATTACCCATTAGTGTTTAATAGTATTATTGTTGTAAGTAGGCAAGCCATTTATTTTAGGTAAGTAAATTCGAGATTGTTAATTTGATATGACATCAGCTGTTAGGTATTACATGTTTACTCAGATAACAAAACCGAAACCTAATAAGTGTTTCCGCAATACAAGACATGGTATTTATGGGGGTCCGGTTGGACCACATCGTCGAGCTCCCGTCAACTACCTACTTAATTTAATATTATAAACTTCCATGGTCACTACTACACTACTTCAATTTGTGCCATCAATATGAAATATGTAGTAGGACAAAATTCATTTCACTTTGTCCCACCATAGTGGCTTTATCCTCGTTCTCTTTGCTATATCACGATATGGTACTTAGTATCTTGTCATGCTTCATATATTCTTACAGTCTTACATTATGCCGCATGAGATATTAATGTAGTCAGTGCTACAAATATTGGCGGGTTCCTGCTTTTATTTTTCCTTAGTTCTCAACGTATTATTTATTAGCATTGTACAAAAATATATTCAAGTAAATTGTTGTCGCATAATTAAGGAGCATCTAATAAAAAAGAAATAAACCTGAAAGCAGGTAACGAACTAACGAAGCTCTCGGTTCTCGAAAGGATAACGAAGTTCTAGGTATTCTTTTTATACTGGGTGGCGCAAAAGTAAAGACCCTATTTGGTTCAGCTATAACATTTTTTCTAAATTAGAAAACTAGATTTAGGTTTTTTTAAATGTATATTTGTGCCATTAAATTTCGTACCATTAGGATTTAAAGATGATGTCTTTTAAATGGTGACCTCCAGAGTTGATACACATTTGAGCCCTATTTATGACATTTTGCATAACTTGCCGTAACACTTCTCAGGGCATGTCAATAAGCAGAATACTCGGTTCTGGGGCACTGATAATCCGCGCATTATTCAAGAAACACCTCTACACCCACTAAAAGTTACTGTATGGTGTGGCATCTGTGTTGACAGAGTGATCGGACCCTATTTTTTCGAAGACGCTGGAGGCAATGCGATAACTGTCACTGGAGAACGCTACAGAACCATGTTACGTGAGTTTTTGATACCCAGTTTGGACGAATTGGGGCTGGAGCACATCTGGTTTCAACAAGACGGCGCTACGGCACACACAGCGCGCGACACTATGGACTTAGTGAGGGACGCTTTTCCAAGCCGAGTTATCTCTCGTTTTGGCGATTTGCCTTGGCCTGCAAGATCACCCGATCTGACCAGTCCAGACTTCTTTCTTTGGGGTTTTTTGAAATCTCGGGTGTATGTGAACAAGCCACAGACTCTCGCAGCTCTAAAAGAAAACATTCGTCAAGAAATAACGAACATATCGCAGGAAGTGTTACGGCAAGTTATGCAAAATGTCATAAATAGGGCTCAAATGTGTATCAACTCTGGAGGTCACCATTTAAAAGACATCATCTTTAAATCCTAATGGTACGAAATTTAATGGCACAAATATACATTTAAAAAAACCTAAATCTAGTTTTCTAATTTAGAAAAAATGTTATAGCTGAACCAAATAGGGTCTTTACTTTTGCGCCACCCAGTACAGGTGTTCAAAGGAGGTATGCTCTATTTACTTACACATTCGACTACAATAAAGTTGTTTATTATAATAATAATGGCACCGCTTCACCTAATATTAATAGTAATTATGTAGAATTGTTAGCCTGTGTCTGTGCTAAAAACTTAAGACCCGGGAGGGAAATGTAAAGACGCCAATAATCAATACTGCTTGGACGTATACTCAGTACAAAACATTATCCAATAAATACGCGTTGGATAACCTGTGGTTACCTATTTTCGCTCTGGCTATAAGAAGACTAGACTATGGGGTTTTTGGCGGGAACGCGGAAAAGTTCACGTGCACGTGCATTGTATTATTTTTTTTTATTTGTGCTTTTAGCAGTTTAAATGTTTAAAATTGGTGGTGTTTTACGTATTAAGTGCTTAATTACGAGCATAAGTGTAGGCAAGTGATATAATGTAGTGAAACGTGATTTTTCATGTTGCTTCCAAAACTCCATAGAAGCTTCTAGTAAGGTTGCCACCACTCTACTAGGGCATGACTTAGACTGGACGGTGACCACCAGACTTACGACTGGACTATGACTTGACTGACCCAGACTGTGACACTGACACTTGACTTTACGTGAAATATTTTAAACACGATGAAAAGTTACAATACTTGACACTGGCTAAATACACAATGTGTGGAGCCAAAACAAAAGAAAAAAAAAGAAGATTTTTTTTCGGGTTCGTTTTCATGTTTTTCTTTTTTTTATACTTTCTGTATATGTATACAGAGAGTTGCTAAAGCGGCCCGAGACTGTTCATAGATGATATTACGAAGAAAAATGCCAAGTTAAGTGTAGAATTATCGCACTCTAGAGAGAGCTCAAGGAAACTGATCAAATTAACGGAGCCTTGTAGAATTTAAGACTAGTAGGTACGTCCCTTGTTTTCTTTTTAAATAAATTTAAATTTTAAATAAATATGTGTGGACATTTCACACAGCGCCATCTAGCCCCAAACTAAGCATAGCTTGTACTATGCGAACCAGATAACTGATATAATACTTAGATACTTTTTGTTTGTAAATACATACATAGAATACAATACAATATAACACCCACACACAGAACAAACATCGATGTTCATCACACAAATGTTTGTCCCGAGTGGGAATCGAACCCACAACCTACAGATCAGAAGGCAGGGTTACTACCAACTGAGCTATCAGGCCAGTCAAAGTTTTAGTTTAGTATTATATTAAACACGTGTCAGACTCAATGCCTGGCGTCTGCTAACACTGCGTCACTACGGTAGATAACCTGCATGGCTTTCTACGAGAAGACTAGTGCGGGGACAGTCCGGAATAATGTATACAGAAGTCAGATAGACATAAATACTTAATGAATATTTTGTTCATCATCATCATCATCATCAGCCTGAAGACGTCCACTGCTGAACATAGGCCTCCCCCAAAGAGTGCCACTGTGAGCGGCTGCTTGCCTCCTACATCCATCGGCTCCCCGGGGTTCTGACCAGGTCGTCGGTCCACCTAGTAGGGGGCTGGCCCACGCTGCGTCTTCCGGTTCGTGGTCGCCACTCGAGAACCTTTCTTCCCCATCGGTGGTCAGTTCTACGAGCGATGTGACCTGCCCACTGCCACTTCAACTAATTCTCAAAGCTATATCGGTGACTTCAGTTTTCTAGCGGATCTCCTCATTTCGGATCTTATCTCGCAAGGAAACTCGGAGCTCTCTCCATATTTTATTCATATTATCTGCTAAACTTCGTGAACTACCACGGACGGTTTCACCCATAAACTGCAGCGAAATTATTGTAGGTCTGTTCTCTGTTCTGTGGTTCCACCCAGAGACCTAGGATGTTTTCATTACTCTCAACATAACTCTACCTGTTTCTTTAAAGCGATATTCAGGCTTCGGAACAACTTAACCATCAAGATTTTTAATTTAACATTTTATATATTCATGCAAATTAGGATTTTATTATTTATGCAAAGCTTGATTTTCCGCCTAGTGGCCAGATGTGAGCTGTTGCGTGAGAATTCAATGAAATAATGTTTGCAATACCAACGTTTTTTGATCATAAACCTGCTTGAGGATGACGTCAATGTACAAACAATGGGCAAGTGTGTGCATAATCTTTCGTCAAGGCTGAAATTGATCGCTAAATAAAGTAACTTTGTTTTTTTTATCGGTCAGTGACCACGATACCTATGATGAACTCTGATGCGATGAGTTAAACCGTTGCCGGTGTTATAGTTTTAGGTACTTCTAATATTGGTCTACCCGCCCGCACCCGCACCATGATGATGATGTACGTGGCGCTGTGACCGCTTTCCAGCAGTTGAACCACATTTTGTTTGCTATGCGCTACTTAAAAAACGTACATTCTAATCACAATGAAGTCCTTGAGTTCTTGGAGGTTCTAGCTTTTTTTTAATTTATTTATAATTTATTTAATTAACACGGTATTACCAATTACATTAATTAAAGGTAGGTTAAATAATTATCAATCAATTACAATTCAAAAATAATAACAATTTCATAAAATTAAAATAAAATAACACTCTAACAATAACTTCGGCCATTCATCCACAAATATGTCACATTTAGGTCTGGCATCCAGCAGAGCGTTGGGCGCTGATAGGGTGCGGGTTTATGTTATTGAATGACGTGACGAGCCAGACGTTCGCCTGGTGTTAAGCGACACGGCCGCCCATAACAGATTGCAGTGTCACTCGGAACTCTAAATTAGAGTTTCGCGTGACACTGCGCACTGCGCACGTCATCCTGAGACATCACACAGTCTAAAAAAGTTTTCTAGACTGTGAGATCTGTTCGTAAAGTCTCATTTGCCCAGTAATTTCACTAGCTACAGTGCCCTTCAAACCGGAACACAGTAGTGCTTGCACACTAGTGCTTGGCGGTAGAATAACTGGCAAAGCGGTGGTACCTACCTAGACGAACTTTGCAGAAAACTCCTACCACCTAGTAAATTAGTAGCTATTCTGAGTATAGTTTTGCTCCCGACAACCGCTAAGTTCATCCACTAAATTTTAATAGACTCTGATTAAATATTGTCTTATTATTCAAAGTTCTAGCGTTCTAACAGAAACTGACATAATAACATTGTTATTTGATTACAACGCTGACCATACTTGTGAATAGCTCTTATTCGAGACAATTATGTAGTTTTATTGCGAAGTCAAACCACTATATTATCTTGTAATTATTAAATAATAAATAACGCCCAACGATCATACATAGATCCTGGACCCTAACTAGGTTTCCCTTATCTAGGGACCCAGCACCCAGTAACTACGAGGACCATGGTCCCACAACACCCACAAGCAGAACAAGTATTTGCCCTTTTTTTTTCATCTGCACAAACTCTTCCTGTTGTGGGAATCGAACCCGCCGCCTCCGGGTTATGAACCGACCTGCTCAACCACCACACCACAGAGCTGTCAAATTAATGATCTGTGGGAAGTTGGAAACCGGACGCTCGTTCACGTGTTTCGATCGGGTGTTTCTGATGATGAAAGTGTCAATATCCAACAGAATAAAAAAACAATCTAATTAAATTTTAAAAACGTGGAACGAAGAGAAATGTGTATTTTCTCGCTACAAAAAATTTAATGTTTTGTACGTCTCGCCCGTAAAAAATACGGTTAAGTTAATTACTGAAGTTTTCTTCTCACCTCTCGCCCGGATAACCGGATGCTATCTCAATCTCACCCTTTATCCGCAGAGCCGGTTAAGATGGATTGCGTACACTTAATTATTCATTAAGCGGGCTAGGTTTTTTTTAATGAATGGCTTTCTAATAAGTTGTCTAGTTGCCAATTTAGGTACCTACCTACCTACTTATTCATTTTATTTATTTTCCGCGGTTTTCAAAATGGCCCTTCCTAATCAACTACCTAATCATTCATTTATTTTGTTAACTATCTATTATCATATTAATTAGATGGGTCTACATATTTAGGTCTACGTATGAAAGACGGCGTGTTGCAGTCTTAGCCTTTCTGTTCAATATAGCGAATGGTACGGTCGATTGCCCTGAGCTACTCGAACAGATAGGAATCCCAACCCCCGCGGCCTCACTTAGAAAACATAATCTTATTTTCACTCCTACAGTAAAGTGCAATTACAGGCAAAACAGCTATTTAATCAGAGCATGCAGGTGTTATAATGCAATGGCGAAGGAAATGGATTTTGATTTATTTAATATGTCGGCATTCAAGTTGAAGCAATGTTTAAATAGTCGTTTTTTTAATTCTTTTAATTAGTCTTGTTTTTAAATGTTTTAAAGTGTTTTGGTCATTCTTTTATGTAAATTCAATAACCCATATATCTTAATTTAACTTCTTCTCATTTTTAATCTTGTCTGTCGCCTGTGCAATTTTGAGAAATGGAAAAAAAACTACTTAGTTACCTAGATGTGAAAACTTATAATTAGCCATAAGTTAATTATTACAAGTGTACCTATTGTTACTAGTTAGCTGTTAGTTTTCCGATGAAAATAAAAATAAAATAAAATATTTCTTATCAGATAGCAGAACTTTCGTAGTTTGTGTTCTTTCATCCGGATTAGTGTAGTTATATCAAAATCGATTCACCAGTTGAAAAGTTATGGCGTATGTATACCAGTCGTTCCCTACCTATGCACGAGTGTGTCGTCGCTTGTAGGTTGTAGCGCATAATATATCGCAAGGCGTTTACTATTTTTGTAGTAAACGAAGATGATTTTGCTTATACTTTTTGTGAAAAATATTGTATTTGGGTACCCTACTCTTTAAGGCGTACCTACTTATTACCTACACGATGGCATCTGTTATAGTTCCAAGGCATTCCTGTAAAAAGCTTTATCTTTTTACTTCCAAATCACTATCGGTTTCCTTTTCTAAAATAAAGATGGCGAAAGAAAGGTTCTTTTCCTGCTTTATATCGGAACGACAATCTTTGACGGCTCTCGCGTTTTGTGGAAATATCAATATTGGCAAGCGTGCTGATGCGTGCTGATGCGATCTAGATGGTGACGCTGACACGTGAACAGCGGCAGGAATTCATAACGGATAAAGGATAAACGTTCAAATAAATCTGTCGGTTTTTGTTGCAGTTTGTAAAGTGTAGTATCACAAACTACTTTTCTATTTAGTGGTATTATAGAGGGTACAGTTAGGTAATAATTCTTTTAAAAAAATTGACGGTGTGATGTTTTTAATAGACTATCTGTTAAGAACACAGCCATATTATGAGGGTGGCCCAATACCAACAACAACAGATTCTAGATAGATAGATAGATAAACTCTTTTTTGACACCAAAGATAACAAAAATAAAATAAAACAGGAAAATTTACAAGTAGGGTACAATGGGCGGTCTTATCGCTAAAAAGCGATCTCTTCCAGGCAACTAAAATAAATATAAAATAATAGACTACATAAACAATACTTACTGTTACATAATACAATTTTTTTTTATAAATTCATAAATATATCAATAATAAGGAAACAGTAGAGGATTAATTAAGGGCTTGTGCAAGGCCAGCGCGAATTCAAGCCAAAGCCACAGAATAGATGTATAGTACTAGGCCAAAGCGGGGATGAGCCAGGGGCCGAGCGGCAGGGGCGGTCTAAGTTAAACTGGTTCCAACGCGCAATAGTTTAGGTAATTTATTATTACACTGAATATAAAGGGTATTTTAAAAATCCGCTATACATAAGCCCTCCATTATATTTAGTTCAACTACTACACAAAGTTTCATGATCTTATTTAAAGTATTCATTGAATAATCGCTGTTTATTTGTACGGTTTGGAGGTAACTTTGTAATTTTTTTCTATCGAGAAAATTTTGTTAATTCGTGTTTTCACTATACATTTGCAGTAGCGTTAGTCCTGAATTTTACCATATATTAATTTCAAAGTCATTGTTGCAATATTGTTGACAGGATACTGCCTCAAGCTAAGCCGTTTTAAGCAATTTGGCGTTGTATTGGCTCTTAAATAAAAGTTTCTAAATATTTCACACGTAATCACCATTAGCCCATTAAATAAAATAAATTATACAGATTATAACTAAAATCGAATTGAAAGATATTTTAATAGTAAAACTACAACAATAAAACTAGGCATTCTATAAAACTAGAGGATTAAATAGATTCTAAGTAAGTATATATCTACCTACCTCTCTACCCCTCCCCTTCCTTCCCCCCCCCCCTCTCTCTCTCTCTCTCTCCTTCCTTCCTCTCTCTTTCTATACTAAAATATGTGCATACTTGAATGTTTAAATGTACCGATCTGTAATATAATCACTAATAACACCTGTGAAAATTACGTATATTTAGCAAATAAATGATTTGATTTTTACCTACTTATCCATGTCAATCACGGAAATGGGTAATAATAAAAAAAATAGCTCGGGTTGAAAGCTAACAAGGCTAAACACTAGAAAATGATAAGAAAAAAAAAGAGGCGATGAAAACTTAGCGAAAAGACAGCCACAAACAGCCATTGTATAATACTAGTCTATGCAGCCGTTACAAAAACATTAAAAACATGTTCGCAATTCGCAATACTAAGTAGGTACTTTACAGTGGACGTGAGCAATATTTTTCTAAACTACGAAAATTTTAAAACTGTTCTCATTATTTCGCAGAAAATGTAGTGCATTTAGGCAGTAATTAAAATCCTATCTGCGCGCCTCTACCAGTCAGTGGAGCGTTAATTATACGAGCACAAAACCCGAGGAAATGTACTGAACACCTTCGTAAAAGTGCTCACACGCTTGGCCATAATGAAGTTTAAGTATAGAGAGAAGTGAGGCAAGGCAGAGTACTAAAAAGTTTCTTGCGAATATTTTACAGTACAAAGACAACTCAAAACTGTAATAGGTACCTGCACATAGGTAACCTGTACTATATAACTACCTAGAACCAGAGTTTCTCGATAGAAATGCTTTGTCAAACAATATGCACAGAAAACGGTAAAGTACCTAGTTGTATTTGCAGAAAAATGCTGATTTGTTGTTTGCATTAAGCGTAAAAACGGTTTATTTGCATTAAATTATGTAGGCAGGTGTTTGCTTGTACCAAATAGAAGTTTCAAAGCCAAAACTGTCCATGGAAAGGGTTTTAAAACCGTGGACTGCTTGAGTAGTGCAGGTAGTCCGTCTCGTGATTCCCGTTGACTTGTGTACCTTGTCCTAGCTAGATGTTGTACGATCTAGATTCCTATGACATTGTTACGATTTGTAGAACTATAGCACACAACAAATCAAGTAGAACTATCTCATCAGCAGTATTCTCGAACCAGGGCCAGAATTTCCAGCTGCAAGACCTTGATCAGCAAGTGCACCACCCTGTCCGTCTACTGCTTTCACTAGCTTCACTACTCTCCCCAAGGTCTACATGGATCTCCAGGGCTCAGAAGCCTGGCGAGGGTGTGTTCTTCTTGATGGGCGGTGATTGGTGTGCAGAGTAGTATATGGCTGCGATTATCGGGAAATTGGATTAAGATTTATCATCAATGAAATGAAAATATCAATGTCTTGCCACAGAGCATTATAGCGGGCTTCGACAGTTTTCTTTATCCTAGTGTGGTACTAACTTTGATCGTATAACTATCACTATCATCATCATCAACAGCCTGAAGACGTCCACTGCTGAACATGGGCCTCCCCAAAGGGCGCCACTTTGAGTGGCTGCTTGCCTCCTGCATCCATCGGCTCCCAGCGGTTTTCGCCAGCTCATCGGTCCACTTGGTAGGGGTATTCTGGTTCGCTACCACAGACCACTACTCAATAATCATAATCAATTTATTGGAAAAAAGTTATACGTCGCAAATACAAGTTAGTAGGAACTTACTTACTTGCCAGCAAGCAGCCGCTCAAAGTGTCGCTCTATGGGAGAGGCCTATGTTCAGCAGTGGACGTCTTCAGGCTGATGATGATGACTGATAAACAGGCCAACCAGTGAGTATATACAGTAAAGTTTTGTTAGTAAAATTAGGTAATACCAGCTACCAAATCCAGTAACTTAGACACGAGACTTACAATTAAATGACTCCATAAAAAAACTTAAGTAAGTACATGCAAGTAAACAGTAATTTAGTTGACATAATAAAAACTCAAGACTTGAACCGATCGTCAGGAATCCTCGTGCTTTTAAACCCACAACAGGGATAGCTTTCTATTTCGCAACGAAATCTGTTCCGGCAGTGCGAAAACGCCTCGCTTGAAACTCATTAGGAACTTTCCGGTCATTACCAGCCATTGGATAGTTCGGAAACTCATTATTAATACCTAACTTTGAACGTCCGGATGTCACGGGTTTTCTGCTCCGCACCCCGAGCCTGCCTCGTTACGTGTGCTTTATTTTGTTGATTCAGCTCCGTAAAAGTTCTGTAAATGTTCAGGCTGTACAGACTTCTTTACCTTATAGCTTGTCAAAGCCTGCGAAGTAGTTAGGTCTACTTTTCTGATTTCTTATAACTAAACAAGTTTTTTTTGAGCAGAGATGTTCGGTTTGCTGGTGAATTACCAAACCTACTAGGGATTTGTGGAACAGGCGATTTCTGCGTTGTTCGTTTTCACAAATTCAAATATCGAAACCGTCAATAACTTGTAAGTAAATAAATATTTTAATACCTAGTTTAAGATGAGACTACGAAAACGATACTCCGCTGACAAATTCGCAACTCTGAATCCGCCAAAACAACTTTCACGATCGCAAATTCCAAATCGATAGACCTCTGTACATTTCAGTCATGCCAAACTCCTATCAAAGGCATTGTTAACGAACTTGAACTTTAAACATCATTATACAAATGCCATCATTATGATGCCAAACAAATTGTTCGGAACAACACCTAACGATGTAACTTAATCGGAGTAGCGATGCTGGGGTGATCAGTGATTAGAATTACGCTGCTTTAAGTGTCTATGTAGTAGGTTTTCAGTGCTCGCGGTGTCTCCTCCTCGAAAAGATGAAGCCTGTGGTTCCGATTCTTCAGGTAGTTAATTGTCTTTGTGTAAAACTATCTAGGTGTGTGGTCGCTACATCGCTCGTAGAACTGACAACCGATGGGGAAGAAAGATTCTCGAGTGGCGACCACGAACTGGAAGAGGCAGCGTAGGTCCCCACTAGGTGGACCGACGTTCTAGTGAAAACCGCGGGGAGCCGATGAATGCAGGAAACAAGCAGCTGCTCATAGTGGCGCTCTCTGGGGGAGGCCTATGTTCAGCAGTGGACGTCTTCAGGCTGTTGATGATGATGATGATCTAGGTGTCCATATACTACAATTTCATGAAAGGAATACGAGCGTGCTGTATGTTCGTGTGTCATTCAAACCGACTAACAGCGCATCAAGTTAAATGGAATCTCAAAATTCGAGGACTTATGTCATTCAGCAACACACACTTGCTCAGCGTGGTGGATTGTGACCTCTGTGAGAGATGGTCCATGTCCCAGCAGTGGGAACGTATGGGTTGATGATAAAACAGTTTCTTGTATCTTTTAGTCTGAGGTTTTCATGCCAGAGGTATTACTTGGTAAAAATGAATTATTCAGTATTTCAGATTCTGCGTAATTTCGTGTTGTTGAGAATTTTGCTGAAAATTGTTGCCGGTAAATTAATTAATCTGCCATCATCATATTTTCATAATTCCCTTTTATCTCTATCCAATTAAAATTGGATTATTGTCCGATTTTCTGTTTTGAACAGTTCTGAATACCTAGGTACTGATGATACTCTCAAAATGGTAAGTCCGCTTTTTGTACCCTTTTTGTTTTTTTTAGAAAGGGGATAAATAGCGGATAATAATTAAGTACCTAGATCCTGCCATATTATTTTAAGTATTTCGGGAATTTTATCTATTCTGTGTGTAGACTTTGAAGATTTCGAAGCTATGAGTTCCATAGCATATATCAGTTGATCTCAAAAGACATACCCAGTAAGCCCTGGTACTGACAATACACCATACTTTATAACGGAAGCGTATCTCCCCCCCTCTTGTCCATACAAAAAGTGCCAATGCTTTTCCACCTCTAAATGTTACCCGATGTTGCCTATACCCAGTAAAAAACTATGCTCGTACGTCTTCTTTTTTAAAGTTTTTACGATATCTTCGTATTTATAGCCATCTAAAGTTACGAATTTTAGGCGTCAAAATTATGACGAAAAAAGTAGTTGTAGATAGAACACAAAACATATTTTCAAAAAAATTAAGACTAAAGCATAGATTATAATCTATCCAAACGATCGCCACCAAAATCAAAAGTTTTTGTTAAGTTTTAGAGGGTGAAAAGCGTTGGCCCCCGAAACGATAAAATGTGGGTAAATTCACTCATGAGCTCTATTGTTTCTATCATACCGATCATACGTATGGAGAGCAGAGCGACGGCAATAACATTTTCGAAGACGGTCCTCATAATATATTTTTAATACAAACGCCTGCGGCACACATCAGGTCAGACCTAACGCGCGTTGCTATGTTGTTTCTGCCAGCGGCGTCGATAGTTGAAAGCTTGATAAGACTCGAATGTTGAAACTAGTTGGATCATTATATACCTAGTCTACAGAATTCATAGCAAAAACATTACGATTTAGTTGTTTACATTTATTTAAGTTTACTTTTGGTTTGAGGATTCATGTCTGTAGGTAGTAGGACAGCATTTTCTTTTCGCTTATTTACCTTTTTGTCCATTTCGATCAAGACTTGTTCTAGTATTCCAATTCTTACTTTGTCCAAGTCTTATTTGTTCCAAGTATATTTTGTGTTCAAATAAAATAAATAAATAGTCGTAGAGCTTTTAATGCGGACTGAAATATACTGAGGCTAGACTCAGACAATCAAAAATTAATCAGCTAACAGGTAAACGAATGTACCTATGAGAATTTCAGCTGGCCGTTCTTGTATTATTCAAGAGTTAAGTGCGAACAGCTCGTGTGGCGTTTATGAGGCGTTTAAGGAAAAGCCGCCGATAAGCTCGGAGTAATGAGCTCGATTTAGTTTCCGCTGCTACTGAGCGAAAATGAGGAAATATACTCACTATATTTTAACTGCTAGATAAATAGACACATATTTTGGTGGCCCAGTTATTATTCTCTTGCCATGCTGTTTATTTACAAAAAAAAGCTTTGAAAATGGGAGACAGGTGCTATCTGGGGATTTTAAAGAGATAAGTACTCAGCCCCTTTTTTTTTGAACGGGCTAGATGCGTTTGGTCTCTAGACCTTTACAGCGTCACCGGGTGGGATATATGAGAAATAGTCGTTATGGCCAACGTAACGTTTATTATGTAACTGTGAGGATGGTATTTTATGGATATCATATTGATATATCCCCTGTCCTTTTCCTCATGGGCAAGGCTCTGGTCTGAACCAACTTGATGTTTTCTATTATGAGAGTGAATACAACCGTAACCTCAGGTCCTCACCCGCTAAAAACAATATCATGTTTTACCATAAAAAGGTCATAAATAAATATGTCTAAAACCTAAAAGCATTTTATATTGCGTTTGCGGCGTATATCGTCCAAACGCGCCTAATGAGTGTATTGCGTGTTACAAGTCTATGAGATTGTGTGAGTTGTTGCTATTTAGGTACCTACTTCCTAGTTTTGGTACGTTTTTTATAGTAAGTACCTAGATATGTTTACGTATGTACGTTTGATAGTTAGATAATGTGTTCTGCATGACAGTACCAACATTATGTTTGTTTGTTTTATTATAAAACAAACAAACATAATGTTGGTACTCATATTAATTATGAATTTTTTTACTACAATTTTACACAAAAACTTAAACTAAAAAGAATAATTCAAATATGTAATGTTTTTGAGATATGCGTTGGCAAACATGTTAGGACATACCTCATTAGGTACTTCCTTATCATACCTCTCAATAGGCCACACCATGGAACAAGTAGGAGAGGAATGCCAATACACCAAGAAAACAGCGTAGATCAGAAACATGCGTAAAATTAGATGGCGTTGCAAAATGAGCGGGTTATACCTAAGTTGAGCGCAGTTCAAAAATATGCCAAACAACCGTTTTAAACCTAGCCCGCCGTAGCTAGCCGTATAGCCCGCTCATTTTGCAATGTAATCCAGGTTTAAAACGGTTTTTTGGCATATTTCTAATCTGCGCTTCTGCGCTCAACTTATAACCGGCCCCCTAATTACCTAACTAGTGTTAGCATATGGTGGCAAGAGCCACATTAAAAAAAAAAAAAAAAAAGAGAAAAAGAAAAAAAAAGACATGCGAGGTAAGGAAGAGAGTTGAACACATTGAAAATTGGAATACACAATAAAAGTTAAGTGCACTACCAACAAATCACAAGCAAAGGACTTACAGAGCTGAAGACTTATATGAAAATCATATTGGTAAGAGAATTTAATTACAGCCAGAAGTGGTACCTACACCTACGTTTTCCCGAAACGCCAGAAAGGTTCGTAAACAAAGTTATTACCTACTTGTTATTTCTTACTTTTACTGTTCCTCACGCGTTCTTATGAAAATGAGTCGCATTTGTTACTTGCACTATAATAACTTGCCAGATAGGAAGTTATCGAAACACCACCAATACATACACAGTCTACATTTTACCAGTACCTACCTAAACTCGCGTAGGCCGACTGGCACGGCTTTATGCTAAATAGGTACACATTGAGCTGGATCCAAGCCTACCTACTAGCCATCTAAAGTACCTATTTAGGTCTTCCAGGAATATGTAGGTTATCTACCTAAAAAGGTAATTATGATCTAGGATAATCATAATTGATATTATATACACATACCTGCCTAACCTACACCTAGGTATATAATTATCTTAGCATCAAAACTTTAGTGGATTTGAACCAAGTGTATCACAAGACCTAAGGTATCTAACGCACCTGCCTACCTAAGTTCACTTACCATTGTGGTACACTGGCAATTCCAGACAATAAATACTGACTTCTTAGACGTGTAGTTACCTAATATTGTGTCATACTTAGTTAATGAAACAGTGACTATTCTACACGGCTACTTAAAAGTACTTATATCATCTTTGGTTAATTAAGAAACCAATGGAATGCTTACCTTAGATTCTCTTGATGCTCAACAAACATCACATAGATAAACCCCACTTGATATTTGGATGGAGTTTGCTCCATCACTGATTTACGAGCAGGATAATTCTATAGTAAATCACATTAGATACCTACTCATGTACCCACTATTAAGGAAAGCTTACAATTTTAAATGATCCTACATAAAACAACAGGCACCTAATTATCATTATAATTTACTTACATACATAGAAGAATTACCTATCTATTCTATGCTTAAATCACATTATTTTATTTAAGCTATTATTCATATTTGTATTATAATCTTAATACAAACACTGTGCTTTTATAATACTTACCATAATTAATGAGTCATACATAACACCTCATCCCTATGGTCATACTTAAAAGCTAAATATATATATATAACATCATGTAAGCAAGTCCTGTCATCAGATTACATATAGGATAGATTAACGGTAATTTAAAAAATAAAATGAGTTCGGCTTCTCTATCAACTTATGTATGTTTGAGCATGGCATCTAGAAATATAATACCTAATTATTATTGTATCGGGCCAATATTTATTTGGATACAAAACACAGAATACTAATTGAATGTAGTATTGTTATTGTTGTGTTGTATTGTTGTGTATCTAATATCCATTGATTATTGCTAGTTCAAGGAAATAAATAGCAATAATCCTCCTTATTATCATTTTACCATACCATAGTATTATTACACATTCTGTGACCGCCATCTACCATTTTTATGTGTTTTTAAGTTTCTATGAAGTTACATTCCGCAGCGGTACACTCTGGTGTTTTCTAGTATAATGCTTTATTCCTTTATACATGGTGTTTTATATACAGGTTGTCTTTACAGAAGGCCTTTATATACAGGTTGTTTTTATATACCAAATGTTTTTTTATACACATGGTGTTTTTACATAAAAACATTTACATAAATTTATATACAGGGGTTTTATCAAGGTGTCTACTACACACATGATGTTTTATATACAGGCTGCTTATATATACAGCATGTTTTTTTTTTTATATACAATACAGGATGTTTTATATACAGGATTTTCTACTACACAGGCTGTTTTAAATAGATAATTGTATAGTAAGGTGCTTGTGTAGCGTTACCAACCAGCTTATTTCTAAACATACGTGATGTGTTGACATGTGTTGATTTTATGTTTACTCAACTAATGCAATTGTTTGTTTTCTCCCTCTTTCACCTTCCCTTTACTCCTTTAAATAATAATTTCATGAAGCAGTTCTTAACAACAACGACATATTTCGGTCTGATATGGGTGATGCAAGCAGAGGGGAAACCCCTCCAATCCATGTTATGAGACACTCTAAAATACGTAAGAGATCAAGATTACCTACAGAGAGAAGGAGAAGTCTATCTGCTCAGTCCTTGTCATCCATTGAAAATCATTATGGAAGACGAAGCCGAAGTAAAAAACGAAAGCGAGACGGGATACGACATTGTCATAATAAGTACGCTTCAAAAGATCGTAAGAGATTGGCGAAACGTACTCGTAACAAGAGATCACGGCACAACCGGAGTACAACAACTTCATCATCGTCGTCGTCGTCGTCGCCAAGCTCGAACGACCATCATAAGCGACACCGTCAGCGATCTAAGGTTAAACGACAGGAAGAACGTAGGCACACCAAATCCCACAGACGCCGTACACACTCATATTCGATGTCTGACGAAGAGCAGAATAAGGATAATGGAATTCTTAAGAAGTTTCTTGGTATATTGGGTGATAAATGTAGTAATAGCTCTTATCTTGGGGCCCATCACGTAATAGCTTCGTTTGACCCCAAATCTAAGACTCAGACAGCTGCAGACTGGTTACGTAAAGTAAATGAAACTGCTTTAATTTACAACTGGAATGAAAAACAAGTGATTTTTCACGCCATACCGAAACTCACCGGGCTAGCTAAACGATGGTATGAAGGGCTCAGCTCAGTTGACTTGACCTGGAAGGAATGGCAAGAACGAATACTAAATACGTTCCCAGATGATCGTAACTATGGGGATAAGCTTACGGAAATGCTTGAACGGAGAAGTAGATATGAAGAAAGTCTAGAAGAATATTATTATGACAAAGCCTCGTTAGTCAACGTATGTGGAATCACTGGAAAAAATGCAGTTGATTGCATAATACATGGTATCTATGACAACAACATAAGGCTTAATGCCCAAGGATCTAATTACCAAGAACCGATCGAACTGCTTAAGTTTTTGAGAAGTATATCAAACAGAACATCTAGACAAGATAAAAAGTCGCGGTTTCAAGGAAGATCGAATTCTACAATAGGTGGAGCAAATAAGTACGAGAACAAAGACTTCAAGTATAAAAGAACTTTTAAATGCTTTAACTGTTCCGAATTGGGTCACACCGCTATGAAATGCGACAAACCTCTAAAGAAATGTAATAAATGTTTCCGAGTGGGTCATGAAGAAGCATATTGCAATAAAACTACTGAGCGTCAAAACTATCTGAATAATAGAACAGACAACAAAACAACCTCAACTTCACAAAAGGTATTGAAAATCACCGAATCTGATATAAACAAAGTTGACAAATATGTTAAAGCTATAACTATTAACGATATGCCTCATTCAGCTTATATTGATTTCGGGAGTGAATGCTCAGTTATCAAAGCCAGTGTAGTCAAAAGTATGGATCTCGCAATTAGCAAAGATGATCTTCCAGCACTGAAAGGATTCGGATGCAAAACTAACACTGTTCCAATAGGCAGCTGTGAGGCAAGCGTCCAAGTAGACGGCGTCTCTGCAGACATCAAGATGTACATTGTAAACGATGAAATGCTTAAAACAGATCTCTTAATTGGTCAAACTTTGACAGAACTACCGTCTGTAAGAGTCTATAAAACCAATACTGACTTGTATTTGTATACCGATGAAACGACATTGGATAAAGTTAAACTATACAATGATGTAGATGTAAATATTACTGGTACACAGATGGTATCGGTACATACAGATAATAACATGTCAGGGCAAATATATGTACCATCTTGTACATGTTTAAAAGAAAATCACCAGTACATAATACTACAAGGAATTTATTCGTTCAAGGAAGGGCGTGGTCATCTAATGGTCGTTAATATTTCTGGGCAGTGTATAAAACTGGAAGAAAATAAATTATTAAGTAGAGGACATAGATTACCAGAGCTGAGTAACTTCAAAACGGAACCGACGGAAATTAAAGAAGTTAAAACAGTCACCGAATATGATAAAGAACTAACAGAGACAAGCAATTTTAGGGGGGATATCACGGCCGAAATGTTAAATATTGACGAAAATATAAAAAAAGATGATAAAGATAAATTGATTGAGTTGCTAAACAAATATCGTGAATGTTTTGCATTGTCACCGCAAGAACTCGGACTCACACCTGTGACCGAAATGCACATTAAACTTATTGATGATACCCCAATATCTTACAAACCGTACCGGTTGCCTTTTGCAGAACGAAAAATAGTGCAGGGCATGATAGATGAGTTGCTTCAAAATCGGGTCATAAGAGAGTCACAGTCGGATTATGCCAGCCCTATAGTACTGGTAAGAAAGAAAAACAATGATTATCGCCTTTGTGTTGACTACCGAGCTCTGAATAAGAAAACCGTCAAAGACAGATACCCTTATGGTGGTGGTGATGGGTGTTCCAGGAGATATATGTACGGTGTTCGTAAGAAAAGAAACAGATTCAACTCACGGTTAATTTTCTTTATATCAGACACATACAATCCACCATAATAAACATAGAAGGCACAACAGTAGACGCACAAGCACAAGCACAATAGAGGAGTGGCGAAGACGATAGGATAGAATAACAGATGATAGAAAAGCGTTAGGTATAAACTATGAGATCGCGATTGCAAATCGTGAGATCAAGTGGCGAGCGTCCCGCGTCAGAGTTGATTTCGGACCGCGGGGCGCGCTGGTTGGCTCGCGTGCGACGGTGAAAGGCGGTTAGGTGGCCTTGGAGTGCGCAGACGCAGGCGAGCTGCCGCGCCCGTATAGGGATGGGTAAGTATAGCATCCATCGTGAGTTATAGAGTATTAGACGCGGTATCGACAAACTGGTAAGTGACTTTTTACGTTATTATTAGATTGCATGTAATTAGGTAGTAATAGATAATGTAGGATGTAGATGTAGGTTGTATATGTAATTGTAAATTATTATGTAGTTTTTGTTTATGTATATATTATTGTGTATATATTTTAGTGTAATATATTATATGTAGGATAGTTAAGGTAGTCATAAGTTAGTGTGTAGTAAAGTAGCCTACACCACCCCCCTCCAGAGACCGTCAAGGGCGATAAAAGTCTGGAAACCTTACTTGGCGACCAGAACGGGTAACATAATTTTCGGGAACTTCTGGAGAGGTGTCCTTATTTTGGACTGACAATATGAAGGCAGGTTTGAGCCGATCAACGGACACAGTCATCTCCTTGCTTTTGACAAGGATTTTAAAAACTTTGTCATTTCTGGCAATAACCTTATGGGGCCCAGTATATGCAGGTTGGAGAGAACCTCGTAATGCGTCTTCACGGAGGAACACGTGATCACAAGTTTCTAGTTCCTTGTAAACAAATACTCTGGGCTTACAATGGCGGGAAGCTGGTACGGGTCGTAATTTGTCGGCGAGGTTTTTGAGCCTAGCAGTAAATTCTGATGTATCAGTGGTGCTGATGATGGTAGACTCAAAAAATTCGCCGGGGAGCCTTAACGACTCGCCGTAGACCAGTTCTGCTGAAGAGGCTTGTAAGTCTTCCTTAAAGGAAGTTCTTATGCCTAACAAAACCCACGGGAGCGACTCTGTCCACCTATCATTCGCATGGCACATTATTGCGGTTTTGAGTTGTCGGTGGAACCGTTCAACTAGGCCGTTGCATGCCGGATGATAGGCAGTAGTCCGCTTATGCTCAAAACCAGCCAGCTTAGACAGACACTGGAATAGTGCTGACTCGAACTGCCGTCCGCGGTCAGTAATTATGTCTGTTGGGCATCCGTAGCGAGCTATCCAGGTCGACAGCAGAGCCTTAGACACAGTTTCTGCCGTGATGTCTTCTATCGGTACTGCTTCAGGCCATCGAGTGAATCGATCTACTGCCGTTAAGCAATACCGATAGCCCTGGGAAAGCGGAAGGGGTCCTATCAAGTCGATGTGGATGGTTTTGAAACGAGCGCGCGGTAAGTTGAAGGTGCCAAGGGGGGCAGTCACGTGACGGTTGACTTTTGCCCGCTGGCACGGAATACAAGCGCGTGCCCATTCTCTACAGTCCTTCCTGACGCCTGGCCAGACGAACCGCTCGGTGACTAATTTGGCCGTTGCGTTGGCACCAGGATGGCTTAGGGAATGCAAGCTATCAAAAACTTGCTTCCGACAGAACTTTGGAACGTATGGCCTAGAAGTGGAGGTACTAATGTCACAGTACAAAGGTATTTGCGTTCCGGGAACGTGTAGCCTTTGCAACTGTAACGAGGAACCTTCACTCAAGAGCTTTTCAAGTTCAGGGTCAGAGGCTTGATTTTGGGCTAATGTCTCGAGGCTGACTGGTGCTCCCAGTTCTTCTATGCGTGACAAGGTATCCGCTACGATGTTATCCTTGCCGGATATATGGCGGATATCTGTTGTGAACTGGGAGATAAAGTCAAGATGTCTATACTGCCTAGGCGAACAGTTTTTCTTTCTTTCGTGGAATGCAAAACTGATCGGCTTATGGTCAGTATAGACGATGAAATGTCTTGCCTCGAGCATATGCCTGAAATATTTGATGGCCTCGTAAATAGCTAATAACTCCCGGTCGTAAGGTGAGTACTTCACCTGGGAAGGACTCAACTTCCGGGAGAAGAAAGCTAAGGGTTGCCATGCGTCTCCTTGAAGCTGTTGCAGAACTGCACCCATAGCTTTGTCGGACGCGTCTGTAACCACGGCCAATTTAGAGGAGCAATCAGGGTGGGCCAATAATGTAGCGTTGGACAAGCTATCCTTACTGGCCTGAAACGCTGCTAAGGTGTCTCCTGTGAGCTGGATTGGCTGCGACCCTTTCACCGAACCTGTCAACAACGCATGCAGAGGGGCTTGAATTTGAGCTGCTTGGGGAAGGAATCTCCTATAAAAGTTAAGCATGCCCAGAAAGCCTCTCAGTTGACGCACGTTCGTGGGGGGAGGAAAGTCCTTCACAGCTTGCACCTTTGTGTCCAGAGGTCTTGTACCGCTCTCTGAAATGGAGTAGCCTAAGAAAGTTACCTCTTTGGCCCCAAATACGCACTTAGACGTGTTGACCAACATGCCGTACTGTTTCAGCCTTCCAAAGACTTCACGCAGATGCTGTTCATGCTGGGTTGGTGACTGTGAAAAGACTAAAAAATCATCCAAGTAACAGTACACAAAATCGAGCCCTCTGGTCATCTCGTCTACAAAACGCTGAAATGTTTGACCCGCATTCCGAAGACCGAACGTCATATACGGAAATTCAAACAACCCGAAGGGTGTTGTTATGGCGGTCTTCGGAATGTCCTCGGGGCTGACCGGTATCTGATTATAGGCCTTCTCCAGGTCCAGCGTGCTAAAGATATTGCAGCCAGAAATGCTATGGGTGAAGTCATGAATGTGTTTAATCGGATACCGGTCAGGAACGGTGCGAGCGTTAAGTTGGCGATAATCGCCGCAAGGACGCCAGCCGTTATTTTTCTTGGGCGCTAAATGCAGAGGTGATGACCAGGGGCTCTCCGAAGGTCTAGCTGTACCGCTGGACAGCATAGACTGAAACTCACTTTGTGCGATTTTAAGTTTGTCAGGAGCCAAACGACGTGGGGGAGCTGAAACTGGAGGGCCTGGTGTCGTGCGTATATGATGGACTGTGTTGTGTGGTGTGGTGTGGTGTCTACCAGCTGGTCGAGTGATCTCGGGAAACTCGTCGAGAATTTTATGATAACGCGATTCGCCAGTTACGACTTTCACCGATGACACGTTTTTACAATCAGCCACAGTGGCAACCGCTGCTACAGAAGTTAAATTATCTATGAGGCACTTATTGCGTACATCTACGACTAAGTTATAAAAATTTAGAAAGTCTACCCCAATAATTGGTTTAGTTACATCGGCAACTACAAAACGCCATATGAAATTTCGGCGGAGACCAATATCTAAATCTAAGTTTACATAGCCGTACGTTGCGATATATGAGCCGTTTGCAGCAGACAAGCTGTATTCAGTCCGGGCACGACGATCACGTAGCGCTGACCGAGGGTAGACACAGATGTCGCTTCCAGTATCGACCAGGAACTGCGTCTTCGAACTGCGGTCAGTGACGAATAGGCGACCAGTAGCGGGTGAAGGGCAATCGTTGGTCGCCATTACCGACCGCCCATTGAGTTTTCCGACTTGTGATCGCAGGGACGGACGCACTTGCTAGCCTTCTCTCCAAACTTGCTGTGGTACCAGCATACGGGGAACTTCCTATAACTGGATTGAGATCGCTGCCTTGACGTGTTTCGGTTGCCCTGTCCGCCGCGGGAGCGAGGTCTGCTGTTCCTCTCCGATGCCAGCTTCTGGAACTGCTTCCGAAGTTCAGCCACTTCTTTAGTAAGCTCGCTGAGAAGAGAGCCTGGGACTGCGTTGCTCACGGAAGCCACGTTGGGTGAAGATGATGCGAGGTCGTTCACTCTATCGGCTAAGTCGGCCAAGTCCTCAATAGAAGCTGTGCTTGGTTGACCAGCTAGCACCGTTTGGATACCATGTGGAAGTCGGCTTGTCCATATTGTTCTCAAAAATTCATCTGGAACGTCGACACCGGCGAGACCTTTGAGGTGACGGAGAAACTGAGACGGTTTGCGGTCTCCGAGTTCCTCATGCATCAACAATTGTTTGATCTTCTTTTCGTTCGACGCGCTGAGCCGCTTGATTAGTTCACTCTTCAGCTTTTCGTATTTGTTAGTCGACGGAGGGTTAAAAATGAGGTCCTTGACTTCCTTAGAATGTTGGTTGTCCAAGTGACCAATGACATAATTAAATTTTGTAGAATCGCTGGTGATTCCGGAAATGGCAAATTGTCCCTCTACCTGGGCGAACCATATTTCTGGTTCTTCTGCCCAAAAAGGTGGCACTCTCACTCCGACCTTAAAAACATCGACATGTTTTATCGATACGTTCTCCTCACTAGTGCCGGCCGAAGACGGGCCTTGTGCATCTCGGAATTCGCTATTCATGCTCGGGTCACCAGTATGGTGGTGGTGATGGGTGTTCTAGGAGATATATGTACGGTGTTCGTAAGAAAAGAAACAGATTCAACTCACGGTTAATTTTCTTTATATCAGACACATACAATCCACCATAATAAACATAGAAGGCACAACAGTAGACGCACAAGCACAAGCACAATAGAGGAGTGGCGAAGACGATAGGATAGAATAACAGATGATAGAAAAGCGTTAGGTATAAACTATGAGATCGCGATTGCAAATCGTGAGATCAAGTGGCGAGCGTCCCGCGTCAGAGTTGATTTCGGACCGCGGGGCGCGCTGGTTGGCTCGCGTGCGACGGTGAAAGGCGGTTAGGTGGCCTTGGAGTGCGCAGACGCAGGCGAGCTGCCGCGCCCGTATAGGGATGGGTAAGTATAGCATCCATCGTGAGTTATAGAGTATTAGACGCGGTATCGACAAACTGGTAAGTGACTTTTTACGTTATTATTAGATTGCATGTAATTAGGTAGTAATAGATAATGTAGGATGTAGATGTAGGTTGTATATGTAATTGTAAATTATTATGTAGTTTTTGTTTATGTATATATTATTGTGTATATATTTTAGTGTAATATATTATATGTAGGATAGTTAAGGTAGTCATAAGTTAGTGTGTAGTAAAGTAGCCTACACCCTATGCCGGTCATTGATGATCAGTTAGATAGACTTAGTGGTAATAGGTTCTTCACTAGCCTTGATCTAGCATCTGGATATCATCAGATTCCCGTCGCAGAAGAATCCAGACATTTGACAGCATTCATTACACCTGATGGACACTATGAGTACACACGGATGCCCTTTGGATTAGTGAATGCGCCCGCAGTATTTCAACAAATGATCAATAAAGCTCTTGGGCCGAAAAGATTTGAATTGGCCATACCCTACCTAGATGACATTTTGACAGCAGCACCAACTGTTGAAAAATCGCTAGAAAAGCTAGAATCAATTCTTGTTCTATTACAAGAAGCGCATCTGACCCTTAACATTACGAAGTGCCATTTTCTTAAGTCTTCTATTGAATATTTAGGCTATGAGATCTCTGAAAACGGGCTTAAACCAGGATCAAACAAAACGCAAGCAGTGAATAATTTTCCAACTCCCACAAACGTTCATCAGATCCGTCAATTCATTGGGTTGGCGAGCTTCTTTAGAAGATTTATTGACAATTTTGCGCGCATAGCTCGTCCTCTTACTATGCTTACTCGAACCGATACACCGTGGAATTGGGGAGTAGACCAGGAAAAAGCATTTGAAGACATAAAGTTACGGCTCACGTCACGACCCGTTCTGGCATTATATAATTCCGAATATATTACTGAGGTGCACTGTGATGCTAGTAAGCATGGCATGGGAGGTATTTTACTCCAAAAACCTGATGAGAAATCTCCCTTAAAACCAGTCTCATACTACAGTCGACAAACAGCAAAAGAGGAAGAGTTCTGGCATTCTTACGAACTCGAAACCATGGCAGTGGTTGCAAGTTTAAAGAAATTTCGAATATATCTTATAGGTTTGCGATTTAAAGTACTTACTGACTGCAATGCGTTAAGATCTACTTTAAGTAAGCGAGACTTGATCCCGAGAATCGCACGATGGTGGCTCCAACTGCAAGAATTTGATTTCACGGTGGAATACCGACCAGGACAGGCAATGAAACACGCTGACGCATTAAGCCGCAATCCCATCTTGACGGATTTTCAACCAGAAACAATGGAAATAATGAATATTAGGACAGAAGATTGGTTACATACAGTACAAATGACAGATCCAAAACTCAAACATATAAGAGAAATACTAGAAACTAAAGAAGCTGACATTAAAGAGATTACAAATAATTATGTCATTAAAGATGATAGGCTTTATAGAAAAGTTGGCAAAAATTTGAAATGGGTAGTGCCTAATGGCGCTAAATGGCGGATATGTCAACTGTGTCACGATGAATCGGGACATTTCGGATTTGACAAAACCTTAGAGAAAATGAGTAAAGAATACTGGTTCCCGAAGATGAGACGCTTTACAAAAAAATACGTAGAAGCTTGTCTGAATTGTGCTTACAACAAGAAAACCACAGGAAAGGAATCGGGGTATTTGCATCCGATTCCGAAACCTAACGAGGTTTTCCATACCATGCATTTAGATCACCTAGGCCCCTTTGTTAGGAGCAAAAGAGGAAATATGTACATCCTCGGGGTCATTGACAGCTTTAGCAAGTTTATTTTTGTCAAAGGGGTACGTGACACCAAGTCTAAGACTACCATTAAGACATTAGAAGATATTTTTGCGACCGTTGGGTGTCCTAAAATAGTGATATCAGACCAAGGCACTAGCTTTACTTCAGCGGAATTTAAAAATTACATGAGGTCGATCGGTGCCAAACATGTATTAAATGCAGTTGCAACACCACGCGCTAATGGACAAATTGAACGTTATAATAGGACTATTCTGAGTTCACTCGCTGCAATGAATCACAATCTTAATGAAGCTGATTGGGACCTCAACTTACCGAAACTGCAATTAAGTTTAAACAATACCATAAACAAAGGTATAGGTAAAGCCCCTACGGAAGTAGTCTTTGGACACAGAGTCACGAACCCCTCTGAAGGAATAATTAAAAGGGTACTCGACATGGACAGTATAAATGAGAAGCAGAACAGAGAAAAGATTCGAGAAGAGGTAAAAGAAACTATCACAAACCAACAAAATAAAATGAAAATAAACTTCGATAAGAAGAGAGCCCCAACTAAGTTCTACAAACAAGGAGATTTAGTTATGATTCCCAATATAAACCAAGAAAAAGGAAAAAGTAGTAAACTCGTATCAAAATTCAGGGGCCCCTATAAAATAACTGCAGTATTAGACCATGACCGGTATGAAGTATCTAGTATCGAGGGACATTCTATGAGAAAATATAAAAACATCTTTCCAACGGATCACCTAAAGCCCTGGGTTACGTTTCACTCATCTCCGACCGAAAGCGAACGAGATTCTACTACCTCAGATGAATAATAAATGATAGACAACTGAATGTAGTTGTAGTTGACAATAAACTTGAAGAATATTTATAGACTGTTTTAGTTATGATATAAAGAGACTGATGATGAATGCATTAAATAAGCTGAGAATGCTGAATGATACAGCTTGACCCCATCCATAACACAAAACCTTCTTATCCATTGTTCTTGCTCACCTTACAATAATCCCTCCTGTAATCCTAAATTCCTAGGTGAAATCCAGATAAAGCCAGAGTGGCTCAAAAGTATATGAAGCCAAAGTGGCTCAAAGTTATATGAAGCCAAAGTGGCTCAATAGTATATGAAGCCAAAGTGGCTCAAAGTTATATAAAGCCAAAGTGGCTCAATAGTATATGATGCCAAAGTGGCTCAAAGTTATATGAAGCCAAAGTGGCTCAAAACTATATGAAGCCAAAGTGGCTCAAAACTATATGAAGCCAAAGTGGCTCAATAGTATATGAAGCCAAAGTGGCTCAAAGTTATATGAAGCCAAAGTGGCTCTAAAGTATAATATGTAGCCAAAGTGGCTCACAAATATATGAAGCCAAAGTGGCTCAAAAAGTATATAAGGCCAAAGTGGCTCCAAATTGTTTAAAGCCAAAGTGGCTCAGCATAGAAGGCCAAAGTGGCTTCAAATTGTGTAAAGCCAAAGTGGCTCAAAAGTGTTTAAAGCCAAAGTGGCTTCGAAAGAATATAAGACTAAAGTACCTAATACAAAGAGGTTTCCAAAGAAGATAAAGCCCAAGTAACCTGAAAAAACCGAACGGGTCCATAAAGTATTGTTATAACCAAAGTGGCTTATATACAAGTTTGTTCTAGAAAATTACTTACTTAATCACAAAAATGTATTGTGGCTGGGACATCCACTTATTATGATGGCCGAAGTAGGAATGAGGACATTCCTAAACCAGGATGGCCGACTGTTAGCATATGGTGGCAAGAGCCACATTAAAAAAAAAAAAAAAAAAAGAGAAAAAGAAAAAAAAAGACATGCGAGGTAAGGAAGAGAGTTGAACACATTGAAAATTGGAATACACAATAAAAGTTAAGTGCACTACCAACAAATCACAAGCAAAGGACTTACAGAGCTGAAGACTTATATGAAAATCATATTGGTAAGAGAATTTAATTACACTAGCAACAGGTTTGCGACAGGCGTAAATCTCGCGGTGATTGCTGTCATACATCATTAGTGGTGTCGAGAATGTATGCGTCGCTACTGCTGTCGCATTGCTACTGCTGTCGCATTGCTGTTGCAAATTTTACGTAATTACCCCGCCGCTCTTTTTACAACGCCATCTAGTTTTAGTCATATTTTTGATCTACGCTGTTTTCTTGGTGTATTGGCATTCCTCTCCTTGTTCCATGGCCATACGTAACTCTATTAGTGAGCAACTAAATGCGTCATCATATCATTCCATCAAGTGAGATCATGGTCCAACGCTAGTTACACGCTAGTTATATTTAAAAGTCCGTTGCAAAAAGTGTACTTGGTTAAATTTCTACGATAATAACAAAAGGAAAATGGTACTGTAGATTATAGGTTGCTAATAGATACAGGGTACGGGGGAGCCGATGGATGCAGGTGAGCAGCCTGGCGTTCTCTGGGGGAGGCCTATGTTCGGCAGTGGACGTCTTCAGGCTGTTGATGATGATGATGATGTCACGGCACGGTACCGTAATACCCTTACAAGTCTTACATGCTACTTACCCATCAAGAATTTTTTGATATTCCAAGACGCTTTCATCATTAACTGTAAAATTGTCTACGCAATATCATTATTAATAACGTTCATATTCATTCTTTACCCTTGTTCAACATTTCAATAAACTCCGCCAAATAAAAACCGCCAGTTCGTCTTTTGGCCGTCCGCAACGCTCCTGTTATCACTTACAACTAGTGACTCCTCAACATAGAACGGCACTGTACTCCGATTCCTTCACTGTCTCTGCAATTCGCCTTTTGGAATACCCTTCCTACCCACATTCGTCAGGCATCATCGATAGAGGTGTTTAAATCCAAAGTCTATAACTTCTACCTCGCTCTCCAAAATTAAATCGCGAAGAAAGCTATCCATCTAATTATAAGTACAATAATATGTATGTATATAGGTATAACAATATGTATTATATTTGTAGGTATAGTATTATTGTGTGTATTTAATTTTATGTATTTATTGTGTTATTTATACTTTCATCAGTTTAGAGAAATAGCTAAGTTGTTTTTTTTTTCGGGTTGTTCCTGATATCCCCCACATTTTCGGCCCCATGGGGGATAACAGGAATTCCTGTTGTCCCCCACTAATATAAGTCATATTCAAAAATCGTCCCAAGGTTTGCTATGACTGCCTCAAAACGCACATGACCTATCTTGTATGGTTTAGCCAGGCCATTGACTGTCCAAACGACGGAAGGTCGGAAGACCAGGTCTTCAATTTTTTTGAACTTCGAACTTCCTCCTCTATACGAATTTAAAAAAGGTCAAAATTCCCATAGCTATCGAGAAACAATGCATTGAAAATGTGAAAAAAAAATGTATTGGCCATCTCTAAAAATGGCGGAATCCAATTTTTTTTTCAAATATGGAGTCAGGGGCCTCAAAAACCACCCGATGCAAAAAATCAGGCAGTTCGGACCAACTTTCAAAACGGCCGCCATCTTGAATCTGCTATCTTGGATTTTCATGACCACCATCGGAAAGCCCCCATCGACCTTTATGACATTTGATCGAACATCTCCAACCTACCTTTTACCGTTTCCGATTTATAAGCGTTTCAATTTTGTATGGAAACTTTTTTTGTATGGCAACCCTATTTTTCTTTTATTTCTCTGGAAGCGTCCCAGGGTTTTCTACAACTTTAGTTCAAACAGGATACCTATCCGACTTGTAGTTTCAGAGAGCCATTGAGCAGTTCCATCTCGGAGACGTCTTCCTGATGATGTTAGATTTTTCTAGTGGTCACGTCACAAATACTTGGTTTTTACCCACCACGCCTGACGGCCGATATCAATAATTGAGTCAACCATACATCTCTATCTATCTATCTAGGTGTTTAAATAAACTTTATATAACAGTGTGAAGTGTGATTTTACTATAACATAATAGTAATGTAACTATATATCTATTGTTTTTTTACCATATTATAATTTTGAATATGACTTAAATTAGTGGGGGATAAGAGGAATTTTTATTCCTGTTATCCCCCATGGGGTCGAAAATGTGGGGGATATCAGGAACAACCCGTTTTTTCTTGTCTTATATTTCTTCACTATTGCACCACCGCAATAAACAATTCCACAATACACCGGGGTTAACTGGAAGATAATGCTCTATAGCATTAAGTTCGCCTATGTACCTACTATTGTTGTTTGTGCAATAAAGAATTTTCTATCTATCTATCTAAACTCATAAAAATTCCAAAATTATTGCCCCTTTATTTATTACATGTCTCAATATGAAACGAATAAAATGGTAGATTAAAAGTGAAGTCTTTCAGAACGGTGGCGGATATTAGAAAAATGGCATAATAACTGAAGGGGAGGGTGGGAGGGCCAGATCAAAGAGATTTCAGAAGGAGGAATATCAACACAAGGATAAGGTCTCTATCGCACGTTTATTATAAACAGTTTCTATTTGGTTTTACTTTTGCTTAGTCTCTTTAAAGTTGCAGAAGACTGTCTCGTATCATTTATCACTGCTATCGGAACTAAGTTCCATACCCATACCTCATCAACAGCCTGAAGATGTCCACTGCTGAACATAGGCCTCCCACAGAGAGTGCCACTTTGAGCGGCTGCTTGCCTCCTGCATCCATCGGCTTCTCGCGGTTATCACCAGGGGGCGTACCGTGAGCTCTTAGCGCGATTCAAAACAGAGCCTATACTGGATCGTTTGTCAAAATCTCCATACAAAAAAAACAAAGCGATCCAATATAGGCTCAGTTTTGAATCGCGCTAAGAGCTCACGGTACGCCCCCAGGTCGTCAGTCCACCTAGGGGGTCCCGGCCTACGCTGCGTCTTCCGGTTCGTGGTCGCCACTCGAGAACCTTTCTTCCCCATCGGTTGTCAGTACCATACCTAATTACCTATACATCTAGTTGTCAAATAATAAAAGAATATCGTGCTACCCGACCACTTGCCAACCAACTAAGAATTCATCAAAGTTGAATTTTATATACATACCTACTTACATCATCATCATCATCAACAGCCTGAAGACGTCCACTGCTGAACATAGGCCTCCCCCAGAGCACGCCACCTTGAGCGGCTGCTCGCCTCCTGCATCCATCGGCTCCCCGCGGCTTTCACCAGGTCGTCGGTCCACCGAGTGGGGGGCCGGCCTACGCTGCGTCTTCCGGTTCGTGGTCGCCACTCGAGAACCTTTCTTCCCCATCGGTTGTCAGTTCTACGAGCGATGTGGCCTGCCCATTGCCACTTCAACTTACTAACTCTAAGAGCTATATCGGTCACTTTAGTTCTCCTGCGGATCTCCTCGTTCCGGAGCTTATCTCGCAGGGAAACACCGAGCATAGCTCGCTCCATAGCTCGCTGCGCGACTTTGAGCTTACTAATGAGGCCAACAGTAAGAGACCATGTCTCAGTTCCATAAGTCATCACTGGCAACACACACTGATTGAAAACTTTCGTTTTCAGGCTCTGCGGTATTTTGGACGAAAAGATAGGACGAAGCTTCCCGAACGCTGCCCAGCCGAGTTGGATTCTTCGCGCCACCTCTTTGTCGAAGTTGGACCTACCTAATTGGACAATCTGTCCTAGGTAGACATACTTGTCGACTACTTCGAGAGTATCGTTCCCAACAATTACCGGTATAGGTGGAACATGAGCATTAGACATGATCTTTGTCTTGTCCATATTCATCTTAAGACCAACCTGCTGGGAGACTCTACTGAGGTCGTTGAGCATGGTGCTAAGGTCCTCGAGCGATTCCGCCATTATGACTATATCATCGGCAAAACGAAGGTTAGTGATGTACTCGCCATTTATGTTGATGCCAGATCTTTTCCACTCCAAGAGCTTGAAAACATCCTCCAATGCGTTTGTGAACAGTTTCGGAGAAATAACGTCTCCCTGTCTCACGCCTCTTTGCAATGGAATTTGTTCCGTACTCTGGTCCTGTAGTCGGACTGACATAGTGGCCTTACTGTACAAACACTTCAAAACTTCGATATACCTATAGTCAATTTGGCATCGCTGCAAGGACTGCAGCACCGCCCAAGTCTCGATTGAATCGAAGGCTTTCTCATAGTCCACAAACGCTAGGCATAACGGCCGATTATACTCTTCGGTCTTCTGTATAATCTGGCGCAGCGTATGGATGTGGTCTATGGTGCTAAAGCCTTTTCGGAAACCGGCTTGTTCGGGAGACTGGAATTCATCAAACCTGCGTGCGAGACGATTCGTAATGACTCTCGAAAACAGCTTATACACATGACTCAAGAGCGAGATGGGCCTATAGTTCTTCAATAAGGTGTTATCGCCTTTTTTGAAGAAGAGCACCACCACGCTCTTGTGCCATGCCTCTGGCGTTGTACCTTCAAGGATGACAGAATTAAATAACTTCTGGAGGACTAAAAGTACCGGTCTACCACCCGCTCTCAGAAGTTCGGTCGTAATTCCATCTTCACCTGGTGCCTTGTTGTTTTTAAGCTGTTTGAGGGCCATTCTAATCTCGTACAGGCTGACGTCCGGGATATCTTCGGTATAGTGTCGGACTAACTTGGCTCTGATGTCCTGAGCTGTGTTAGTAGCGGGCTTACGTGTCGAGGTGTATAACTGTCCATAGAAGTTCTCGATCTCTCTCAGAATCTCAGGCTTGGATGAAATGACGCTACCATTTTCGGTCTTCAGTTTTGTCATTTGGTGTTGCCCAATAGACGAATCCTTTGCGAACACTTTAGAGCCTTGGTTCCGCTCAATTGCGGCCTCAATACGTGAAGTACTAAGAGCACGCAAGTCGTGTCGCAAGGAACTCCAGATTCGTCTATTGAGTTCACCGTAGGCTGACATATCAACTGAAGACTGCAGCTTCATTTCGCTCCGGTCGGCCATTAGCTCAAGAGTTTTTTCTGAGAGCTTTTGAGTCTTCTTTCGGCGTTGGGTCTTAAAGAATTTCGATCCAACAGCTTGGACAGTTTCCACCAACCCGTCGTTTAGCTCGTCCACTGTGTTACAGTCGGCTAGGCACTGGAAGCGATTTTGGAGTTCCAGCTGAAAGCCTTCGGGGTTTTGGATTTGGACAGGATTTGGACGGAGCGTAGACTTCACCAGACGTGACCTTTCGAGCTTAACATTGATATTCAATGTGCCTCTAACAATACGGTGATCGCTACCGGTTTTCACCTTGCTGATCACAGAGACATCATCGAATATGTGCTTCTTGGTCGTCATGATGAAGTCTATCTCATTTTTAGTGGAACCGTCGGGACTTATCCACGTCCACTTCCTGGATGGCCGCTTCTCGTAGAAGGAGTTCATCATAAAGAGTCCCTCCTTCTCCATGAAGTCAGCCAGCCTCTGTCCTCGAGGGTTCCGCTGCCCGTATCCAAATGGCCCCACTCTCAGCTCATCGCTATTCCTTGTGCCCAACTTCGCATTGAAGTCTCCCATCACAACGGTGAAGTATGTTTCGGAAGTATGCATGGCTTCGGATATGTCCTCATACATAGCTTCTACTTCATCGTCTGAGTGTGCCGATGTCGGCGCGTATACCTGTATAACCTTCAACGAATACCGTTTGGTTATTCGGAGTACCAGGTACGCTACCCTGGCCGACACACTGTCGACTTTGACCACGTTGTTGACGAGAGACTTGCGGACGAGAAACCCGACACCCCCTTGGGAGAGTTGGTCTCCCTCCCGGTAGAAGAATAAGTTACCGGAATTTAGGATTATCGTGTCCTGTCCCTGTCTTCGGACTTCTGACAATCCCATTACATCCCAGCGTAACTTACCCATCTCCGCCTCTAGCTCGACCATCCTTTCGTCAGCCTTCAGTGTGCGCACGTTATGTGTTGCCAGGGCCAGGGGTCGTCGTTGGGGTTGGTAGCCGGGCGTCTGCCGGGGATTCTTCGCACCCCTTGCCCTGCCGTTACCGTGGCCGCTACCGTAGCCACGGGATAGCAGAGCTGCCGGGGACTGGGGGCCGTTTTTATTTGTGCTTGTCATTAGGGGGGGGGGTTTGCCATAATCACCACGCTTGGCAGGCGGCTTGGTGATCGCAGTAGGTGAAGATTGATTGCCACCAAGACCGAGGGGAACGCTGCGACCCATTCCCTGGATATTCCCTTAGCCGCCTTCTACGGCACCCACGGGAAGAGATGGGGTGGTCCTATTCGTAACCGGGACCACACGGGACTACATACTACATACCTACTTACATGGTGTCCAAAAATTAACGGTGCTCAAACTTTGGCTAAGGATAAGGAGGCGTTCTCAAAAATAAATAACCGGCCAAGTGCGAGTGGGACTCGCGCACGAATGGTTCCGTTATCTATCCCTGCCATCTAGTGTTAAGTAGCAGTACTATTTAAAACAGCGCCATCTATGACTCAACTGGTAAACGAGCAATAAAATCACGTTTGTTGTATGGGAGCCCCGTTAAATATTTATTTTATTCTGTTTTTTAGTGTTTGTTGTTATAGCGGCAACAAAAATACATCATCTGTGAAATTTTCAACTATCACGGTTCATGAGATACAGCCTGGTGACAGACGGACAGACAGACAGCGAAACTGGTTCGTTTTACCCTTTAGGTACGGAACCCTAAAAAACGTTTTGCTTTTTACTTTTTTTTCCTGCATTTTTTTTCATTTAGGCACGTGTTTAGGACAGTGATACATGAGTGAAAATAAGCAAACTCACCTTCAATTCAACCTTTTATCAGATAATTTTCGAATGTTCAGCCTCTCTTAAAACAACAATTCGAAATACTTATATCTTGGAGCAGCAATTACGAAATATTAATTGCTGAAGCACTTCAACAACAGTAATTGCAACTTTACATTTCGAAATTGCGAATTTACCAGAAGAAGTCTTCGACTTCTCAAGTGTCGAGACTTTGTAGAAACTTGACAGCGTTGAGTGTTTCTCCAAAAATTTTATGAGCGTATTGATTACTTTCGACTGGTCTTATAGCTCAGTTGGTAGTAGCTCCGCCTTCTGAACTGTAGGTGGTGGGTTCGATTCCTACCCAGTACAACCATTTGTGTGATAAACATCGATGTTTGTTCTGTGAAGTATTGTATTAGTTATCTGGTTCCCATAGTACAAACTCTGCTTAGTTTAGGGCTAGATGGCGCTGTGTTAAATATCCAAAGAAGTTTCGAAGATTATTCGAATCAAAAATAACTGCAAAACAAATATACTGCATAGAATTTACAAAATGCCTGTTTCTAATATTAATTTTGTATTTGCTGAACTACAGACTATAGTTTGATTTGCTGTTTTCATAGTGAAATACGGGCACAGAAATAGTAAAATAAAATAAATATCGTCCAACGATCACAGACATAGACCCTGGACTCTAACTAGGATTCCCTGTATCTAGGGACCCCGGAACTACGAGGACCATGGTACCAAATATGTACCTACCTACCCATTTGAGCTTTTTTTGATATGTACAAAGCGCGTAGCAATGTTTCAAAAATTTAATTTAATTTACTTACGTTGTTTAGGTCTGAATACTACAAGTTTGTCACCTTCATAATCTCTTTTTCCGAATATGTAGCCTATTTAGAAAACATACTCTAGGTACTTGATAAGTTTGCTATCAACCCGCTGAAGAGAATAAGAGAAAATAAGAATCGCTGACCTCTCCCGTTTTAAACGTCGGTTAAAACACGAAGAACTTCACACAGCCCTGGCAAAATTATAAATACTTATAATGCAAAATAACAAAATGAAATATCCCTTCACGGTTAGTGGCAAAGTTGTGCCGCATTTGGCGGAAACAGTAGCCAATATAAAAAAAAACAAAAGGAAAAAATGTTTGAATTAAAATTTTCACAACAGACTATAAATTGGTCACCTTCTCCTATCGGTCACATAGCGCAGTGGTGCTACCGTCCGCTTGCCGATCCGTAGGTACCGGGTTCGAATCCCCGCATGTTTACACAGGCTACTGGTTTTCCTATCCAGTTTGTCTGCAACTACATGCTAGATCGTCTGGGAGAGAATTTACGCAGGGCTCCTACTGAGTGCTGGGTTGTGTACACTTCCTACATTTTTTTTTTGGTGCTACTAGCCAGACTTCAAATTCTCTGATAACTAGCTACTGGCTACTGTCTTGTTTTTTTATAATTAAATAGGCCCGCATTTGACCGCAGTCTCACCTGACGCGGTCTGCGATGGTACATGCTTGCCTAAAAATTTACTTTTCTGGTGTTTTGAATTTTACTACACACCCTACATGTTCTGGAGATTTACTTTCTTTGAACTTTTTTTTATGGGTATCGATGACTTGACGAGCTAGTCCTTTACCTAATGTTAAGCGTCACGGCTGCCCATAACAGGATGCACTATGCGCACGTCATCCTGAGACTTTACACAGTCTAGTAATAAGATTACTAGACTGTGTGATCAGATCATAAAGTCTCATTTGCCCAGTAATTTCACTAGCTACAACGCCCTTCAAAGCGCATCAAAACTAAACAGTCATTACAATGGAAAAATGTATTTAAACCTCAGCTATTCACTACACAATATAAGTATGTGACATCGACTAGCTGAGAGTCTGCATTATTTATCTCGCTAAAGCATTTCTCGTGTCAGCCCCACTTGCAGAGTTTGCTATGGGAGTTACACTCGTCGGGGTTCTTCACTTCTCGTTACAGTACTCTGTGGAATACAGATAATAACTTTAGGTCATTTGAGTAGTTTTTGTTTATACTAAAATATTTATTTTCCCCGCAGTAGTAGTTATTGTTTTGTATATACCTTTCAAATCGTGTTCAGATGAGAGTTTTGCGTAGGTATTAAAAATAAAAAGTACCGTAAAAGTAAAAAGTATGTAATTATATAGTTAAGTGGTAAAAAAAATAAATGTACTTTTTCATAATTACACATAAAGTACCATGATCAATTGAGTGTAGTGAGATGATAAACTGTAAATGTACATATGGTCTATTCACATAAATTATTTTTCTATGAAATCGCTTTGACGTAGCGTTTAATTTTTTTATGTGAATCACACAGAGCAAGAAAAAAATACTCAAGCTTCATATTTATTAATGCTCTGTGGTGAATAACGATGTTCAAGCGTATTATAGCTGATTTTGCTACGAATTACGAACATAGTATAAATCATCACAGTTTAATATTCTGTTAATTTCACTCAGTTTCATTAGCTAAGTAGTGTTCCCGCTGCCGCTGTAGCTAATCGGGAATGGATGTACATTAATAATAAGCGGTATCAAGGAGAGTTGCTTTACCATAATAACTGGTTTCGTTATTGACTAGAACATAGGTAATTTTAGGGTTCTGTACCCAAAGGGTAAAACGGACTCTATTACTAAGGCTCCGCTGTCTGTCTGTCTGTCTGAAATTTTCACAGATGATGTATTTCTGTTGCCGCTATAACAACAAATACTAAAAACCAGAATTAAATAAATATTTAACGGGCTCCCGTACCACAAACGTGATTTTTTTGCTCGTTTACCAGATGAGTCATAGATGGCGCTGCTTTAAATAGTACTGCTACTCAACATTAGATGGCAGGGATAGATAATGGTACGGATCCGTTCGTGCGTGAGTCTGACTCGCACTTGGCCGGTTATTAATTTTGGTTCAACGTGACTTCCATATTTTAGGCCCGATTTCACCAAACTAGAATAAATTTTATTCCAGGTATAACACTTATTCCTTGGATACAATCAAAATGGCGTCTTTTTTGTGTAATTTCATTTGTCAATTGCCTGTATCCAAGAGTAACGAATAGCCGTATACTTGGAATAAACTTTGGTGAAATCGGGCCTTAGCCAGTGAACTGGTTTAGTTTTTTTCTTTGTTCTTCCTTCCTCGAACGAGGAAACTCAAACTGTTATTGACTAGAATTTTTAGGTACTTTTTTTAAATTTGGCTCCTCGCGATTTCCATATTTAGCCAGTGTCAGGTTTATATTGTGTATTTACTTTTGCTTTCTTTGTTTCCAGGTATGGCACGTGTCACGAGATGTAAACAGTAAATATTGGATGATTTCGACAAATTGAAAATGTAACGCTGCTGGTGCTGGTTTTATATGAAATAATCACATAATTATCAATATCGGTCAACTGTCACCGGCCGGTGAAGCCTGCAACAAACGCTTCTATGTCAGAATTTCAAACCAGTTATGAAATGAAATGAAATGAAATAATTTATTGGCATAAATGGTACATGTAATCAAATTATACGAAAGTACATTTATGGACTCGTCATTAGGTTGTCTTATTTAAAGTTTTAATCATCGACAGAGATGCATTGTCATCGCTGTTTAAATTGTACATTATTAGTTTACGAGCATTAGTTGTTTGTAACTTTATTTAAAAGCTGTAGAAGGGCTTGTAAATTTAATAAAATATAATAAAATATTCGCTGTAAAGAGGCTTCGTCATAAATATTGACATCTAATTTAACTATATAATAATTATAAATTAATGAGACAAAAACTGATATAAAAAACAATAGGTAAGTAATATAAATTGATTGCAATTCATGTAAAAATAAAAGAGAGCTCAAGCACACTCATAATCAGATTTCAATAAAGTAAAACTGCGGTAGTCATTATCATCCAAGTATTCTTTTAACGTATATAATGTTTTGGATAGTAGGTGTTTCACATTTGAACAAAAGACGGCGTAGCTTTCTGCTTCCTTTATGCAGTTTGGTAATTTATTGTACAGTCTTTGTCCCATTAGCCTAGGAGTTTTCTTAGTTAAATTTAATCTATGTTTTATCGGTACCAAGAAATTTTTGTGCCGCACATTGAAATTGTTTTTTTCGGCTCGTGTTACAAATGTGTGTAAATTGGTCCGGACATATTTTAATATTTCCATTATGTATACTGAGACTTTGCTGATGGCTTTTTAAATATTTTTAATTTTCAGGCATTATGTTTAGATTTAGATATCTTTATATTTATACAAAAACTCAAAGTGAAACATTAATTTAATACAACAGCGAACATAATTCAGGTAGCCTACCCTCATTTCAGCCGTAATCACCTTTACAAAGCTAAATGAGGTTTACAGGACAAAAAATATGCTCCATCTGAAAAAAATAAAAGTTACCTACTTACTTTAATATGACATTTTTTAAACAGTAGCACTTAGTTTAATTATCTGTGCGCAAATAACGGCCGTCCCTTGGGTGTGGCCACGTATCACCATCACAGCGGATTAAATAGAAACACTGATTTAGTATAACAAAAGTGATAGTAGTCAAATGCTTTGCCCAAATAAATAATTCATCATCATCATCATTAACAGCCTGAAGACGTCCACTGCTGAACATAGGCCTCCCTCATAGAGCGTCACTTTGAGTGGCTGCTCTCCTCTTGCATCCATCGGCTCCCCGCGGTTTTCACTAGATCGTTGGTCCACCTAGTGGGGGCCTACGCTGCGCCTTCCGGTTCGTGGTCGCCACTCGAGAACCTTTCTTCCCCATCGGTTGTCAGTTCTGCGAGCGATGTGGCCTGCCCATTGCCATAAATAATTAATTAAACCTAAACACAATAACTTAGTTTTTTTAGTACGTGAAACTGTTTACCAAGAACTTAAAGTTACATTGAACTATGGAACAACCCCCTTTCCCTTAATCTCTGTGATTAGTTTACTCCTGATCAAGGAATGTCGAAATGTCAGAACTTTTAATTAATATTCGTAGTAAATAGGTACACACAATTTCCAACGGCAATTATAACTTGTATATCGAGGTTCGACATTTGAAACCGTGTACTGAACATAAAACTCATTAATATTCAAGTAATAAGTAAATAAAGCTCGATTTTGGAATGACAGCAAAAAAATAATTGAAATGAAAAATGAAATGAAATGAAATGAAATGAAAAATGAAATGAAATGATTTATAATTATGCATAAAGGTCGACAATTTTGGTGTTTTATTTCTAATATGTTATTTCTTTTTTTACAACTAAATAGGTCCGCATTTGACCGAAATCTCACCTGATGGGAAGTGACGATGCGATCTACGATGGTGCATGCTTGCCTAGAAGATACCTATTCACTTGCGACTTGAAGAGCTCCAGATTGTACTTATCGGGAAACAATGACGCTGGTAAAGTATTCCATTCCTTGGATGCTCGGATTATAGAACGGTTAACCCTAAAACCGTTTTGAAGCTATTTTTCCACTGTAACTCACATTTGCGCAACGATTTTATTTTCACACCACGATTTCCACGTACAATACAATAGGCACTTCGTGTGACAGCGGCCGGCGCAACCCGCCAGTATTTCAACCAATAACAAACGAGCTTAGCGTGAGCGAGGCACGCACCACACTACGCGTTTTCATTTCAATTTTCACGTCGATAATTTAGTTACCGCTGACGCTTATTTGTGTTGTGTTTGTTTGTGGAAGCGATAAATTGAGTTACAGAGTTAAATGATGATATATGATTGCGTTTGATTTAGATTTCAATGGTTACATAAATCAATATAGGTGATTATTTATGAACAAGTGAAATTCGCAATGAATTTATCGAATATCGTGATTTAATTACTGTTCATGCGATGTAATGAATTATGGCTTGAATGTAAATATTATTAATCAATGGATGAACACTTTTTAACATACATTAATGTAATTATGGCAAGGAAGCAATATAATACTTTAGAAAAAAATCCTGGTTATGTAAAAACTCGACAAGAAACTTTTTATTTACAGAAGATTTTTATCGCATAATTATTTATTTTGTGGTTATAACCGAAAAGTTTTATTGGAAAAACAACTTCGAAGTTATGTTAGTAGGTATTGTTTCCAGAACTTATTTTTACGTGAAAAGTAAGATACCACAACAGCTTTAAATATTAATTTAGTTTTTTGTTTATCTTTACATAGAATTTGTGTATAAATTCTGTGTTATGTTTTAGGGTTGCCTCTAGCCTATTCACTTCATTACGCACTGTAAGGTATGGTGCACTACGATCACAAGGGGACAGGGTTACGTCATTTAACACACCGCGGGACCTTTCCACATAATACCAATACCAATGTTTTCCAATTCATACCTCTTTACACGGGTGTGTAACTGAACAGACTATAATTATTACAAAGGGCGCTAAGCAAGTCCATAAGTAAGGATAGCAATAGGAAGTTCATTATCCATTACAATATAGAAGCCTATTGTTGGCCACAGCAACCCTCACCTCCTCCCTAGGGGAAGGAGGAGGGTAGAGGAAAGGGGAGGTCCGGGCTATCCGGGTCACTGGATAACGCGCTCGTGATCATGTTGTTTAAAAGGACAGGTATGTGAGGCACGGCCGGCGTTTCCTATTTTATTGGCTGTCTTTTAAAGGTATGAAAAAGACGGTCGGGTATTAAATAATTTCATTTCAATTTACTATTGTTATGTACCCATAATTATGATCATCGTAGTAGGACTTTTCTGCAAAGTTCGCCTAGGTAGGTACCAATACTTCGCCAGTTACTCTGACGCCAAGCAGTAGTGTGCAAGCAATAGGCACTGTATTCTAGTTTTAAGAGCATTGTAGCTAGTGAAATTACTAAGCAAATGAGACTAAGAATTCTTATTAGATACTAGGCTGTGGGACGTCTCAGGATGACGTGCGCCGTGCAGTGTCACGCAAAACTTTAATTTATAGTTCCGAGTGACACTGCATAATCTCTTATGGGCGCCCATAACGCTTAACATCAAGGGAACTACCAGCTCAGTACGTCATTTTTTTTAAAAATTTTGTTTCTATTATGTGTATAAAAGAACGTCGTGATCTTATGATAATAATTTGCGTTATTTGTAAGGTTTAAGTAAAATAATTGTTATATTACGTATAATTATTTCAACCATAAAGGTAAATGTTTCAGATCACGGTTGAACATGGATACCTATATGAAAAAACAGAGTCCCGCGGGGAAAAAGAAACGTAGCAAAGATAGAAGCTTGTACATTATGCTGCCATTTAGGCAATCTCAATATCTCCAGCAACATTATTACATCATTACCAAATCAAGAATAACATTCTCTCGCTGCCTCACGTACGCGGAACATTCGTACCTAATATTTTATTGATTCAGTTCATAAAATGCTAAAAGGATCCGCACCTACGCGTGCTGTGTTACCATGTTACAAGCTTTCTATCTTCTCTATAAAAGTGATTGTTTTAGCTGTTATTGATAAAAATGTAGATGTTTCCAAAATTCGTCTTTTTATCAACGTATGTACGGATCATTATAATTCTGACGCTATTTTGTTCTGGGACACAGAACTCTCAAAGAGAATAGGTATGGCTATAAACTCACTCTAAACATGCTGGCTCAGCGCGGTTGGGAAATGGTACATGGCGTTGAACGTCTATGATTCGAACAGTTACCAAGTTGTAATGACAAAAACTCTGGTGAACTAACTTCTGTAACAAACTGATAAAAAAACCGGCCATGTGCTGCGAGTCGGACTCACGCACGAAGGGTTCCGTTATATATAAAAATAAACAAAAAAAAATCGCGATTGTTGTATGGGAGCCCCCTTAAATATTTATTTTATTCTGTTTTTAGTATTAGATTTTGTTTTCATCAGAAATACATCATCTGTGAAAATTTCAACTGTCTAACTATCACGGTTCATGAGATACAGCCTGGTGACAGACGGACAGACACACAGACAGCGGAGCCTTAGTAATAGGGGCCGTTTTACCCTTTGGGTACGGAACCCTAAAAACTAGGTTCCTAATTAAAATGAATTGAGCAAAGCAATATATAATAATGATGTGTTTCTTAGATTTTACACTTGTCAAGGTTTTCTTTGAGCTGATCCACGTAGGTGACAAAAACTGTTATTTAGATAAAGTATTACAACTAATCTGGCAACACTTCTGACTCTAATGTTTATAAATATTCCCGGCACGCGCGTATCCGATATATTATGTGTTGAACACAACGAATGCTGACCACACTATCGTATCGCGACGAGTCTTGCAATGGGGTGGGTTTGCCCCCTTTTCCTTTGACGACGTTCGAGGGAATCGGAGAAGGAGGAAATAATGTTCTCTATATTAAAATGTCAGAAGAAGGCATCGGTGCGCATGTCCTCCACCTTGCATCATTGGTCAGAATCCTGCAAATATTGTAAAAAATGTGGACTGTCGTTTGTATGAAAAGGCGTGGCCCTTACTTTCAGCTGCTAAAATCTTAGACAATTTAGCTACTGTGTTAGTACTAGTATAGTATTATATTATCTGTGGTGTTAGTTTGCAGCAGCTGAAACTTTACAATGATCGTAAACATGTCTAAAATCTATCACCCACACTAAGTAATCTACCTTTAGATGATTTGTTCTTTTGAAGGAACCTCGCCTTAGACAATCAAGTAACAAAGTCCTCTTCCTCGCAAAAAACAGCAGTCAAAATTAAGCGCCAATCAGTGCTGCTTTTGTCTCGTTTGAATAGGTCTTTCCGAGCATTGTATACTGAAACAAAGGGCTTTATCGAACCTCTACCTACCTATATCTGGGTTGATTAATGTTTGCACATATTAAGTCGGACACATAACTATTGATTTATCAGGCATAGGCTTGTGAGGGCTTGTTTTAATTAAGCGTGTGACACAAAGATTGGTAAAAATAAAAAGCAATTTTATTTCAGTTGCGACATCTTTTGTCATGTCTCATGTGTACTCTTTGTTGATTTTTATGATTCTGGAAAATGTTGGTTTCTTACTTTGAGCGAGTGTATATTATATTCATTTTAAGCTAAAACACAGATCAGTAATATGTAGCTAGAGCTAAAAGTCGTAGAATAATTAGGTGATGAAATGTATTATAACAATGGTGGATGCAAAATGCGTTGTCTGTGCTGCTGTGTAGGTACCTAATTTTTGTTTATCTAATCTTTGTCTTTTTAAATATGTATTTATTTTTACTGTAGGGTTTACTATAGGATTCTCACTTCTTAATGCATGATGTGGCCATTCTGTAATTAGGCCTACATGTAATTCAAAACCCGTCATGTAAATCATGTAAGCTAAAATTTTTATTACATTTGTATATTATGTAGTACTGTTGAAGATCCATAAATAAATAAATAAATAAATAATAAATGTCACACTAAATTATTGGTCCGCGCGATCACATGAATAGTTTCTTCAGATGTCGCTACGGCGCCAGCGCCACTCATCAGTTCGAATATTTTCCATTTTCTCTTTCTAACAAGGCTAGTCCCTGCTTTGTTAAGAAGGAAAAGATTGGTTGCACTGCGTTGATGAGGTCGTCACCTAATACACCTCTATAATACAAAAGAGGTCAGTGGGTGAAAATATTTTTGTCTTTATGAGACCCGTTCTTTTGCGGGATAACTCTAACGTTACTAATATAATTATGTATGAGTACATACGCAAAGATTAGTAGAAGGCGCTCGGCTTCCCGTAGAGTAGTATTAGAATTCTGGAGGACGTCATTAGTAATAGGGTAGAGCGATGTGAAGCCGGTAGGGAATGCAATATGGGGAGCGGGTAGTTTATGCGCTCGTATTATGCAGTGTTTTATGAAGCAGTCTTGAGAAGTTCAGCATTGTTAAGAAGTTTTCTCTTTTAGATTTATTTGGAATCAAAGTCGTATTGTCCCGATAGCATAATAAGGTTCAATTCAGACAGAGCAGCAAAATGCTCGAGCAGTTTTTAAGTGCTATATGAATATCAACCTTAATCTATTTAGACAAAGCTGAAAATAGTATGCAACATTAAAATAGGTAAGATTTTTATGTTGCATACTATTTTCAGCTTTGTCTAAATGATATAAGGTTGATATTCCGATAGCACTTAAAAACTGCTCGAGCATTTTGCTGCTCTGTCTGAATTGACCCTAATGACACGCCACACACACTAATGTAAAAGTGAATCTATATTTGCAATAAACTATTTGAGCGATGTAAGGTGTTGGCATGGATTTCACACTTCTGTCGTCTATGAAACCGATCGGTTTCGATGAGACAGGTTTGCGGATTTTCTCTGCAAAATAGCTAAATGTGAGCTCTCGATTGGTGCACCTCATGAAATAGGTATAATGGGCATAATTTTACTGAAGACACAAAAGATTTGTGAGCGAAATGAGGCATTTAATTAAGTACTTATAATGTGGTTACCGGTTACCATCACAGATAAAACAACTATACAATGCAATATCTATTTGTGCACCACAATACAAGGTTGTTGTATGTATTCTTCTCCTGCAGGCACGTGTTCAGCCTTGGTTGCAGAATTTTTAAGACGTTCATACTACCAAAGGCTTTGATTTTATTGTCTTTCTGCAACAGCCGGGACTGAGTTCTATGGTATCCTCCGAAGCACGGCATCGGTCAGTTGTATATACCAATATTTGTAGCGGTCACCATAATAATAATAGGATTGTGTGAATTCTACGGAGTGTAATTCAGAATGCGGCTAACTGCATTAATTCGAGGTCGCGGGGAGCGTTTGGCATTTATACCATAATCGTTTGCAGATTTATTACGATCGTTTAGGCATGACGAAGTTGATTCGAAATGTCACTTAACCCACAGAAGATTAAAGAATTGGGGCTTGCGCTTTAAATCAAGCTGAGTAGCTTCTCGTTGAATGTGGTGCTTTTGAATTAGGTGAAATGCACACAATTTGCCGTGCGACAAAATGTAACAAAATATATCTAATACTATCACGCGTTGATGCGTGTTATAATAGCGCGACGAAGCACCAGTTTTTGACCCTCGAGGCAGACAAATACTTATTTACTTATCTATACATATAATAAAACTGTAGAGATAAAAAAGTCTGTAATTGCAAGATATCAACAAAAAAAATACACAGGTTGGCTTAAAATTAGCCGCTGATCACGTTAAGCCACTTTTTAAACACTTTGTCTGTTTGTTTGTTTGTTTGTTTGTTTGTTATGACTGAACTCCTAAAATACTGAATGGATTTTCATGCGGTTTTTACTAATATGCTTAGAAATAACCGGCGCTTAACATAGGATATATTAAAATTGAAATATCGTTAAAAAAAATTGATGACAATTATTAAGATTTCATAACGGAACGAATCGGAGTTGTAAACAACATGGCCGCTTGATGGTTTTTTTTTTGGTTACTTATAGTAAGCATAGAGAAAATAACCGCTTACGCTGAAGAGATGGGACTCCCATAGAGAAAAGAGTTAGTTGTATGAAACGTGCGCTACACGTATAAGTGTAGCGCACGTTTCATACAACTAACTCTCCTCTGTCTATCAATATTTTTAAATGCGTTATTGAATGAATGGGAAGGTTTTAGGTACGTTACTAAGTTAGGTTTTTAGGTAAAGGTTTTAGGTAAGTTTTTTTTAAGTTGGCTACTGTTTCCGCCATAACGGTAAGTTGTAAGCTGCCACATATTGTCACAGATTACAAAAAAAAAAACAATCGACTACACTCTGTGCCACATGTTTATCTGGAGGCAAAGATTAAAGAAAAAGACTCTGTGAATGGATATGACCAAAGAGTAATATTATCGCTACTCTAAGAGAATCAAAACATTTTATAGGTTTCCTATTTATATTTTTACAGGTTTGTTTAGCATTTTAGAAGTTAAATAGATACATATACCAACAAATATTAATAGTGTGAAAGTAGATGTTTTTTTTTATTTTGGCATTAGACGACATTTGTACTTAGCCAATGATACGAAATATTTTATGAAAAATGTTTTAAAAGGGTACTTACTTAGAGTATAGACTAAAAGCATAGAGATATCCATCAAAACGATATTATATTTGTACTCCTCACACGTATCGCTACGTCAGTGGCGAAGGAAAGAAACAAACATAAAGTAATTAGCTACGCTTGCGAAAAGTCAAACAGAAAAAACAGTTGACTCGAGTCGAAAAAATGGTACGGTGAAATTTCGCAAGTGTAGCTAATTACTATATGTTTGTTTTTTTCTTTCGCCACTGACGTAGCGATACGTGTGAGCAGTACAAATATACTATCGTTTTGATGATCCCTCTTTGCTTTTAGTCTATACTCTAAAATTTTTCTATACAAATCTGTCAGACTCATTCACATCAAAGTGTCCACTTCTTATAAAAAGTGTCCTAAAAAGTGGTACGCTTGACAGAGAATGAAGTTCTCTCTATGCTTTTAGTCTATACTCTAAGGGTACTTAGATATAGGTAAGTATAATTATACTTTATGGTAAGATCCTCGAATTAGCAACATGGCCGTGTAACGTTCGATTTTGATTTCCTCTTCTTCTTTCACGTAAGTAAATGAGTTTTAATAGTGAAAATATTTTAGGTCTGTGGGCTTTTCAACGAACAAACTAAGCAGTTATATTCTATTTGGGACAAACCACAGGTTAGAGTAAAAATTATTGGTTACTCGGTTGCTCCAAGAAGGTTAATTATATCTTTGGGTGTATTTATGCAATCAGAATGTAAACTTCTTTTTCCTTTTTTGGTGGTAATTGCTTGGCTCTACGGATAAGTTCTAAAGTTTATTAGAATTTGGCAAGAAGAAGAAAGCTCTTTGAATGTGGACGTCTTCAGGACGTTGTTGTTGATGATGATGATGATGATGATGATAGCCGTATTTGAATTAATTGATCATAGATATCAATTTCAGCTTAATTCTTTCCGTTATCCCTAAAATAAGTAATGGTCTCGACAGATATTTAGAAAGACAAACAGACGGACAACAAAGTGATCTTACCTCAAATTCATATTCAAATTCAATTTATTTCACAGTTTGTAACATAAGAGTACAAAAAAGCGTCTAAGGCGTTACAAATAAAATATTTAAAAAAAAAAGTCATTTAATGTATACAATATAAAACAAATAATAAAAAAACAGTATTATCAATGTCATATTATTAATATTATTAGGTAAGTACAGTTACCTATAAGGGTTCCTTTATTTTAAAACTGTTACGGAACCCTAACAATGGAACATTCTTTGCAAAAGTGAATCTGATTAGAGCTTTGTACACATGTTATTTTCTCACTCCCCCCACTATGTTGAAAGTGCAGTGGGAATGAGACAACGTGGTAAATACCGGACATAATATAAATGTCAACTCTTTTTACAGTGGCGTACGTAAATACTTGTGATTTCTAATTAGTATTAACAAAACTAATTGCGTACGCAACGTATAGGTTAATGCAATACTCCAGCTGTAAAGTAAGTATTATATAATCTTATTATTGACACTGGCTAAATACTCAATTCGTATGGAGTCAAACTTATGAAAGTAAAAAAAAATATGTGGTGAATGCAACAAAGATACTCTTTGGAAGGGAACCAAAAGCGCGCGGATGTGAAAAACTGACCATGGGTTTTGGCGGGAACGCGGAAAAGTTCACGTCGTTGCATTGTATTATTTTTCAAAACTCGTGCTTTTTCCAGTGTTAATGTTTAAAATCGGTGGCGTTTTCCGCATTAAGTGCTGAATTACGAGCATGAGTGTGGGCAAGTGATATAATGTGGTGAAACGTGGTTTTTCGTGTTGCTTCCAAAATTCCATAGAAGCTTCTAGTAAAGTTGCCACCACTTTACTAGGGCATGACTTAGACTGGACTGAGACTACCTGACTTAGACTGGACTATGACTACGCAGACTGTGACTAAGACTTGACTTTACGTGAAATATTCTATCATTATGAAAAATTACAATACTTGACACTGGCTAAATACACTATGTGTGGAGCCAAAATATAAGAAAAAAAAAAAAAAACTGACCATGTGTGTTTGTTTTGTATTTTTCTAAACTGCCTAAATAATAGGTAAGTACTTAAGTAGGTATAACTACTACCTAAACAAAATTTACTGGAACCTCTTATAAAGACTTGAACGGTTTTTATGGTGAAAACACAAGAACAATCTGTTGAAGTGAAAATGACAAGGAAAAGATCGAACGTATCACTGGTATGTAGGTATACCATAGAACTTTTATTCGTTAGATGCCTAGATCTACCGTATATTTAAAAAAACTAACGGCTAAGTATACATTTCCCAATATAAATTTATTCACTTTAATAAGTATAACTACAACAATAAAACTAGGTATTCTATAAAACTAAACTAAAACTATAAAATTAACAATATAATACAAAACTAATCTAACAAACCACTACCAGTGGGCAAAGTGCCCAAAATGCTGGCAGCATTGCCACGTTGAATGGCAATGCTTAACCTTTGGCCCAAATAGAGGCCAGCATTTTGGTCACGCGTTGCTTCAACCAGACGCTTACAAAGTTCTTTAAAGACTTTGTGTGCACTTGGTCCCCATGGCCCGAGGGTCTCAACCCCAAAAGGCGCAAAAATAAAACCGCTGTCTAGGTTACTATATTTGCGCCTTTTCAGTTTCTCTGCGGAATCCGCCGCCGCGCCAGCCTTATTTTGTGTCTCGGGAAGATGTGACGGCGCAAGGGTGTCTACACACGTAGCATCCCACACCAAGGGCCGCCCCATCTTCCACGGGATCAAGGTCATTCCGTCGGGTCTTTTACCATCGTCACGTACGAGGCCATTTGGTTCCAAAATAGCTGCGCAATTGGCGCTGGTAAAAGCCCGACGAATTATATCGTTGAGGCTCGCGTGGCGAGGAATCCTCCCTGCACTTCGAACGCAGGAAAGGCCATGGTGACCAAGCTGGTCGACAGCACTACCACACTGGCAGTGGTGTGGAGCAGAGCAAGATGCGCCCAAGCGGAGGGATGCTGCAATTCTGAACGAGGATGAATCCAACAGGGTACCAGTATTCTGCGATGGGAGAGCCTGTAGCCACAAACCCGATTCCCACACCGAAACGGCTAAGAGGCGGGCACGATCTGCGGAGCTTGAGCACGTATGGATAAGTTGATTCCGTACTTGCCCGCAGAGCGGCCCGTCCCAGAGCCTCTGTGAGGAAACAGATTTGGGGATCTCAGTGTTAGGGCAGGCTAACAACCACGCGTTCCTGGCCTCGCCAAAAAAGGTAACTTCTACATTGCCTAGAGATGTGGCAAGAATTTTTTCGGTTAAATTTTGAGTACTATGTACTGAAGACAGAAACGCAGGAAGAGCGACACCAGAGATTGACCGGATACCAAGCCCTCCCATTCGCACAGGAAGTGAAGCTTGTAACCACACTCGTTCGTGTAAATTTATATTCAAAATAGTTGCCAAAGTGCTCTTTACGATGTTGTCCAGCCTGTGAAGAAGTTCGGTATGTTTCCAGAGTTGAGAACAACGTAAAGTATAAGTAAATTTAGGGACAAAAAGACAGTATCTAATAATGGTAAAAGCCATGTGCGTGTTAATTTTTGTTAAGCGTTCCGAACATTGCAAAAAATTTTGAATTTTTTCTTCAATGAATTGAGGGAAAGCTTCGTCGAGAATAGGGGAACCCAGTAAACGAAGTGAATACTTGTCTATAATTTTTATATTAGAGGCCAAACTATTAAATTTTTGTAAGACCAAATCTTTTGTCGGGATGTCATCTGAAATAAAAAGTTCGCATTTGGAAAAATTTAGTTCAAGGCCGATCGCTCGGAATTCATCTACTAAAAAAAGTAGGTCGTTATATACGGTAGTTACGTCGCCACCTAAGGTCCCATCATCCAAGTACCAAACATTAAGCTTGGATTGCAGGCGTTGGATGATAGGATGAATGGCGAGACTGAAAATCGCTGGACCGAGCGGATCGCCTTGCTGACAGCCGACCGCTGAGAGAATTTCGTTGCCGTTATACGTTAATGTTGTAGAACCACCATAACACTGCCAAATAAAGTTGTACAAATTTGGAATTTTGTCTTTCACCTGCGTTAATAGAGCTCCTCTATCCACGGAATTGAAAGCATTTTTTACATCAACCTTCAGCAGCACATCTCCACAGCTGTTACTAAGAAATGTTCTAGTAGAATGGACAGCGGCTTCGCAACCACCTCGCGAGCCAAAACCTAACTGCACAGGCTGAAATAGGTTTGCCAAAAGTGGCGCTGACTTTTTGCAGCAGATTTTAGCCGCAAGCCGGCGATATGTCGTTCCAACTGCGATAGGCCTAATGCCGCCATCCTTTTTTTTTAAAGCGCATAAATTTGCACCGTATAGGAGCTGTATGACGTCACCGTTTACTTGCCCCGAAAGCATTAGGTTAATTAGGGCCGTCAGATCCTTTAAAAGAGCTTCACTAACTTCACCGCTCCCACCACACAAAAGGTCCTTCAGGTGCTGTGGCGAGAGGGCATCTAAACCTCCGGCAGAGCCACTCTGAAAGGACGTGACGGCAGCTGACACGTCTAGGGCAGACACTTCTACGGCGACATCAGACTCCAAAGGTGCATCAGGCAGCTGGAGATTAGCTGCTGGAGGTGGATGCTTCCCCTCTAAAATTGAGAGGGTTTCAGGTGTGGCCGGTGCTAATGTGTCACTGGAAAAGAGAATGCGGGCGGCTCCTTTTATATCCCCGTCACTGAGTTTGCTCTCCACGAGTCTGTAGGGAGCAGACTCAGGACAGCTTTTTGATTTTTTTGTATAGTTATACGGCTACCTTATACGGCTAAGTATAAGGTAGGCCTAAGTAGGTACATACATATGATTTGCAGTTTCTAACTGACTATTTTATCAATGTGTAGGTGATCTGATGACACGTGAAAAGCCATACCTACCTACAACCTAAACAACACTTTTACACGTGTGCTACCTAATCTGCTAATACGTGCTGAGCTTCGAAATTTTTTTGTGGATTTTGTGATTTGGTATAGAGGAAATGCATGAACTAAGCTATTATTAGACTACCTAAACGTAGAAATAACATAATACATGCGTGCGAAGCCGCGGGCAAAAGCTAGTTGTTAATGAAACATCAAAGTGAAACCATTAGAAAAGTTTAACGTGTGTTGTATTCAGACTATGTACTTACGTTGTATCTGTCTGTGGCAGTGTAGCTCCCAAACTACAGAATTGCTTTTCTCTTATCTGCACGTGTCCCAAATGGATGAACTGGTTTTAATTTTTTTTTGTTTGTAAAGTGACTTCTAATTTCTCTAAGAACAGGTTCTTCTTAGATACCTATTAGAGGATTTTTAGGGGTTTTAAGTTCTAGTAAATCGGGAGGCTCAGTCTAAAATTTCTTGTCATCATCATCATCAGCCTGAAGACGTCCACTGCTGAACATAGGCCTCCCCCAAAGAGCGCCACTTAGCGGCTGCTTGCCTCCTGCATCCATCGGCTTCCCGTGGTTTTCACCGGGTCGTCGATCCACCTAGTGAGGGGCCGGCCTATGCTGCGTCTCCCAGTTCGTGTTCGCCACTCGAAAGCTTTCTTCCCCATCGTTTGTCAGTTCTACGAGCGATGTGGCCTGCCCACTGCCACTTTAACTTGCTAATTCTCAAAGCTGTATCGGTGATTTCGGTGAAAATGTTTGTACTTACCTAAAATTATGTCAATAAAAATATTTCATTGATTGATTGATGATATTGTAATTACTTAAGCCCCCCATACACGTACAATTTTATTGATCAATAAAATTGACGAGTCTACTTCCGTCAATGTTTTCTTCATACTTTAAACCGAAAAACATTGACCAATACTAACCTTACACGATCAATAAAATTGATCAATCACAAAGATTGATCAATAGAATTGAACGTGTATGGGGGGTCTTACATAGGGAATGCTGTCCCCTAGGGGAAGTTTAGTAGCGAACCTATGCATCTCGATATCATTCAATGAAACAAAGACGCTTTCCATAATTTTTGAAAGCATCACACATGTTGTGCATCCGACGTCTTGATTGTCGACGTCAACGTCTTGAATAAATGTACCCAAACAGCAGCACAACAGCTAATAGTGATCGTCTTTCGTGTCTTAGATTTCCTCCTAACCTCGATACCTCTACCTCAATCAATCTCGGCTCGAAGCAATACGCTAATGGTACCTAATGGGGGTGCTATCGGGGTGACATAAATAATTCACCGGAAGGCCGCGTAATTGCCGGACATCCGTCGTCCGGCTGCCGTCCGGCCGATTGATTTGTCGCCGGCGGCTTCGCTTCGGTGAGAATATGGAATAGGTGCAGGAGATTTTCAAGACGTTTAATTTGCTACTATTAAATGTAATATGGTTATTTATTTGTGCATTTATACAACAGCTTTTTTATATTTATTAACTTAAAATAAGTATACACTAAGCAGCCAATTAAAGATCCTGACATCTAGAAATGCTTGAGCACAGTTTGAGCCGCATTGTAAATATAAGCTCTACGTTTAATATTGATTTGGGGGTTTCGATGTTAGAAGATAAAAGGGGCAAGACATGATACTAACTTTTGGAAAATGGTCCACTTAAATTTAGGTGCAACGCACACAATTTGCTTTACGAAAGATAGTAGATAATGTGCATCTTCAGCGACCAGTAGAGTGAGACTGTATCAGTGTATAAGTCTTCATATATCTTTCGTATGCTGAAGAAACTGAAGATGATGAGGTCCTATAATTATGTGTTGTTATTTCCACTATTTCCACTTTAATCCTGTAGCCCGGTCCCAGCTAGGGGACTAGACAGCACTCACTATTCCACTACGATACCCGAGGGATTGTATAGAACGCTTCCCTTTTTTTGATCCCGCCATCCGTTTTTTTATGCCGATACGAGTCAAATAATACCAGAGCCATGTGTATGTTAGGCAATGTTTTTAATTGAAAACGCCCTCACTGATTGCCTAAAAAAACCCCGTACTAGTTTCCGAATATATTTTCCAGCAAGAAATTAAAAATTTCACATAAATTTCGCCAGTCCACGAACTTTGTTTAATGTCCACATTTCCAGAATTTCGCCTTGTAGTAATTTATTCTGTTTACTCCACCCGGTACATGACACGTACTATCCAAATTAAACAGCTGTCTCGTTTCTTTCCTTGCTCATTTATATCCTTCTCTTTTTTACCGGTACCTAAGGTGCTATCTCTTTTGTTCTTAAGCGTTTTAGGATTCTTCTCTTTCTTCTAACGCTGTGTTAAATTAATTTGGTTCCTGTCTAATTAAAATGCTGCTGGATAACTCGAGTTTACGATTTTTTGATGGTGGAATAAAGAAATATGTTTGGCTTACGTGAGCTAATCTTGCCAGTCTGCTTTTTCATTGCAAAGTGACACACATATCTACTCATAAATATTTGCTCTGATAACATGACTGTTATCAGAGCAAAAATTTTGTTGGTTTCCTAAGATTCATGCCTAGATCATATAATATTCAAGACTTTTGGTCTGAATAAAAGTTCCAAGCAAAATAAGAGTATATAATGTTGAATCCTTTGGTATTTTTTCAAAAGTTCATATCAAAATCAAGGTAGTTTGGAATAAAACTCCAAACTAGCTGCGCCTCGCGGTTTCACCCGCCAATAAAAAGTAGCGTATGTGTTAATCCAGTGCATAAGCTATCTATATTTCAAATTTCATCCAAATCTGTCCAGCCGTTTGAGCGTGAAGGAGTAACAAACATACGCACAAACACACATACAAACTTTTGCCTTTTTAATATTAGTGTGAAGTGTGATAGGCTAATCTTAGCACTTTTGGCATTGTTTGTCGTATATCAATAACGCCCGTCTTCACTTAAACTCTACTTAAATTCAACTTAGCTAAGCAACACTTTCCCCCGGGTTCTCGTACAGTTGTTAAATTCGTGTTTACTTGGCAGACCATTATACTGCAAGCTCAATGGTTGCCTGTTGATCATCAGTTGTCTTCAACCAATGAGCGTTCAGTATTTGGTGTTGACTTGACAGGAGTTCAACAAACTTAAGAGAAAACGGGGGCTAGCGAAGGCGAACTTAGGGGCTGGCAAACTTTAGTGCAGACGGGCATGTGCTATAAGCCGCACACCTTTCCTACAATTACATTCTTCAACTTTAACCTATAACCGGAAAGAAGCCTACCGAACTGCAAGCCGAATATTCGGCCCCAAACAAACAGGGCCGAAACGTTCGGTAAGTTTCCTAATGCGTGAGTGAGTTCCCTTGTCACTCATTAGAACGATCTTCGGGTTCGTGCGGGTTTTCGGATTGAAAAGGGGTTGATTACGACCATTTAGTTTTGATAATGTGCTATTTAAACGTCAAATGACGTAAGACACAGTATAGATCTTCTCACAGACGTCCTGGGCCTCGTTTTATAAAGCTACAAGTCTTGTACTTGTAGCGAAAAACTGGCAACACAGCCAAAAAAAAATGAAATAATGCGTTTTATAAAGCTACAAGACAACAAGTTACAAGCTACATCCCCCGATATATTGCTTTACTCTATGAATTACAAGCACTTGTTCTTAGACCATAGACAATCCATAGTGTGTTTTCATTTTTAAAATGTAAAATCGAACAATTGTTTTGGTCATTACAAGTGTACGGAACTACAACTTGTAAAGTTTTTTACCTGACTAAAGAGCTAGGTAAAATGAAGTACAAGTTTAGATAAATTTATTGAAAGTGTGTTGTATTGGTCGTGTCACGTATTAATTAATGTTCAATTAGTTAAATTAAGTAAATATGAACTGATTATGTTTAAATAATGAGAAATTCAGCTTGAGCGAAGCCCATAAAAAATGAGTGTAGCTGTATATTACAAAACCTATTATGAGAATAGTGACTTAGACCAAACTTTATTTACTTAAATAGCTTTACTTAAAAATCGAGACGCCCCGCGATTTCACCCAAAACTAGCATAATTTTCCGCGGGATTTCATGAATTTCCGAAAAAAACCGCATCTATCCCGGTAATATAAGTTCATCTAAAAAAGGTCATCCAATTTGGCATGAAAGCCACAACAAACAAATAGATAATGTTTTTGTTTTCTATATTATGTAGGGATTTAATGTAAAATTCACACCGGCTAAATTCACTAATGAATGGGAGCCAAACTAAAAAAAGCTATTGACCGTGACGTTAATTCATAGTGATGTGCAACTTGTAATATCATAATCTACACTTTATCCTCTACTTAGTCTGTGGTCCCCGCCGTGAGACCTCAGCGACGTTCATAGTGATGTGCATTATACTTGTAATTTACACTTGTAATCGATAATTGTTGTTTATAAAACGCCGTAACTAGTAACTTGTAGTTACTTGTTCTTGTAGCTGCTACAATTGTTAGCTTGTACTAGTAGCTTTATAAAACGAGGCCCTGGCCGTAAACTCCAGAAATCAACTTAAACACGACGAAGTATGGCTGTTAAATAGAATATAATAGTGCCGAAGTATCACGTGATATGCCACGGTTAGTACTTAGGACGTCCACTGAATTATTTCGATGTTTTATATCCATGTGCGTACTGTGATTTCCATACGTGAAGGTTGGTATATATTTGTGTCTCTCATCACTTTGATAAAAACAATTATTTAAATCCTAAAATATTACAGTAAGCCCTTTGTTTTTCTCCGCCGACATCACGCAGCTACCTGTAGCTAGGGAACCAAATTTAATTACCGATTTCAGCTGTGCAAGGTCTTTACTTTCGGAAAATTAGAAAGTAAGCAGAGCCTCTGTTTGCTTACAGCCTGTGGGTCTAAAGCAATAAACACTGTACACGTAAGCGAATATACAACCTTCGTAATTTTAGGGGCTAGCAACGATCTTTTGTTTCGAATTAGGCTATAGGATTACATGTAAGCTTTATAATCGATTCTTTTCACTTCACTCGGATCTTTTTCCACATATTTTACATTGTTGCTCACAGGCAACGTCGAAAAAAATTCTTTTTTTGAATTTTGTATTAAACTTTTACTACTCGTATACGAGCTACCTCGGACAAGTACAGCGCGGTCCGAGTCTACACTGCCCGGATACAATCTACCGAGTGCGCTCGGATTATCGGTTGCAACGATACGAGTTGCGGTCCATTAGATATCCGAGTCCAATCGGTCCGAGGGGACTCTGATCGTGTCATCGTGGCAAAGAATTCTATACCTAAGTGTTGTCAAATCGATTAAGCTGACATAGTTTATTTCTCTACCCTCTACGTCTACCGTCTACACTGAGTGTACAGAACCCAGTGTTTTATTGCAAGCCACATACTGCCACAACCCACGCACTGTTCTGTGCCGTCAGTGCTGATTAATACGTAGCCCGGGATCTCTAATTACTGAAGCGGTTTGGCGGAGTGAAAAACGTGGGAGTCAGAGAAACCGTGGCCAAGTATCAAGTACACATAGAGAAATCATGTTGAGCTAAGCATCTCGTGACCTGCGCGGCGTACGATTTAGATTTTTGCTGCTGGACAGGTCTTGGTCCTTCGCCAGGGCTTAAGATGTTTGCACTTCGCTATAAATTAACTATAGGATTTCAGTCTTTGGCTGGCTTCGCTTGCTCTGTAATGTCCTGGCTGGATGATACTGCAATTGTTATGGCATAGAATAAGGTTTACCATTTTCGTCAACCTTTCAACCTTCAACAGATCCTACGCGGCACCATATTAAACCTTTTACTTCGATTACTTCATTAGTACACTGTCCAGCTTACACTTTTGCGGTGGCCAATGTTTTGAACACCTCGAAATTACAAATAAATGCTCAATAGCCTCGCGGCGTGTTCGTGTAAGTTTTACGTGTTGTTAGGCAACTTTCGTGATACATCGTTTTGTAGAGACAAACGTGGGGATGTTTGTAATGGCGCGGTTTAAACTTACCCCTAAGGGGTACATAGTTCGGATAAGTAGTGCTTGGAAAAGGTAGCCTGAAAGTCCATTACGGCTGTAGTAAAGACGGCAGAGTTATGAATGTAAGCAGAGGTATGTGTTATATTATTTTTATTTCGTGTCATACTGAAATAACAGACCATAAAATAACCACCCATTGAAAAGTGTAGCTGTAGAGCCTCATGTACTGTATCGAACCTTCGTAAATATTTGAATTCAAATTTAACTCATTATTTTACCATCCTGCATTTAATATGTAAATATTGCAATTCGTTGGCGGTTTGATGCTCAGTAAACCGAATTTTACCGAATCCTCCCATCATCGAATTAATTCGGCTCGCTCGAAATGCAATTCACATACCAAAATGAGTCTTCCGTGGAAATGCCACCCGCACACAGCCCATTAAATTGATTCCAAATTAACTTTACTGTCAAAAAGAGGCACGACGCGACGCACGCCACGCCAAAATAAAATGACAAATCTGCATCGTTGACGTGATTTTGTGGCGTGGCGTGAATTTCCTGTATTCTTAGATAACCACCACTATATTTAGCAAATAATTGGTTACTATCTTCGGAAATTATACATCAGTTATTTTCAGTATAGTAGCCGCAAGCTTTTATAAATTTTCCGCAAACGTTACATAAATTCGGCTCTATTCGACAAAATATCAACTTCATTCTCAATAATTGCGATACCATATTCGGCCAGTTTTCGGCATATCAACTATTCTCGCACAATTTTCGGGTGCACTTAGTCGGATCGAAACGGTTAACCGATTCGTATCGCTCGGCAGCTCTAAGCTCGATTTGAAATGATTATGAAGTTGTTGGGTAACCCGGATTTGTACAACAATATTAATGGACTGATGCTTTATTTGAAGGATTAATACGAATTAGTGCTCGGGCCACTAGTGTGTGGATTGCGGTCGATCGTTTATTGCGTTACCAAACAATACATAGTAATTAGATTGCTCTTGTAATGTGTATCTATGTAATTACTTATTAGGATTAGTGTATAAATTGGTTCGAAATTAGGGATGTAGAGTTAGAACACAGGAATTATATCTATCGAAAAGAAATAACATTGTTAATATTCAAGTTTGTAACTATCGTAACATTGAGACGCTATTTTAGTATTTAACCATTTTACTAAATCCCTTCTTTTCGTCGAATGCAATCTATGTATTTTCGTTATTTTTCGGCCCATCATTAAATATTTATTATATAGGGTTTAATAGATTTTTTTCTTCTGAATATTTTAATTGTGTTTTTATATAAGGTTTTTAGAATATGCTAAAGTAGAGATGTATGTTTCGGTCTAGAGATTCAGATTTTTTTCTCTCTTTATAATTGTTTATAATATCCGTGATTGTCATCGTCAATGGGTGGTTAAGTATTTAACCATGGTTTAACATGTATTTAACGATGGAATGACAGGATGGTACGTTGTCAATTGTCAATGTCACCTGTCACTGTTTATCTAGATGCCTGTAATGTAAATTTCCCTAGAGTTAATAGAATGTTTTTCTCTAATCTCTGGTTAAAAGCGTTTTCCTGTGTTTAGGTTTGGCCTTTCAATTAAGATGGTTTGTAATAATATATTAATGCTATTTATTTTATTTTATTTTATTTTACAAGGGAAACAAACAGCTGCTTACATACTAATAAATACATTAGATACTTTGGATATTGGAAGAGCCAAAACAGTTTTCTCTAATAGGTTGAACTAGTTTTAGTGTCATGCAAGATCATATAAATATTATATTTAGATTATACATTAATTGTTAAATTTTGATTTTGCTTTTGACAAGTGGCAAAAAATACTGCCCGCCTTGTTGACTTATTGTGAAAATGTTTAGATGTACGTTACCTACCTTTCACATTTCTTTTTAATTTTTATGATAGTAATTTGACATAGCTATATATTGTTATTATTTATGTTATTTCCGTTCTAATTCTTGACATTGTTTTAATTCTTATAATTAATTGTAATAATGTGTTGATCTATTATTGTGTAATATGTATAATTGGTAGGTATGCCGTTCATGTTACAATAAACAGAATTTGAATTTGAATTTGGGTACGCGTACGCTACCTACCGGTACTGAGTTGGAGCATAGCATATATTATGTTGGACTGTCTATACCTAGGTTGTAGTGGATAGTATAGCAAGTTTATTAGTTTTTATTATTGCAGTAGTTAGTTTAAAGAATAAAGGCACATTTAATGTAAATTTAGTATTATATTGTTTTAAATCTTAATTAGTAAATTAACTACTGTTGAACAACATTGCAACCTGTAAATCAAAGCAGCCATAAGTTTCGCGTTCACCTTTACGTTTTACGTTCACAGTAACAAACGTAGTCGTAAAGAATTAAATGACATTAAACTTGACGGCTGATGCTGCTCCAAGTCGTTACATCTTAATGGCGGATTCTGATTGTTTTATAAGAGCGCATCTGTCTTACTTTACGATCAGAGCACTGAAATCTTCGGGAATGAGGTTTCAAATTTCCTCATTATTTTGGGATACACCACGGAGCTTCAATTTCGGAGCCTAATGGCGGATTTCGAGTGAAAATCTCATCTTCCTACATTTATCACCGCTTTAATCTAAGATAAATTGACCAGTGTCTAAAACTGTGGTCGCTGTTAAAAACTTAAACGGAAGGTTAAGGAATAAACTACCAAGACTTGTAGACTTTTTATTGGAATGAATGGACTTGGATGTTTGACTATAGAGCGATTTGAGGGTAGTTATAAAAAATACAAAATGTAAAATTGTTCAACAGTAAAAGGGATAGCGTTGAAAATGAGAGGTCAAACATTTCTACGATGCCAATGTTTTATCGTAAGCCATTAATTAATTATTATTACCAAGTACAGTCGTTAAAAGGATGTAATTTATTTAGTTTCAGGTATATCAGTCACTCGGTCAGCCATCAGCCAACTCGAAACAGGCAAACCTCCCAACTAGTGACTATGTAAATGAGCTTTGAGCCAATATCCGCCAATCAGGTACCGTGTTTAAGATAAGCCAATGGACGGCTTTGTTTTGTAATGGGTGACGGGCTAATGGCTTTTAGTTAGTTATTTAAGCTTTTGAGTTTGTTAATTAACCAAAATAATGGTCGTGTTTATTTAATAACTAAATAAAGCCGTCATACTAAGGGTCTGAAGCTTGATAAAGTTCTGACATTTTCAATTACGTTTTGCTTGTGGCTGACCCTAGAGCTGTAATTATAGGCCAGCTACAAAATTTGTAAATCTTGGGTTGCATTAATCGCTATAACCGCTAAATTGCGATTTACCGTAAATTGAAAGAGACCACTTCCAGTGCTTTATTCCGCAAGCATAATAAGTTCTGCATAAGGTCCCACGACCGCACATCACCAGAACACTGCAGTAAATATTTCTCTACCCTCAAAATCATAAATCAAAGTGCACTATACTGCCACAGACTATCAACGTACAACACCAAATGCGCAGTTGGGTTCTGCATTCCGATACAGCTTGCATTGCACAATGCACATGCGGTGTCGTCCAAATCGCATTTGCCTTGAGAAATGGTGAAATTACTTGAATCTGAGAACTGTTCTTCCGTAATTTGACGTCTGCAAGTTTCTGTGTGTTATACAAATAGAAAGTTCTTCAAAGTTTTATATGTACCGCTTTTTTTATTATGTTGGTTGTTTTCAAGATGTTGATTAATGTAGGTAAAGTTTTTAAGCTCCGTTGATATTTCATTCTTATAAGTTTAGATCTACTTTTCAATTTTTTGTCTGCCCTTAAGTAATATTTCAATCTTAAACGTTTAAGTATTCTTGTGAAGTAAAGACATTTCTAATTAATTGCTTTCCAAGTTTACAAATACTATTATTTGTAAACTTGGAAAGCAATTAACGTAAAAAGTTATTTAATTGAAGGAAAAAATTGCTCATCTGCATAATTGGCGCCCAACGTGGTGCATATTTTAAAACAAGTTTAAAATCACTTGTTTGAAATGACAGTATAATTTTGTTAGATCTCAATACCATTTGTTTGATTACAAATAAAATAACGTATTATTTGGTAGAGGGATGATTGGCGCCGAAACTGTGACGTTTTAGAACAAGATTCGCAAACTTCTTATGTAGACTATTTACCTGTAGTAGATAATCTAAAGCAAACAACCTCTTTGTTTGAAATGATAAAATACCTGTGATTAGTTTGCAAGAAATCTCGAATCTCATTTGTTTAAACGCGTCCTTTTTGCTAATTGTTTTAATCAACATAAAACCGTCCAAACTTTCAGTTCAATTCATCAACTAGAATGTCCTATACGCAAACGTGTCCGCCGGCGGCCGGCGCCCGAAATAGGCGAATATTGAAACTTTTCACCGAGATAATTACTGCGATGACGGAATAATGATACACTCAGTATCAAAGCTCGAGCTTTTCAGCCATTTCCGGTCGTGTATTTAACAGGAGCGACACTAAATGTCTATATAATTATTGTTATTTTGTTTATGTTAATAAAAAATATAATAAGTACATACAAAAAAATAGTTAGCAGAAGTCTTACAGTTTTTAATTATGTTCATCATATAAGCTCTTATCTTTTTTTATAAATAATTCCATCCGAAACACTGAATCACTTATCTTTATTAGTAAGTATGGGAAAAATGTACTATATATAATTTTACTAAAATACTTGCATCGTTTCTACGAACTTCAACCACTGGTTTCTACTTTACCTCAATTTCCCGGACTTTTCCATGTTGTACTAACAGCGGCAAAACATGGCGTCTGCGTCATTTATCCCGCTCTGTTCCCAGCACAAAGTATAGTGCTGTCTCATTCACACAAAGTGATCAATCACCCTAAGCGTTACAAGTTGTAATTACGATGATAATGTACTCGTTTTGTTTGTTAATATAAACAAAACGAGTACATTATTGGCAGGCGGGTTGGGTTGGTGATCGCAGAAGATTTTAATGTACCGAGGGAATATGTTAGGTAGCCTTGTTCTTTTGGAAGAAGTGTACCTAGTAGTTATGAAATCCTGGATTTTGATCCCAATTTCTTGTAGGTATAATTTGATCCTTCTACAGTAACAAATAGTATTCAAATGAAGCTCTTTCTATTTTCTCTAGTCCAGCCAGACAGTATCTAATAGCCAGCGTGCCCAGCCAGCGTGACTGATGGGCGGACGGAAGGAGACGGATGGCAGAGACGGCTAATATTTACGCCCATTACTTTATGCTGGAACTGGTGTTTCAAGAAAAGAATACTGCTTCGTAGCCTTTAAAAATGGATTTTCTATAAGTACTTAGCAGATTCTGATTATATATTAATTTCTTTTTATGAGGTTAAAAAGCTTTCTGTCTTGAGGAAAGTTTACTTCACAAAATGGAAGCCACGTGTGGGAACTTTAGAAGGTCGTTAATAAGTTGGCTCGTTAGCATCGAATATGAAATTAGTTCTAATTTGTAACGTGCTAGGAAGGTTGGTGTTAATTATAGTATAGTTATTAGGAGGAAGTAGTTCATACATTTTAATAATTAGAGGAATCAGAAAATCCAAACATTGGTAGACTCCCAGGGAAATAGTTGGCGCTACCGACCGTCCTCGTCGGCCATATTGCATGTGACCAAAACTTGTGTTGTCTATAACGCAACATCAATCAAAATATAAAAAATAACAAGACCTGACCCATCGACTATCCGAAACACTGAAAACGACAGCGTTGGAACGAATGGTGCCAATCTATCAAATAGTTGCGGGACTTGTGGCCCGGAAGCTGGTGGCGGCCATGATGGCGGCCATTAGCACGGGCACTTCCGGTCCGGAACACTTCCGGAATATTTCCGCTGAGTACGTGTATTAATGAGATCCTATTAAGTTGGCTGACGATGAGAAAAGTGGTGATTGATTCCTTCTCGGAAACTTTTTAATGAGTGAACTTATTAAAAATGGGAGGGAAATTTCATGGCGCGGCCAATTCGCACTGTTATGACACTCTTTACGTTGTTGTTTCTCGGACTTGACGGTTTTAAGATCAAAAATTCAAGTCACTTATACAATTTTTATTAATATCATAGACTCAGAGCGTAAATATTTTAGGTCTGTGATTAATAAGTATTATGAAAATTATTTTTAAAGGTTCTTTTAAGTAAATGAAAAAATAGAGACTTCATTCGTTGAAGTTATCCTGCATTGCATAGCAGCATTTGTTTTTATTCTTCCCGTGTTAGTATTTGATTTTCCGTAAAAATTACCAAGACAATAATAAAAAGTATTAAATAAATAAATATTTATGGAAATTCTACGCAGCGCCATCTAGCCCCAAACTAAACAAACCTTGCACTATGTAAAACAGATAGCTTTTAGAATACATAGGTAGATTATTTTTGTACACATTACAAACATCTAAAATTGATTGACTCAGGCGTGACCTCGCGGAGCAGCAAAAATATCTAGTGAGTAGCTCAGAGCTTTATAGTGGGATTACACTAGATATTCTTGTTTAATTTTGCATCACACAAATGTTCGTCGTGATGGGTATCGAACCTACAACCTGCAGAAGACAGAGCTACTACCAACTGAGCTACAAAACCACGACTACTTAAGCTTAAAGAAAACTTTTTGATAAAAACAGTTATTAAAAAAGTACAAAGAACACAATTTTAACCAATTCACGAACTTAGCGGAAAGTAATGTTTTATTCGTAACACAACTTGAACAAGAACCACAGAGTATACAACAGTACTTACCAAAACTTTCCTCTCCACGAAACTCCTTCATTTCTAGTGTTTTCTTCATTAATATTTCATGAAGACGTAGCTCAGTTTTATAGGATCTTGTACCTATGTTTATTTAACGTGTGCGTGAGTCAGATTTTTTTTTTAATATTTTTTTTAAAAATATGTGTGGGACATGTCACGCAGCGCCATCTAGCCCCAAACTAAGCATAGCTTGTACTATGGGAACCAGATAACTGATACAATACATAGATGCTTTTTTGTTTGTAAATACATACATAGAATACAATATAACACCCAGACACAGAACAAACATCGATGTTCATCACACATATGTTTGTCCTGGGTAGGAATCGAACCTACAACCTATAGTTCAGAAGGCAGAGCTACTACCAACTGAGCTAACAGGCCAGTCAGATACGTGAGTTGTGGCAATATTAGTAGCTAGTAGTAGACTAGCGGTTGTTACCATAGGGAAAATAGTCTAGGCCTGTTTGTACAACACTGTGGTTATTACTATTATATTATACTAGCAGCGCCCCGCGTTCCTACAGGAGCCGTTCCCGTTTTTGGGATAAAAAGTAGCCTATGTTTTAATCCAGGGTATAAGCTACCTCCATACCAAATTTCATCCAAATCCGTGCAGCTGTTAGAGCGTGAAAGAGTAACAAACATACACACAAACTTTCACCTTTATAATATTAGTGTGATAGTGTGATAGTGTGATGTGATGTGATTTTGCCTAGTTAAAGATACTTACTTTGCGTCTATTCGGTTTTACTACTCAGTGTGTCATCATCATTAACAGCATGAAAACGTCCACTGCTGAACATAGGCCTCCCCCACAGAGCGCGCCTTAGAGCGGCTGCTTGCCTCCAGCATCCATCAGCTCCCCGTGGCTTTCACCAGATCGTCGGTCCACCGAGTGGGGGCCGGCCTACGCTGCGTCCACAGTGTGTAGTAAAACCGAATAGACACTATTTAGAGGATGCACACTTGCACAGTGTAGTGCACAGTATTATTTAGCGACAGAAACCGTGGACCAAGAATCCTATTAGGTAGGTCAACCTAGAACTATAAAATATAGACATTGTTATGCGTTCATAGCTCTGAAGGGTAGCAGAGGTCGAAAAAATATATAACCTTAAAAGGCTCGGACTTTTTAAATTTTTAACTAAAAGAGATTTTCTATTCGTGTTAAGATATTGGCACTTTTTCAGAAACTATCTTGACCTAAAACTTTATTATTTATTAGATATTTCTGACCATGGGTTAGGTAGCTATGAATTATTTGTACTTATTCAAACCATTTTAATATAAACCATCACTCATAAACATCACGGCCTCGACGTGAACCAAACATGTCCAATGTCCATAAACGAGCACTATTTATATGTCCAAGTGACAGCTGTCAACATAACTTGACAGATAATTTGGGCCATATTCACGCCATATTCCTCGCCATCCACGTGACAACGGAGTGACTGTTATTTTATTGCTGAAGACGGTATATTTTTGTGGGACAGCTACTCCAGCATAATTATTATGTTAGTGTGGAGTATCTTTACCCTCAAAATTAATGCTTCATAATAATGAACTCCTTGGAAGTTCAATGTTCAAATATCACAATAGATACTAATCATTATCATCGTCATCATCATCATCATCATCATCATCATCAGCCTGAAGACGTCTTAGTTCCATAAGTCATCACTGGCAACACACACTGATTGAAAACCTTTATTTTCAGGCTCTGCGGTATTTTGATAGATACCAATAAATGATTTAATTAATGAAATCTCAAGATACAAGAAACCTTTGTTAAGTAGGTTTACAATGGTCTAAACAATTCATGGCTCGCGATGGCTGTAATCGTGAGGAGTCGGTCGATCCGGCCTTCTGTCTCGGAACCTTGCATAGGTAACCCTCGGCCTTCGGAACGACTATTACAATATAAATGACCTTTCTATAAGAATAATAAATAAGTTACTGTTATTATTTTCGCTCTAAGGTTCCCAAGTCTTTCGCAAACTTAGATTTGTTAGGACTCTCAAGAAATCCAAGTTAGGAGTAACGTCAAACGTTTCTTCGAAGGACTAGGTTGAAGTTTATCTGCCTAACGAAATATTTGAATTGAAAATTAGTGTTCTTCGATAACGAACAACAAATAAAATGAAAATTAAGATACGGACAATGGTGAAAACTTTTTGAGGCGCCAATGAAGCAATGTTGTGTTGTAGAAATGCAAAGAAACAGGTAAAATGGGACCACATCAAATCCGGACAAAAAGAAGGTAGGTAATGGGGAATGAAGGAAAGAGGCGCATTATTAACAATGTAATCAGGAAAAGTTTGAGAGCGTGGGTGGGCATTTTTAATAAAATAGCCCTGTAACTTTTGGAGGCAGGTAGATAATCTAGGAATAGGAATTTAAAGAAGTTAACATGGGATAAGCTGCGCGCGTAGCTATACTTATAGTCATTGATATAAGAGTAACATTCGTTCATACGATTGAAATTATTAATAGTAAAGCCATGGCTCGTGAAACTGTCCGAGCGGTGGATTGGAACGGCGTTGTCAAAGGCATATCTGGCGGCGCCGCCGGTTCAACGGAGCACAACTTTGCCAAATTGGAGAGCGGACGCGTAAACAGAATCACATAAGTACCAATGGCAGATGGGATATGTCACTGAGACTGGACGAGTCTCATTTCAGCTAGGATTTTGGTATGTCAGCGATATGCCTAACGAAAGCAGTAAGTCCAGCAATGCACTCCACTTAGCTTCAAGTCGATAATGCTGTGCTGGTATTCTGGTATCAATAAATCTTGGATTAAATACGGTTTTTAGTTATACCTTTTTGCCATTATTGTCATCGTTAAACCAATTGGTACTATCATACAGTTGCAAAGTTCCAAGCTCAGTTGCTACGTCTGCTACACCGGATTTCCAGACCTCCATATTCAGTGTTACAGTCGTCTTATATGGATCACTTTTGAAGGTAGAATCCACAAACTCTAGGCACACTTCAAAGACCACATAAACGGTCCAATAAACACCACTGTGTACATAGCACATACTCCGTTTGTATTTAACGTGGATGTAGTTCTAGTAGCGTCAAATTAGTCAACAGACCTAGTCTGTCAGAATATCTCTAAATACATATTATGTTTGGGCTCACCGAAGCGAATTACAAATTGTCGAGTGAGCCCGAGCGCAAATAGCAAGCTTGTTTGTGGGCAGTTATCGATATTGGGCCGTTATATCGAGTAATACAATCTCGATTGTAGCCATCCGAGAATTGGAGGACAGGGCGCTAGGGTGTAAAGACAGCGGGCGCGTATTGATCGACCCAAATCGAGGACATGTTTAAACCGATATCTTTAATTTGTTTACAGTTTCGTTTTTTTTATAGTTTATAGACAAAGCATTTGACCACTGTCTCACCTGACGGAAAGTGATGACGCAGTCTACGATGGTGCATGTTTGCATATAATGATGAACAATTGAACATGTCAATTTAACGTACGAATTGCATCAGCAAAACATATTTTTTATATTACTAACTTTAAAAACTAAAGCAATATTATTTCTTAGTTACAAACATCTAGAGGTATTTAAAACGTTGTAGAATGAAACTTTTAAATCCTTTTAATCCCCAATGAATTTTCCAACAAGTCTCATCCAAGGAACTGCTATTAATCTGTACGTGCAAACAAATTGTTTATTCCGATAAAGTTGAATATTTATTGGAACAAAGTTTGCATCAGAAGTGGTCCAGAGATAAGCCTAGGGGGATGAGAGTTGAGACTGGGACTTAAACAGGAACCCTGGACAAATGGGGGATGGTTTGCGTAAATGATGGAGCTTAAGGCGTCTTAGTGCTGAAGTTATGAGCCTATGATGTTAAAATTTATAATGGATGAAGGTGAGCTGTCTTGGTACTTTGGTGCTAAAGTAATTTTGATATTTGGCGCCATAATATCATGAGGATTTCCATAAATTGAACTTTTCTCTCCCTGTTATTTCATGTGAATTGTAATCGGGTGTATAATTTATTCAGAGCCTATTTTAAATGTTTAGGTATAGTTTAGTTTTTAGGCCTAGTTTAGTTATATTATGGTTTTAACTTGTTGTGAATATCCCTTCAGATCCAATTTTTTTATCGTAGACCTATATTCACATTTTTCTCGTTTCATACTTCTCGCAGCTTGTTTTACCAAGTTTTGAACGTATTACCGCTATGAGTTCATTTTCCTCAAGTTTTCGAGAATAACCAAACTGCGTATTTAGGGCTGACAACTGTAAGACAGTCGTGAAGGACATCGATTGGTTTCCTGACCAAGATAAACCTTCAAACTGGGATGAAACTTTTCTGTCCGCTATTCTGTTGCTAAACCTATTACCACTGCCCATGGAGACGTGTTCGCGACAACCGAATCCCGATCGCCTCGGCCCTTTGTTCCTAAACCGGACATATGGGATGTTCGGAGGAGATTTTTATATCCTTTCGGGACCAGACGCAAATTGGATGAGATTTCCAGACGGTTCAATTGACGTGTAAAAGTGCTTCGGTAGCCTTCCCGTTGAATAAATTATGTGAATTTGCAATTGAATCCGGCAATTGATCTGAGGCTTAAGACCCGTCTTTCGGGGAACAAGGCGGTTGAGGTTTTCAATAAACGCGGTGTGATGTTCTGCCGCCATTACTTTGAAAGGGCACCACTTTAATTTGAATGCTGAGTTTAAGTACAGTAACAAGGAATAAAAGTTGTTCCTGATTTTCCTAATGTTTGTGATGAAATTTAATTTCATAGTATTTTTTACTTTAACCATTTTGGTTTGGTCTGTCAGATTAATATGTTTCTTTTTTCAACGGGCAAATTGCCTTTATTACTCAAGTTAACTACTACAGTAATAAAAACTAAACTAAACGAAACTAAACTAAGCTAAACTAAACTAAACTAGCTACACTACCTACTACAAAGAACACTTATGGACTGTATAATAGCCGCGATGGCCTCTAGACAGTCCAAGTGCTCCAGCCCAATATGTTTTGATTAAATTCCAGTAGCTAAAAAGTACCTACAAACATATTTGATGCTAAGCTATAATATAAAAATAGCAATAACTATAATATAATATTGTCTGTGCTGCTGTGTAGGTATAATTTTTGTTTATCTATTTTTTGTAGTCTTTGTCTTTTTAAATATGTATTTATTTTACTGTAGGGTTTACTATAGGATTCTCACTTCTTAATGCATGATGTGGCCATTCTGTAATTAGGCCTACATGTAATTCAAAACCTGTCATGCATATCATGTAAGCTAAAATTTTTATTACATTTGTAAATCATGTAGTACTGTTGAAGGTCCATAAATAAATAAATAAATAAATAAAACTAATTTAAAATAATATTTTCTCGTAAAAATATCCAATTTAAACTTCATTAAATTGGCACCATTGTGGGCTGGGCGGCGAATATGTATTCAGCAATCTTCACTGATTATCGTTATTGGCTGTATACACCTATAATAAAACACCATAACAGCATGTTTTGTTGTCGTTTTGTGATTTTCCCCGTTATTGACTCCACAGCTCAAGACGGAGTGACGCTACAAATGAGATTACTCGATCACAAGCATAGCGAATATCAGCTGTAAAGCTTTATGCAAAATAATAAGCATAAAATTATTTAACCCGTGATAGTTAGCTCTTTATCACTAAACAGACAACCTCATGTAATGCTGTTATAATTCTTGGTACAGACCCTATAAGGGGGGGGGGGGGGTAAGAAAGAAAACACTAGCCTCTATCCGTTAGTGTCTTTAATTCTGTTTTACACAAAAGTCGTTCCTTTCCGAAGGAGGCTAATACCCACTGTTTAATATTACTAAGGACTATAGTTGCTAATAATATTTTATGATATTTTGGTAGGATACATTCACAAATGGAAGGTGTTGGGCGCCTTAGAATATACAAATGTAGTGCCCGCCAGCTATTATGAGACCCAAGAGGGGTGTGGTACGAGCTAGTAGAACATTCCTGCTTTGCAACCAGATAGCTAAGTTAGTTGGTAATGGACAACACAAAGTATAAAGGAACGCGATCAACCAGCTACCATGCTGGCCGACCGTGATACCGTAAGGAGCGCGATGGTGTGGAGGACTGAACTGGATCCAGGGAGATGCAGACGGCGGGTGAAGACCCGTAGGTAAGGGGCCGTTGCCTCCCGGAGCCTAGCAGGTCAGCGCAGACCGTCGGTGAGCTCGGAGAGGGGCGTGCCAGGAGTTGGCACGACCCGAGTAGAAGAGGAGTAATAAAAAAAAAAAACCCTGTCGAAGGACAGGAACAAATTAGACTCTTATTTTAGCACTTTTTACTATCACTGTCTACGACTTGATGCACATTTAGGTTTCTTTGGATAAATGGGAAGACTTACCCTGTAGAGGGGTTTTTCTTTACTCGTGGAGGTGAGACGCAGGCTCACGATGGGCGCGGTGGAGGCGGGCACCCGCCTAAAACGAAGGCGTCGCGGCAGCGGCCAAATGGAGGCAGCGACTTGCCGCGACCAGTAATTATACGTAGGGCACAGCTGCCTGTGGAAAGATGGAGTTCCATGAAGCTACCAGGTTCTGAGCACGGCGCGGGGATGGAGCCCCGCTCGTGATTACAAGATATTCTCGTGGAAACTCACCTGCAGCAAAAGAAGGAGTTAGCTTGGTGGCCGAGGAGACGCGCCAAACTGTCAGGAGCTGCGCCCACGCCGATACCAAAGAAAACGAACCACTCGAAGTTTCTCCGATCTTCCTTTTTCTAAGGAGAACCGTCGCTCTAACTGGGCGGATTTGCGTCACCCTATCTCGCCCCCCAGCCTCTGTCGAATTTTCTCGAAAAGTCCTTGCCTGCGTCCCTGACCACAAAAGTCACCACTCCGCATATCGCCAAAAGCGAAAGTCGAGCGGCTGAGTCAAGGACTAGATCTTCCCACAAGAGCCTTCACGACAGTGGTGGTTATTTAACGATATTTCTCGTGTTCTTTGCGTAAAATAAATTATTTATTTATGTGCATTTTAGCTATGCAAATAAACAGAAAATTAGTGAAAATCCCTTGGTTTGTAGGTTTTTCTTTGTTTAGGGTCACCCTGCGATCACGTCATATGTCAACTTCAATTTGACGTCTTGTCAGCCGACAGTGACAGTGACGTTTCGGTGTGGATTAAAAAGTTATGGTCGTTGGTTTTTTCTCTAAATTGGCTCCTGTGAGATGGAGATTATTATAGAGATTTAGCCAATCCATAAAGAAAAACGATTGACTGTGATTGTGATCCAACCACAATAATTAAATTTATACAGAAGCGAAAAACAAGCCGTTACAGTACCCGTCCAACCCGGGTAGAATTCACGTAGTGAATTCGAACGGCTGTCCTCAGCCGGGAACTTCAGTTTCCAACAAAAGACAAACAAAACACCAAAACCATGGTGAAATATCTTTAAAAAAAAATCATTTAGAAAGTTATTGAATCAGGTTCAGACCAGACACTAACGGATAAAAGGAATAACCTAAAGCTATATATTTCCACACCTACATGCAAAAGTAAATGGAAAATTGGAACAAAGACAAAAAACAACAATATAATGTTTGTAAATAAAGGAAATTGTACCACTGGCTTGGGCAAGGTGCATATGTATAGGAAATTAGATAAAGATATAATACATTGTAATAATTAGTCGCTATGAGATTAAATTTATTATATTACAACCCCGCAAAATCCCTATATTATTATGTATTCAATATATACGAACTGGATTGTACTGCATTTACCCCGGGGTAATTATGAAATTGACTGGACATTAACCGAGAGTACAATTTGTCACAATTAACACCCGTTATAAGCAGGCTATTTGTCCTGCAAGGGAAATACCGGAGTTGACTGGAATGTTCGCCAAAGAACAACTAACCGTGAAAATCATGCTATCCCCCTAGTTGGTGTTGAATTGAATATCAGTGACTCCTTACTTGTTGTGTTAAGCTTCTTTATAAAGGAGTTCACATACCGCTCCTGTAGGCTTAAGTTTGTGTTATTGGCTTATTTTCGGAGTCCACATACCGCTCCTTTAAATGTAGTTTCCTACTAGTCCGCTTAGCTACGGAAGTGGGAATAGATTAAGTTCTGTTATCCGCTTAGCTACGGTTACAAAACTATCTAAAGTTCAGTGCTATAGGCTTCTTTATAAAGGAGTTCACATACCGCTCCTGTAGGCTTAAGTTTGTGTTATTGGCTTATTTAGGGAGTTTACACCGCTCCATAGATTGTTCTAATGACCTTAGTCTAGTGATGTTATAAACGTACATAGATGTGTGTATATAATATATATTTTAGATATTTATTAAATGGACTATTGGTAAAGAATGATTTTATTTTTATTTTATATGTAGATGCCAAGCCAGGGTAGAATAATTATTTAACCTATTGTAGAGTAGGGAAAAGGAAACAAATTATAAATTATGGTAACAACCCATGACCAGTCCTTCCTTAACCTAAATATTATTTACAAGGACTGAGTCATCCAGCTTCTTTTTTTTTTTATCCATTTCAACCGTGATATCGAACCAAGAAAGAACCAACTCCCAGGACCAAACACAAAAGCAGCCTACTGCTGTCCGGGGGCACTGCTGTCTTGCCTAATATCCAACCTTTAACCTTATCTCCCTGTGAAACGAACCAAAAGTAGAGCCATCTCCCAGGACTACACAAAGGCGGCCCACCGCCGCCGTCCGGGGGTACTCCGAAGGTAGGTAGTTTGTAGAACTACCGGTAGGTAAGCAGTAACCAGTTGGATACTTACTGGTTACTGATTTGTCAGTTTTGTATAAAAAGTGATAGGTAATAGATAACTGGAGAAGGGTTAGAAAGAAAGGGGAAAGAGGAAGTTCACCTTGGCTTCATCGAAGAGTGATGACAGGAGGCCTACGGTGAAAATTGTGTTCACGATAATGGGGTTGAGATGCCCATTTTCAGAGGCTACTACTGTGTAGCGGGTAAAATACTGTTTAGGGACAGTGGAGAAGAAAGGTACCTCTGAAGTAGGTAAATAGAGTTTAGTTTTAGGTTCAAGTTAGTTTGAGGTTTTAAGGTCCTTCACATGCCAAATGCCTGCATCTCTGCCGTTCTCATCTACCAGCTCATATACCAACGGAGACTTTTTGGTTTTGATTCTACACTTGACATATTTAGGAGCCAGTTTTGCAGAGAAAAACCGACCCTTGTCACTGAGAGGGAAAGTTCTTTTCCAGACCGTTTGACCCACTTTGAGCTCCATATATCTTCTCCGCAGGTTGTAATAATGCGTGTTTTTGGCGTGCGCCTTCACCAGTTCCTCTTTTACTTTCCGAAAAATTCCCGAGAGCGCACCCAGTTGGCGTGCGTAATCTTCTCTGCGTGGGAAGGAAAGGTCTGAGAGGTCTAAGGGAGATGAGTCATAGAGATCTCCATTTGGTACAGCCTCCCGCCCATGCATTAATAGGAAAGGAGAATATCCTGTAGCCTCACTGACGGATGTATTAATGGCAAACTCAATGTGGGGCAAATGTAAGTCCCATTCGCGATGGTCCTCCTTTATAAGTGAGGATATCGCAGTAACAATGGTACGGTTTTGGCGTTCCACCGGGTTAACTTGGGGACAATATCTAGGGCCTAAATGGATCTGGGGAACGTTGTATTTATGAAACAGGGCTTGTATCTCATTTCCAGTGAACTGAGTTCCATTATCAGAAATCACTGTTTGCGGGATCCCCTGCTTCATAAAGACGTCATTCTCCAGATGCCTGACGATATTGGCCGCGGTGGCTCGACGCAAGGGAAACAGCATCACATATTTTGTGAAGCAGCACATCACTACGAATAAGTGAGTGTAGCGGTTTCTAGAAACCGGAAAGGGGCCTGCCAGGTCTATACTCAATGTCTGGTTTGGCCTACAGCATTGTTTAGGACTACCCATCAAGCCTGGTGTAGTCCGATTCGGTATTTTATGGGATAAACATGTTTCGCATTGTCGCACGAAGTCAGCCACCTCCCTAAATAATCCGGGCCAGTAATACGCCAATGATATCTTTTTGAAGGTCTTCTGTATTCCCAAATGTGCAGAAGTGGGTAAACAGTGGTGTTCCTCAATTATTGTCTTCCGCTTAGACTGTGGTATCACTTCTTTCCATTGAAAATCACGAGCTAGAGTATTAGCTGACTTTGTGTAACGAAACAATCTTCCGTCTTTCACCATAAAATTCCGACAAGACAAGGGTTTTTGCACGCATTTAGTATAAACGCCGTCATACCAAGAATCACCAGTAGGGGTGAAAGAGTCCGTGGTTGCAATAGCTGCAACCGGCGTTACAAACCGAGATAAAGCATCCGGTACCACATTATCCTTGCCCGCTCGATGTTCGATCTCAAAGTTGTAAGGAGAAAGTCTGCAACCCCAGCGAGCTAACCTGCCGGTTGGGTTTGTTAGATTTAAGAACCATTTTAGGCTAGCATGGTCAGTCACAATTTTGAAAGGCTTGCTTCCTTCCAAGTAGGGCCTAAAATGTTCTACCGCAAACACCACCGCCAAAGCTTCCCGCTCCGTTGCTGAATAGTTCATCTCACATTTCGAGAGCGATTTGCTCGCGAAAGCAATTGGATGTTCAGTACCGTCCATATCCTGTGCTAACATCCCGGCGATGCCGTATGACGAAGCATCGCAATGCACAGAAAAAGGTTTGGAAAAGTCTGGGCAGGCGACAGTGACAGTGACGTTTCGGTGTGGATTAAAAAGTTATGGTCGTTGGTTTTTTCTCTAAATTGGCTCCTGTGAGATGGAGATTATTATAGAGATTTAGCCAATCCATAAAGAAAAACGATTGACTGTGATTGTGATCCAACCACAATAATTAAATTTATACAGAAGCGAAAAACAAGCCGTTACACTCATTTGTTTTCATATTATATACTATTCAATTTCAAACTAAACGACAAGTACTTTTACCTTCTACAATCTACAGAATACGTTTAAAATATATTTGTGGACATTTCACACACCGCCATCTAGCCCCAAACTAAACAAAGCTTGTACTATGGGCACCAGATAACTGATACAATGCTTACTTATATACTTTTTATTTGTAACACCGTCAATTTAATATATAAATAGATTACAATAATATTACACCCCAGACACAGAACAAATATGGAGGTTTTAACTTTTAGTATTCGTCACAAATAAAGCGTTGAACCTTATCAACTGCTTTTTTTTGGACTGCGATCGCGAATCGTGAGACCCGCTCCGTTGAACAGCATTGGAACGCTCAGAGAATTTTCGACTTAATCGAGCCCTCAAGCGGATATTGTTTTAGGTGCTGGGATATTCCTTTGATCGGTGCTTGTGATCGATACCCTTGATGAATTGGACAGGAGTTACTAAAGATCGAGAAATGAAGATCGATGTTTTCCACATAAAAGTTTATTTTAAATCTGAAAAATATGAGGTTGGTATTGTAGCGTCATTCTGTCTTGAGCTTTTTTTTTTAAACTAAATCGGCCCGCATTTGACCGCAGTCTCACCCGGGCCCTAATTCTGTATGAAAACTCAGATTCCACACGATACGAAACCACGTCGTTATCGTGTCTTGTTCAAATCGTGTCACAGCATTAGAAATACCTTCACTTTACATTATGTTATTTTTATTTTGAATAAATATTGATATATTAAGTGGTGGTAACTTTTGACGTGTTGATGTTTCGGAACGTGTCTCAGTGGAACATTATGATTTTTGACAGTTCAAATCGCGTCATTTCCAAATTCATTGCGCGCGGTTTTGTTTCCATTTCACAGAGAATAGATTTTTGCAGATTTCTTATATAAGACAAGGAATTCGCGTGTTTTCGAAGTAAGGAATCGTAAAGTGGTCATACAGAATTAGGGTCCCGATGGAAAGTGACGGCGCGGTCTACGATGGTACATGCATGCCTAGAAATGCTTGCCTGTTTTATTACACAAGCCAATAATGTTGTACCTAAGTAAAGATTGTTGAAACTTTATAAAAATATATATTTTGCGCCCAAAATGGTACCGATATAATGAAGTATTGTATATCGTATGGCTCGATCCTTCCGCGGCCTGCGCGTGCCCAGCCAATTGATTATTGATGGAATAATTAAAATGGATATTATTTATTATTTAAACGCATTACTGAATACGATGTACACAAATCTAGAGCAATATTCGTGAAAATCACGATAAAATGTATGCAATATAGAATGATCCCATTCAGAGCAGCGTTTGCAGTTTCCATCGGGCTTAGGGTAAAATACAAAAAAAACGTTTGAGTAAACGTTCATGTTTCAATGGCTTTTGAATACGAGGGTTTAATTTACTGGCCCACGTTGTATGTAGGTAATATCTTGCTGAGCTGTATGCATTTTAACGATACACCAGACCCCCTAGCATGCGCACCGCGTCATAATTTTCTTGACAGTTTTTATTATTTATTTATTTATTCATCATAGGAAAACTTACAGCCAATTAAACAGTAAAAAAAAGTAAACAATAAAAGAAACTAGGCCAATTACAAGTTTCCACCTATAGAAGTAACTTATATAAATAATTAACCTCGCAGTAGGTAGCTAGTGAAGTTCACATGAAGCAACCGATAGAGTAACTACTAACAGCGCCGACAAGTTTTGTCGCGGTGCGCATGCTAGTTGGGGGGGGGGGGGGGATTGTTAGATATTATTTGTTCGTTATGCATCTAACTAATACAATACTTTTATTAACAAGTGGCGAGGACGTCTTCAGGCTGTTGATGATGATGATGATGATGATGATTAACCAATTTAATCTTTGAAAGGAATCATTATGTCACTCGGTAACACGTGAAAGCAGGTACGTAAACAGGTTAATTTTTTTTCTAATCAAACTTAAACCGTTCCAAATTCCACTAAATCTACTACTGCAAAAACCAAATCCTTCGTAAACTTTACTTAAACCCAGCTGACTGGACAGCGACACCGGCTCGCCGGATTATTCTCGTCCGACAAGTTGCGACGTATACCTAAGTCCTGCTCTTAAGGCGGACATGTGGACCTGTCACATACGCAAGACAGAAAGCCAAGGCTCTGGCAACTCGCCGACGCCTGAATTAACTAACTCCCTTTTACAGAATTTATAGTTTATCCTATCCAGGAATCCAGGATTGAGTTGAGATCATTTCCAAACACCGGGTCTAACTTTGGTGTTTAAGTTCATTCTTGAAAATAATATTGATCAAAATTTAACTATTTAGTTTGTGCTTAAAATAGAACGCTTATTAGTCGTTACCTACACTTTACATGCTGCTTTAAAAGTATCAGCTATCCATATTCAATTTCATGCCCTCGACGTACGCCCTCCCTTAAACTCGAAACACAATATCTCGCTTATTGAAACCCGTCGCGAGTTTTAAAGATAACTTTTATTTACCTAACCTCTAGAAAATATCAAGATCAATTTTGTTAGAAATGGGTCCCACGTTGGGCGCCAACGTACGTAAATACGGTATATAAAGTGGATATTTTTTTGTGCTATGTCGTTTGTACGAAACAGGAAACACACGGTTGGAATCTAATGGACTTTTATAACAAATTAAGAAGAATAATTTGTTTTTATAAACACACACGAGTTCCATTTTGTATTTTATTGTTCGATTGGCTGCGTTCAGGTCAATATGTTGTAAGCTTTGTAATGTGTACCTAGAAAGGGAAATAATATAATTCTATTTGTAATCATCTTTTCAAAGATTTTGTCTTCAATCATACATACATAACGTAAGTAAGCCGTCATTTACTAGTTGGTAGGACTTTCCTGGAAAGTTCGTATAGGTAGGTACCACTGCTTTGCCAGTTATTCTGCCGCCAAGCAGTAGTGTGCAAACACTACTGTGTTCCGGTTTGAAAGGCATTGTAGCTAGTGAAATTACTGGGCAAATGAGACTTTACGAACTGATCTCACAGTCTAGAAAACTTTTTTAGACTGTGTGATGTCTCAAAATGACGTGCGTGGTGTCACGCGAAACTTTAATTTAGAGTTCCGAGTGACACTGCAATCTGTTATGGGCGGCAGTGTCGCTTAAAACCAGGTGAACGACTAGCTAGCTCGTCACGCCATTCGTTTACATAAAAAAAGAACGTTTAATATAGAAGTAGACGTTTTTGGGCGCCAATAATAACTTCTCACTTTGAAATTACAAATTGTAACAATCATCCAGAGTTACTATTCTACAGTATTTTACGGTTTACATTAAACATCGTTTGTATAGCGAAATAAACTTTTATGACGTCATAATTTCGCAGTTCAGACTGTTTCGGAAACACGTGTCTTCTCCGCAATGAAATTGTTATAAAGTTTATCAAGTGCGGAGACTTTGTGATACTTTGTTTAACTTGGATTTGTTATCGTAATACAGTTGCTAAACAAATATCTTTTTGTTATAATACAAACAACAGACAACAACTTAAATAACGCCCAATAAAATTAGCTGAAGGCTAAGTAGGTACGATCTATGCTAGTATTTCTTTCGTATGGATAAGAAGCCTAAGAAATCTTTGGGTGCTTTTAGAATTTCAGTGATCTCTGAACCCTGAGCGTACTTACTTATCTAACGTAGACTGTGAGCCTTCAAGATCAATAAAGCTAGACTTTGTTCAAACAGATCGTTCTTAATCTAAATACTTATAAGACTTTGGTTTCTATTTTCTTATCAACTCATAACATATATTATTTGTTCGTAAGACTGCTTGTAAAGTTTCTACTTGTAGTGGATACACGCACTTGGGGGAATTTACCTTCATAATAATAACACTCTCTGTGCAATTCTTTTCAAAGGTTTTAGAAGTTAATTGTTGATAATATTTTGAATAGTCTATTTATTCGTCCTACCCATATACTTCTCTTAAGCTCTGGTTTCGTTTTGTTTATTTTAATGATTATGTTTAGCATCATCTAATCATCTACTTATCTATCATCAATTATCAATGATAGCCTATTGTTAATAAAAAAAAATCTTTCTATTCCCATCTGCGGAATTTCAATCAGGACCCTAAATACCCTACTTAAACGAAAGTTGAAAGTTGAAAGCTTAAAACGTGACATAAAATTAATGAAAATCATTTTTGTTTCTCTGCTTTTGACCCTACGGCTTATGCCTTACAGTAGTAACAGTGAGCAAATACTTATCTATACCAATAATATAAAGAGGAAAGATTTGATTGACTGTTTGTTTGTTTGTTTGCATTGAATAGGATCCGAAACTATTGAACCGATTTGAAAAATTCTTTCACTGTTGGGAAGCTACACTATCCCCGGGTGACATAGGCTATATTGTTAGAAATCAGAAGTGAAACCACATTTTTAAAAAGTCAGGATCTTTTATAAACGCCAAATAGTAATTAACATTATTCCATTAAATAAGCACAAAGGTAGCACACAAATGCCACACGAGCAACACTACGTCCGTTCAGCACGAAGTCCGGTGAAGTAAAAAGGGGCGAGTGGTCCTTTAGCCGCTTCTTATATAGTCTGTTCGCCACTCGCCGCGCCGTCATCGCCAGTGTTGCTAATAATATTATATTTTCAAAAAAGTGAGGGATCCTTACTAAAACTCCAATAATGTAACCCAAGGTGTAAAAAAAATTACCTAAAATATTCTTTACAGAATACAGAGCCGCTAGTTTAGCTAATATAGGCCGATGATGATGATCTAAACACGATACGATTGGGATCGATTGAGGCAATTTCTCAGTATCATTTCGTGTCACCAAAGTTACCAGTGTCTTCAGAGACAAGCATTTGGTCATCCTTTCTTATCTTATAATATTTCGATTTATTCATTACGTTACGACCAACTGTCATTTAAACAAAATCCGCATGCCCTTCGTTGTTTACCGATATCGAGTTTGTTAACCGAAAACTTGTGCTACGAAATATAAGGTAACAATAAAATGTTCCATATATCAGAGGCGGGACGTGACAAAGGACAAATGGTTTTCTCACCTGAGCTTTTTCTTATCTCCCATATTTTCCCATGAATCCCTTATCCACAAACAAACATAATACCAATAGTATAAATAGCACAATATAGACAGTAGGGGGCATTAACAAAATTAAATGCTGCGTGCAATTTTGTTTGTAAGTTAACAATTTAAAATGATAAATGATTTATTTAGCTAGAATTTTATGAGTGTATACAGTACAATGGAGCTGGCATAGTCGCTAAGCGACTCAAAGCTTCCAAATATTATAGATATAAAAAAACGTTAACGTAATGTGCTAGTGGTCGATAATTTAAAACGTTGTAAACTTTTTTAGACTGTGTGATGTCTCAGGATGGCGTGCGCAGTGCGCAGTGTTACTCGAAACTTTAGTTTGGAGTTCCGAGTGGCACTGCAATCTGTTATGGGCGGCCGTGTCGCTTAACACCAGGCGAATGACTAGCTCGTCACGTCATTCGTTTAAATAAAAAAAAAAAAAAAAAAATTTACTTTGCATCACCGTGATCAACCTATTTTGGTTGTATATTTAAAGTGATTATGGTATGTTTGTGTTCATGTGCTTAATGATGATTGGTTTCAAGATGTTTTTGACTACAAAATTCAATTCTGCATTATAAAATCGTCGCACAGGTGTTATTAAAATTTGCGTACATATCGCTTCAGTCTTATTATTTTCTTACTTGACTAGTAGGTAAAACTCAAGCCTGTATGTTAGTAAATTTGTACATACTGTAGGTAGAGTTGTATTGTTAGTTCTATTCGTTTGCTTGTCTTTATCTAACTATATACGTTTCTATAATAACAGGTGCGCCGCAAACGGCCCCGTCTGGCACATACCGATATGTTGACATAACGTTGGGGTGAACCTTGACCCAAGGGGTTGGCGGAGTGCTCTGTTACTCTGTGACGTTTTTCATAAAATTATCTTGTTACGCCGCTGTCTGACCCGTTCGATAGCAGCGATGATAAAGCGTTAATGAGCTAGCTGATATTCAAAAACGGCCTAATATTTTCAGTTAACTATCTCAGTTGATAGGATGAAAATTTTACAGGACCAAAAATACTATAACGTCTTATAGATCCTTTTTGAAGGACTCCACTTCGTAAAAATATTTGGTGCTAAATCTCAGTAAAATTCTCCAAATTTAAATCTTTTATCATCATCATCAACATCGGCCGGAAGACGTCCAGTGCAGAACATAGGCCTCCTCTATGAACCGCCACCTTGGACGCTTATCATAGAAGGTTTGCCATAATCACCACTCTTGGCAGGTGGATCGGTGATCGCAGCTTTTATGTAGGTACCGAGGAGAACGCTGCTGCTCATTCTCTGGATATTCCCTCAGCCAGATCTTACAGCACTCAAGAATATGGGGGAATTCAAAGCTTTACGTAAGAGCAAAAGCTTTCCACTTTCACGTATACATATTACTATTTAGAAATGACTGATAATCTAACAAATCGCGGGCTCAAGGTGAAGGTTTATCTTGCGCCATTATTTCTTCTGTGGTTTTATCGCTGACAACACAATTTACGTGAAAAATAGGTGTAATTTGAACATACTGTATGTTGTACCGCATATTTCAGTATATTTATATTCATTTGTATAAGTGACACCTTCGTTTGCGTCAGTGGAACGTTACACTAGCGCGGCAAACTCAAATTTTCTTGCGTTTTTTGCCAATAATAGCTTAATTACTCAACGTGATTACATGAAAACTAATTTTGCTCAAATAAATAGAATGTATCAATAAACTACAATTAAAAGTTTCACCTAGATATCATTCGTTTAGCGACAAATGGCAATAGAGTAAAAAGCCAAGACGAAATTGGTTTATTGCCACTTCTTGCTAAACCAAAGATATTTAGGTAATACTTTTAATCGTAATTTGTTGATACATTCTATTTATTTACGTTAAATCAGTTTTAATGTAATCACGTTTTGTATTTAAGCTATTATTGTCAAAAAACGCAAGAAAAATTGAATATGCCGCGTTGAGCGAATCGTTCCACCAATGAAATTTGAAACAGCTTTTCTGCCTTCACACCGTTCTCTCTGGCGTTAAAATACTGTGAAATTCCGAATATTGGGAAATATTAGGTTTCACTGGTAAATCCTCAAGAATAGACATAGCGTAGTTACTGGTATATCTCCATTTCAAAGTTAGGTAGTAAGGTATCTTGATATATTTTATCGGCATTAGAGTAAAATTTTAACACAGTGTTATATAACTCTTAAGAGCGTGGGAGGCCTTGACCCTACAAGGTCATAAGGGGCGTAACAATAACGACAGGGGTAGGCCCTGTTATACACCCCTAATTTATAAGGCTTTAGTTTTGTTAGCTGGGGAAAGTTCAAAGCCAAACAATGGTATTGACAATTGCCTTTATTTCACCATGAACAAATTCATGAGTGTTGAAAGGTTTTTCCTCCTGTCTTTACGGCCAAGTGTACCTCTTTAGAGATGAAATATCTCTAGGAATTCGGAGATGTTTAGTTTAAATCCCCCAGTTCAAAGGGATTTTGACGATAAAAGTCTTAAATTACCGAGAGGTATCGCGTCGCGTATTTACAAAGTTAACGTTGACCTGAGTGTATTTAATGTCTTCTCCAAATAGATGCGTTTGTACACGTAATTAGGTACCTACCTATTACTTTGATAGATTTTTGTTGCAAATAAAATATACTAACGTTACCTACTGTTTTGTTTCAGGTACATTTCAAAGGCGGATTCTGCGGGGGACAGTGTGGACATGTCCCATACCACCATCTAGCGCCAAACTAAGCATAGCTTGTACTATGGGAATAGATAACTGATACAATACTTAGATACTTTTTGTTTGTAAATACATACAAAGAATACAACCCAGACACAGAACAAACATCGATGTTCATCACAGATATGCTTGTCCTGGATGGGAATCGAACCCACAGCTAACAGGCCAGTAAACATAGTTAAAAAAACCACGCCTATAATAAACTAATACCAACACCATTATGCATGGAACTACGGCCTAGAGCAACTGTTTCAATTTATTTTTACAGCATATTTATTAGTAGGCACCTACATTAATAATTTAATTGAAAAAATGTACAACAAACACCATCCACTACCACCAGAGATGATACTGATCTCAGGTACTCTATTTATCCCGATCACAAACACAATGGGGGGCATTTCGGTCTAAACTCCACAAATCTCTATCGGTGGGGAAAATCTATTGATTACTAGTTGCGTCCCGCGGTGTTACCCGTGGATAAAAAGTGTGTACCCTATATGTTAATCCAACGTATAAGCTATGTGCATTCCAAATTTCATCGAAATCTGTTCAGTAGTCACGGAGATATAAGGTAACAAACATTCACACACACAAACTTTCGCATTTATAATATTAGTAGGATGAACTAAACCTAATAAAACATCATTCTATATTGTTCATCATAGATCACTGAACTCAAACCTCTACTGTAGGTTGTAGCTGTATCCAAAAATTAACTAGATTGTCTAGTTTACTTGTTTGGAACTTTGTCTATTGCTATTGCTGTATATATCTACAGTCTAATATAGTCAAGCAAATAAGTAAGAACGTGATCAAAGTGAAGACGCTAAATTTACAAACGGCGGAGAGAACTGCGTGTATTAATAGATAGACACAGTGTAAACTTAACAGAAGATGTAGGTACCTCAATAGTATTTTTCTTATTTTATTTGTAAGGACTAGTCACAAAGTGATTCTGTTAAATAAAACTCTGACAATTGTAAAGCTATTACGGTCCTTATCATCTCAATCTATACGAAAGGGACAGGCAATATTTTTAAGAGCTGTCAAATTTTTATGTAATGGTTTTGCGCAACAGAATAGATAACATTATCAGCCAGAACAACCTCAGACAAGTTAATACTTTCAAATCTGTTAGTGCTGGCTGAACTGAATGATGATGAGTTTCTCTCCTGCACTAAACTTGTTAGCTTGTTACCCTGCGCAAAGGTAAGGCTCCTGAGTCTCATTTAAACTTTGTAGTTTGTGCTTTCATTAATCCTCGGTCCCTGTTACTGTCGTATATCGTACTTCTGTCATTCTGTATGCTCTGTGTTAAGTGGCACTTTGACTTCTTGCTGCGATCGTTCAGTCGTGTCTACCTACACTTTAATAAGACCTAGCTCGAATGGGACTGGGACCACTGTGAGGCTGTTTTATAAGTTAATTAACTGGTGTGGTGGTTGAGCAGGTCGGCACATAACTTGGAAGCTGCGTGTTCGATTCAAGCATCTGTGTACAAAAATAAGTGCAAATACTTGATGTGTGGGTGGGCGTTGTAGGACCATGGTCTTGGTAGTTCCTATATAGGCCCTAACTACAGGGAATCCTATAGTTGGAGTCCGTTCTAGTGTCTCGATAGATTATGGATGTGTCTGAATCTGGGAAACATTTTCGTAACGAGCTACGAGAAGAGAAATGTTAACCCGCTTCCCTAGGGTTTCGTTTAGAAATATATTTCTCGAAAAGTCTGGCTGTGTTACAGCACCTCATTTGTTTATAACTACAGGGTCGCAAACTTCGAAGGTTGGTCGTGGAACTGTCCCGTTCCACAAGATATTTGCAGGTCGGCTGTGGAACGGCAGTTTTAGACAGCTTTGAGAATACGGTGACGTACGCCCTCTCCTTCGGTACCCTTCAAATGATCCAACTTTGGATTAAGAAATACATTGCATTCTGGAAATGAAGCTACCTTAGGTTAGGCTTAAGCAAGAAGCAAATGAGCACTTACTCAAAAATGCATTAAAAACTACAGTCTGTCTACAAGTCAAACATCATAGTATGGTAATTAATTTCGCTTGCTATTGAACGTCCTGAAATTCATTAAAGAATACGTGGTTCCCGATTCATGGAATTCGTCCAATCGCAGAAAGTACTTGCACAGGAGTATGCTGTAAAACAACCCTTCCTTGGCAGTCGGGTAATTTTTGTGCGAGTCGTACAACTGCACCTGCGATCAGTTGGTTTGCATAATATCTGTGATTTTTTTGTGAACACTTGATATTGTTTACTTAGACATAAGAACGGTGTTTGAAGTAGAAAATTAGCATAGCAACATAGATATAATTAAGTATGTAATAGTCACGTAATAAGTCACTGTAATCAGAATGTTTCAGGACTTCCCTATTTACTGTAGGTTGACTACGTAAATTCCCTAATAATTATCTCCTCAGAAACTGTTTATTGTTGACAAACTGGGCATAAATATATCCAAGATGTCGTTGAGAAACCGTACAATTTATAAGACAAACTTTACCCATACTTGAAGCTCGAAGTTTCAATTACTATTACTTTAACAAAGGTCTTTGTCGGGGTACAGTTGGAGGCTAAAGTTGAGCCGGTAACGTTCCATTACCAATACGTTGACAATGCTAACATTGGCATTAATCATAGTGAATTTCACACGCTAGATTGTATGTGTGGCGTGGGTATCCTTTGAGTCTGCACTTAACTGCTGAATACATCTATTCTAGTTCTGGTTAAATGTTTTGTCGAATACAGAAAAGAACTTGGAGCGATGAAAATTAGTCAGCATCATCAACATCATCATCATCATTGTCATCAGCAGCAGCATAAACACGTCTACTGTCGTCCCTTATTATAATAACATAACCAACCAGATGCGTGTCAATATTGACGTTAGAAAGTCGATTCGCTCAGGCTCACGCGTGACCTCGCAGAAGTTCATACTAAATGCCTACGTACCTACTTCTACAAGAAGCGGAACCCCTGCCTCTACACTGTTATTGTATCTTTCTAAATATTGACGCTCCTGTGATTCTGTCCCATTGTGCCATGACCCTACTGAACCCTGCAGGGTTCTATGACCGTATATTTTTACTTGCAGTTTCTTTAAATAAGATTTATGGACTTCAAACCTGCTAACTTTTGTATATACTAGGTAGGTACCTGTTCTCTATTGCAGTATAAGTTCCAAGTGTAAATAGTTCACTTTATTGATATTTTTGGTATGGAACTTGATGTTATCTATGGGAGTAAGCACACTGGCGTTTTCAATTGTCTCTAGTAATATAGGTAAGGTGCCATCGCAACCATAAGATTTTCCATAATATGACTTCCGGTGAACACAGCACAGTTTTGGTTCTGCTATATATATGTATACGGTATAGTAGAGTCCAAACAGTACTGGAGAACATAAGCTGGTCAATTCGTCGCAACATTTTTCCGTGTTTCACCAAAAACAAAATAAAATATTTCCAGCACATCAGTTGTTCCATTATTGGGTTCGCTCACTTTAACCCTCGAGACAAATTCCTTTCCACCCAGACACAAAAAATGTTGGGAATCAATTTTCTTTCCAGCTGTATCCAATCTGAATCAATTCTCCGGCACATGTTCCCAGTTTTTGCTTAATTCCCACCCTTTCCTACCCCTAGCCCAGCGGTGGTGGCGGCAGGGATATTAGTAGAATTACTCGTAATTTTGACTAACTCTCGTGTTTATGGGAATTTCATCGGCGATTTTGGTAAGTTTCAAAGCCTATCGTTGACACATTAGCAAAGTTCGGCATGACATCTAAGTAGTTATTGACAGCTAGAAATGAGAAAATACGGACCAACTATGGCAGGGCAATTCCGGGACAGTAATTGGCAGTATCAACTGTATAAGGCAGAATTCTAAGTCGTATATCTGTCTCATAACCGTCTCGCAGACCCATAATCGAACAATCAGACTGCGACATCCCCCACAATAACAGTCAGTATTACCATGGGTATTTCCTTGTTTTCTCAGATTAACGCGTCGGAACAGTATGTTTATGAAAATAGCCGAATAAAGGAGTTTTTTCAACTGGGGTAAGAAACATATTGGTTTGAGCGGTCGTGTAGATGTCTAGACGGCTTGATAGGCCAGCTTTGAAAATATTGCAGTGATTTAAACGTGTATGGGCGCCATCTTGAACTTATGTGACATTTGGTTCGACTCAACTTTCAACTTTGACATTTTAAGTTTTCACGTTTGGAACTGTGTCGATAAATTAAATATTCATGAATTGGGGTCTTACTGGCTGGCAGGAACAATGTTTAATACCCACTCTCAAAGGTCGATAAAGAATAAATCAGAATTTCAATTTAGGTTTATCGAGCTCAAATAACTAAGTTAACCATCAAACTAAGTTTATAAGTTTGGGCGGCATAAATGTAAGTTTCATTAATGATATGAAACTCTAATTTCCTACTCTTATAAAAATAGGAGCTAAAGCTCCTATTTTTATAAAACCAAGATCAAAAATTGATGAAACCCGCAACTGTGTTTATTTTAGACATTTGCCGAAGCTGTATTTGTTATGATTTGTAACTTCTTAGAATATTATTTTATGCAAATAAGTTTAATAAAAATACAAGTATCTACCTCCTACAGGAGCGCAGAGCAAAAACACAAATAGTGAATAGAGATAGGTTACAAATTATAATAATAGAGTAAAAGCTTAATTTCACCTACAAAGCACATTTTCTAGTGTTCAAATATTAAATTCACTTGATATATTGTTCGAATTTAGCTGAGAAATATGCGAAAGCTTAAATCTTGTACTTAAATGAAATCGTAAATTATCAAATGTACCTCGTTAAAAGTGAGCTTACTGTAAAGCTAAATGAAATAAACCTTTTTTCTCGGCTACTGTTCGCTGTTTAAGCTATTTATGGCCGTAAATGCGAATAAATTATCGAAACTTATGAGCTATTATAACTTATATATATTTAGGCTATATTATATTTAAAAAAATTAGGTATGCTTACTAAAACTTCAATAATGTAACCCAAGGTATAAAAAATTACCTAAAATTATTCTTTACATCGCGTGCGCTGCGAAAACTATTATACCCGTGTGAAGCCGGGGCGAGCCACTAGTATTATTATATAATCCCAAAATTCATTAAGTTTCTTGTTACGTTTAGGTTTCACTTCACATAAAAATGTAATTGTTATGTTACCTAATTATCTATCCATTTTAATAGTTTCTTTTTCAATCATTATGTTTACTGGTTACTGAGTTTACATGATGTGTTTTCGAGTTAATTTCATATCTCTCAAGTTTCTAACTTTCTAACACGATTGAGGCAGACATAATGTTTCATAATTCTAACATGTTTGGACATTATACGAACAATAAACTGTAAAGTTTAGAATTATCATCTCCAAACACATGTACTGAGATATAATAACTTTAATGCGCTGTTTCACGAGTTTAAGTATCATTGGCGCCCAACGTGGTACTATTTCCCTTCAACAAAAACCTTCTGTAAAGGATCTATTGGACGAACGTTGCTTGTATTGTAGGTATTCCTAGATTCAAAATAATATAAAGTAAGTATGTTCTTTTCCAATATTTTTTTTATAAAAAGAAATTTTGCAGTTAAATTCATTTTGTACAGCTTTAAGGACCATTATTAAGAAATCACGCAAACTTCGTCTTGGTTATCAACTACTTACGTAGCTTTATCGCCTAACTTTTTTACTTCGATTTGTGGTTTCTACAGTTATCTTTCTTTATTTTCATTTTGCCTAATAGGTGTAAATATAGGCTCATTCACAAGGCTTTGTAACCTTATTTCTATCACAAACAGGACTCAACTGTACTTAATCGCGCTTAAGAATGTTTGTGCCGATCTTAAGAGGGTCATTAAGAGTTAAAAGAGCGGGGGGGGGGGGGCACCAACGCGTGATATTAGACTAAATCGAGTGAAATTCGCAAACAAAATGGCGACGGGGACCATGATGGCGGCTAATGGCTCATGTAATACTGCTGTATATTATTTTACCCAGGATTTGGACAAATAGCCATTTTAAGAGGTTATTTAGTCGCCGGTAGCCGTTTAGGGGAAGTCGTTTTGTACATTCTGTGATTTCGTATACATTTTGTTATCCTACCTACTGAGGCAGCCCGTTTCACCCACATTTATATCAATAAATACAATCTTTAATACCCCAGCTGACCCGTTTAGGGGATAAATGTTTAAAAACTCTTTGTTAATATACGCCTACGCCATAAAAGGTTTCCAAATAATTATCTTTCAATGTTCATCGGGTTGGACTCTCCACGTTGTTTGTCAGTCAGCCAGTCCGATAATCCGAACAAAGCCTTTTATTCATATACATAGATTACCGTTTACGGTGCTTAGATTTACATATACCTAAGTAGTATATTATTGGGCATTCTGGCTCAATTTCCGATTCCTCCAGGCTCATTTCTCGTCTTCCGTATCTCCAATTAAGCCAGCAATGCCCAATAGTATTGATGAAATTTACTTGAATGAAACGTGACCGTGTTGTGTCATCACTGCTGCATCTGCATTTTAAGTACGTTGAATTTCCGTTTCTATCAAGTCAATTTCATCAACATTATTGGACATTGCTGGCTCAATTGGAGAGACGGAAGGCGAATGAGCCTGGAAGAATAGGAAATTGAGCCAGAATGCCCAATAATATACTACTTACCTACACCACAGAGTAGGTATACAGATGTCTGTTTGTGGTAGGTACCTGCGTAAATAACTGGAATAAGAGATAAACTTTTCTATTTTGAATTTCGTAATGTGCATATCTTACCTGTTTTATCTGCTCACTTTTCACTTTCATTCATTTCAAACTCTGAACTAATATTTGTACAAACAAGTAATGCAAGCTTAATGCTAGGAACGGCTCGCTTTCATCCGGGGTTATAATCTCGGTAAATTAGTTTAATAATCGCTTGGCTTGTGGCAATAACCATAAAAAACTTGCTAAAGGGTGTTTGTTTGCCCGACGGTGGTGCCGCGCTGGCTACTCTATATGTTTGCGGGCGAGGGTACTTCATTTTTATCCCATTATGACGTAAAGTGTTTCTTTTTTCAACGGCTAAGTGACGAAGTTGGGTTAAGCCGAAAAGTGATTTTAAATGGGCTTTAAAAAGCTTATTAATACTATGATTTTCCTGTCTTTTACTTTTTTGCGATACCTTGACAATTTAGGTAAGGGGATGCATGGACGTGTATCAGCAATCTACTTCTATAAGGCGTATAAACTTAAAGGGACTTGTTTCTAGAACTTTCCCAGCATTTGGTTGAACAAATTAAATATCTTCGAATCTTTTGAAAATATCTTCCAGATTGCGCCAAATATCTGCTTCATTAAATAGTAAGTGTGAAGTATAAACCTCTAAAATACGTCATATCCGCCGTAGTTCAGATCTAATATCTATGCAGAACACATGGCCCTGCAGTATCTAACCTATTCAGTTATTTGAGATTTAAACTTCAAACGTTGATATTATATTGGTTGGATCTGGATTTCAATAGAGATTCTTTCCATTTTAGCATAAATTATTTATGAACGAAAATTTTTTGTGGATTTTGTGATTTGGTATAGAGGAAATGCATGAACTAAGCTATTATTAGACTACCTAAACGTAGAAATAACATAATACATGCGTGCGAAGTCGCGGGCAAAAGCTAGTTTATGAATAAGTAGATTATTTTATGAATGAAATA